>CP054672.1:22561454-22891454 GCA_013348765.1 Carpinus viminea | reverse complement strand
GATGAGGTTGATCTTGCTTAATTGAGTATAATTTCCTTAGCAAATGGCATGGATTAATGGCTGATTAGAATGATTGATTGACTGATTGACATCCCTATTTCAGACCTTTCCAATTCCATATCAATTAATTGGCTGATTGATATATCTATTCAAGACATTCCTTAGGTGATTTCTTTCTTGGAGGAGCTGCTAATTTAAGACAAAATTAGCCTTAATTTTAGGATTATTTTATTTAGTCTTTTATTATTTTCCTTTAGTAATTTGTATTCCGATTTCAACCATGCATTATAATAGCATGGACTCATTGTAATGAAGGACATGAAATGAAATATTTAAAATTGTAAGGTTTGCTTCTTCTATTAGTTCTTCAAAGAACTGCTGAACTTATCAAGGATTCTTCCTTGTGGTGTTCAAACTTTATACCTTCGGTTCATGATTCTTTCATAATCATTGGGTCAAGGTTTTACTTCTTTATACCTTTGGTTCGCGTTTCAATTATAAATGTTTGGTCAAGGTTTGCTATCAAGTCTGAATTATAGCTTTCTTGGGTCTATATTCCAATATTGTTGTTGGGTCTCAACGGCATATCATTGAGGTTTGTATTAGGAGGAAGAATACATACAATTTTTTGGTGGACAATGTAAGGCTCATTCTCCTACCTAATCCAGGAGATGGATCCAAACCTTCAAAAGGGGCGGGTCAAACTCTCTTGGCAATGTTAAAGTCCAATTGTGGGTATCTATTGATGGGTAAAGAAGGCAACGAGGTAGGAGAAATTCTAGAAGAAGCCAAAGGGTTAGTAGAAGGGTTTGCAGACGTCTTTCCGGCAGAGTTACCCGATGAATTACCTCCCCTTTGTGACATCCAACATCAAATTGATCTAGTACTAGGATCATGTCTACCTAACCGGCCTCACTACCGCATAAGTCCCAAAGAGCATGAGGAGTTGAGGCGACAAGTGGAGGGGTTGTTGGCCAAGGGGCATATTCGAGAGAGTCAAAGTCTATGTGCGGTACTAGCTTTACTTACTCCAAAGAAGGATGGTTCATGGTGGATGTGCGTAGATAGTTAGGCCATCAATAAGATCACTGTGAGGTATCAATTTCCTATTCCCCGGTTGGATGATTTATTGGATCAGTTGAGCGGGGCAACAATCTTCACCAAGCTTGATTTAAGGAGTGGGTATCATTAAATTTGGGTACGGGTAAGTGACGAGTGGAAGACAACGTTTAAAACTAGGGAGGGCCTTTATGAATGGTTGGTGATGCCCTTCAGGTTATCTAATGCACCTAGCACCTTCATAAGGGTGATGAATCAAGTTTTTCGGCCTTTTATTGGGAAGTTCGTAGTAGTTTACTTTGATGTCATCCTTATTTACAACCCCGATAAGGAGACACACCTCCAACATGTGAAAGAAGTACTTCAAGTTCTCCGAAGAGAGAAGCTCTATGCTTTGCCAGCCAAGTGCTCATTCATGATAGATTCGGTGCTTTTTCTTGGTTATATGGGGTCTAAGGATGGATTGGCGTTGGATGAGTCTAAGGTGGCAGCTGCACGGAATTGGCCTATACCCTTTACTTTACATGAGGTGAGAAGTTTCCATGGGTTGGTTTCATTTTATAAATGTTTCATCCATAATTTTAGCACCATCATGGTGCCTATCATGGAGTGCATAAAAGCAGGAAAATTCTCTTGGAATGAGGCGGCTACTTAAGCTTTTGAGTTAATTAAGCTCAAGTTGACTTTAGCGCCATTGCTTGTTCTTCCAGACTTTGAGTTGCCATTTGAGTTGCATTGTGACGCTTCCAAAGTCGGCATTGGGGCAGTACTAAGTCAATGGGGAAGACCGGTAGCATTCTTTAGTGAAAAGTTTAATGGTTCAAGGCTCAACTATAGCACCTATGACGTAGAGTTTTATGCATTAGTGTAATCATTGAGGCATTGGAGCTTTTATCTAGCGTACAATGATTTCCTTTTATATTAAGATCAAGAGGTGTTGAAGCACCTTAATAGTCAAGATAAATTATCCTCTCGGCATGCGAAGTGGGCTGCGTATGTGCAACAATTTTCCTTCACCATCAAACACAAGTCGGGAGCTTTGAACAAGGTGGCCGACGCCCTTAGTCGGAAGTCGACGCTTTTGACCACAATGAAGAATGAGGTAATTGGCTTTGACCTTCTAAAATATTCCTTATCAACTGATCCTCTTTTTGGTCTTATTGTTGGTCAGGTATCTTTGGGAGTGCAGATTGATTTTGGCCTGCATAATGGGTTCCTCTTCAAGAGCACTCAACTATGCATTCCCAACTGCAATCTACGGTTGAGGATGATTCAAGAGCACCATAATGAAGGGCATATAGGGTGCGATAAAACTTTCCAACTTATAGCAGAGATGTTTTATTGGCCGAGCATGAGGAAGGAAGTGGAGAAGTTTGTGCACTGTTGTAGGGTGCGCCAAGTATCAAAAGGAGCGGCTACTAATGCCAGATTATATTTGCCCCTAATCCAGAAGGCCCATGGACTAATGTGAGCATGGAATTTGTGTCGGGTTTACCTCGGACCCAAAAGGGTAATGACTCCATCTTTGTGATAGTTGATCGATTTTCTAAGATGATTCATTTTATTGGGTGTACAAAGACTACTGATGCCGTGAATGTGGCACAATTATATTTCTAAGAGGTTTATCAACTCCACGGATTACCATTGACCACAGTCTTTGATCGTGACATGCAATTCCTTAGCCACTTTTGGTGGTGTTTGTGACAGCTATCTCACACAAGGCTCGATTTCAGTAGTGTTTATCATCCACAAACGGACGGGCAAACAGAGGTTGTTAATTGGTCTTTGGGAGCATTGCTTCGGAGTTTAGTGGGTGAGCATCTCAAGTCATGGGACCGGTACTTGTACCAAGCTGAGTTTGCTTACAATCGGTCAATCAACTGTAGCATTGGTTTTAGACCGTTCACCATCATCTATGCGAGTAATCCACGTGCACCACTGGATTTAGCCCTTCTCCTTGATTTGAAGAGGATGCACACTAAGGCAGAGGATCTTATTGCACAAATACAAGAGGGCCACAGGTTAACCACCAAGAACCTACAAGAATCAACGGCAAAGAACAAGGCAGATGGAACAAGAAGCAGCGTTCTTTGGAATTTGAAGAAGGTGATTTTGTATGGGCAGTTCTAACTAAAGATCGATTTCCTATTGGTGAGTACAATAAGCTAGCGTCTTGTAAGATTAGTCTGGTAGAGATTGTGAAAAAGATCAACCCCAATGCTTATCAATTGAAGTTGCCCAGCCACATCAAGACTTGAGATGTCTTCAATATCAAACATCTTGTGCCTTTTAGGAGAGATTCATCAGATGAAGATGTGAATTTGAGGGCGAATTCTATCCAACCTAGGGAGGATGATGTAGACCACAATGCTTGGGACTATATGAGGAAGACCCGGAAAGATGGTAGAGTGAAGACACATCGAAAAATGGTGACACGATCTAATGCAGAAGGAAATTGAGAAAGCTATTATTTTAATTATGCATGTGTGTTTTAATTTTCCTTTTAGAATAAGGATTGAGTTTCCTTTTTCCATTAGGATTATATTTTAATAAGGATTAGGTTTTTCCTTTCCTATTAGGAATTGTTTTCCTTTTCCCATTAGGATTTGTTTTCTTTTTCCATTAGGTTTGCTTTCCTTTTCCTTGTTAATTTAGGAGATGCCTAGCTTATATAAAGGCATCTAGTCTTTGTTACTTGGCAATTCAGTTTATGTTGATTTATCAGTTTTTCTCTTAAATGAGAATTACTCATAGGTGAGTTTTCTTCCTATTTTTCCTTTGGCTATAGATAGACTCTATAGTTTTGAGAAGAGTTTTTAGATCATTGATAAACTCAAGATCTAAGAATAATTTATCTGTTCTTCTTGTTATTGTTTCTTTGCATCCCACCAAGTCAGGCTGCATCATACCGGCATTGAATTACAGGTCTCACGGGACATGGTCATCCCTGTTAAAAAGGGGTAATATCTCGGATAGACAATACTGTGAAACTATAACTATCACTCTATATCATATCATTAGAGTTTATTATTAAACTAGCATGGGCATTAACTGCGTTAAAATTCACTAAGTCTATAGACTTACCCCTTTATTTTATATTTCCCCTTCCATTACAAATAATTACGCGGTTCAGCTAGCTTAGACGATAATGCCTTCGGAGCAGACATGGGTAATTGCACAGGACCTTATACGAGTCATTTTTTAGGATATGGACTTAGTTTGGTTGAAGTTCATGTAGGATGACGAAGGAACCACCCGATCAGACATGATGGAGATTCTTATCTCCTTAACATTACTTAAGCTTAGGATTTGATTTGTCGATCTTTTGTCAAACCAGATCATGGTCTGATGACCAATACATTTGGTGATTATCGTTATATTATAAGGTGTTATGTTTACTTTGGTGTATGAATGTGTGATTGTCTATTAATTGTCTCTATTTCCTACAGTTTAGAAAGTCATTCGCTAAGGTCTCTCTTACATAAAAGGTTGAAATTCTTGAGTTTTGTTCCATGAGGAATAGGGCTAGGAGACGAACTGTGGGATCAATTACCAATTAATTGACTTGCCCAAGATCTTGTTCAAAGGCAATGTGGGATTATTCCTCAACACCCTCCTTCATGTGCAGACCAGTATTTTTCTTGATCCTTATCATAAGGTAAGTAATGTGAACCTAATTCGTCCTATGGTAAGCTCTGATATCATGTTAAATTATCAATTATCCTAAAAGCTTAAGATGATAGAAATAGGTAAATTTAATCACTTAATCAATACTTTAACATAATGTATATCTTGTAGTGACCCGCTAATTAAGGTTGTGCCGCTCACGAAATAATCATTGGATCCAAGGCCCTTATATCACATCCATACACACGTTTGACCATATAATCAAGTTTATATAGTAAACGCATGATCATTATACTGCATGTATCGGTGTATCATGTTATACGATGCATCTTATCAACCAATTATTAAGCAGTTACCAAGTTATACAAAAATATAGGCATGCTCATGCTATAAACATACTCAGTCAGCTGACATATTGCACGATTTTAAGGAAAGTGGTTGTAAGTGTTTACTTACCTCGTGTGCTTGCTTGAGTCCTCCGACATCACAAATCCGTGCTATAACGAAATACGACACATCGGTATATGTCGTACTTGAGAACTCTCTGAGGGACACAATAAGTTTTATCTAACAAAAGGGGCCACAAAACCTTAAACTTACATATTTGGGTTACTAGTTGTGTGTGGTGCTCTCTAGGCGAATGCTCGGCCTTGTGGTCGTACGCTTAGCAAGAGGGTGGAAAATCTGGGCTAGAAGCCCCAAACATAGTCTTATGCTTTTAGGGTGTGGTAAATCTCATACTAGGGTACTAATGGACACATGCAAAGTATAAACACATGCTAACATGAAAACTTTAAAGAAATCAAAGGGTTTAAAGCTTTTCAAAATCATTCTTGGTTTTGTAAGAAAATTGATGGAAGGATTTTGCAAAGCATCTTTAAAACTTGTAATACTAAGAAAGTAGTAACAACATGAAAGATAAGGGAATGAACAAGAAACTACCTTGATGATGACAAAACTCCACCATGGGTTCCTCCTTCTCCTCTAAAATCACTCCTTACTTTTAGGGTTAAGGGTTTCTTAGAGCGGGCTCTCCACTGAAAATTTGGAGAATAGGTTAACATTACTTTCAAAATTGTTAGCGAACATACAAGTACTATTGTGTGAATGTTCGCGTGCTATTATCCAATGGATTAAAGGGTTCAGATGTACATTTGGGAATTACCCCTAGCTCAAAGATTGGTCAATGTACGCTCATGGTGGTCCCCCAAGTGTACGCTCGCACTTAGGTCAAGGTCGTACGTTCAGGTTGTCCTCCTCGAGTACGTTAGGTCAGGGAATGGTGTCTAGGGTTTCACTTAAAAATAGTTCAAGGAGTTGGACTACTCACAAGGGGTCTGGGCATTGGACCATGAAATCGTGCTTTAACAAAATATTAGTCGCTTTGTAATAAATTATTAGCCTTTTAAAAGATTTGTGTTTTATTGGGTTATTGCAATAAACAATATTATTCAATTATAACTAAAGTATCATCCAACCAATTGGAGTTCTGGCCACTAGTTCCAAGATTGGGATACGTGTGTGCGGGGTTAAAGGCGTATTGGGGATTATGCTCTAAATGCCAAAAATAAAACATCTATGTTTGATTCTAAGTTTTTCTTTTCAAAATTTAAATAATCAGTATTAAACTTAAGGCAAGGTATTTCACAATGCATGGCATGGGAAGCAACCTAACAACTTCAAAGGTTGTTTTCCACCTCCTCACTGAGGTCTTGCCACTGCCTTGTGCGGCTTCCCTCCTCTCTCTTTCCCTCTCATTTTTCCGTTTTATTCAACATTTTGTGGCTGTTCTCCTTCTTTTTTGTTTTCCCCCACACACGGCAACTCCAACTCCTTCATTCCCATGGCCAGTCGCCTTCTCCACATTGTTGTTCAATTCCTCCACCGCATCGCTCGTCGAGATGGGCTTGGTTCTCATATATGATTTTTTTAAAGTTAGATCTTTTGTCACTCCTAGCCTCATATGTGCCTATAGTGACCCAAATATTTAACTAAGCATAAGTGGCTTAGTTAAAGGGTTAATTTGGACTTTGGGTCACTAGGATTAACTAGAAGGACAATTTGGGAATTTGTTTTATAATTTGTCTTTTAGTGCAGACGTACGCTAGGGTTGGTAGACGTACGCTGTTGTCTTTTAGCACGGATGTGCGGTGGTCTCCCATCGGACGTATGGTCTGACAGATAACACAATCGTACTCTATGAACAGTACAGCGAACGTACGCCACTTTGGGCAAACATACACGACACTATTCATAGAATCCACTGTGTAATACCTAATCGTACGAAACAGCCTTTGGACCACTGTGAAATACTACCAGACGTACGCCATTAGGACTGGACATTCACTACTTTTTGAAATACCCTCCGGTTAATACCTAGACATACAAGACAGTCTTTCAACCATTGAACAATAGTACCGGATGTACGCCCTTAGGATCGGACGTCTGCTGCTTTCTAGCCCTATAAATATCCCCTCACCCCCTTGCCCATTTCACACCATTCTCGCCCCTAAACCACCCCTCTTCGCTCCTAGACTGCCAGTAGGCCGTTTCGTGAGTGTTTGAGAGGTTTCGGTGCTGCCCGAAGAGGAAACTCTCGCAATTTGCTTCAAGGAGGTAATGCTCAATTTCCTTACCACTTTAATATGTTGTTAGGCTGCTCGATTATAGTTCTATATTGCTAGTTTTAGTTGTTAGCTTAGTTATGCTTTAATCTTGCTTAGGATAGCATTTTGTTAAGCTTAGTGATCGGTGTCAAATATTGCATATTGGACCCCCATTAACTTATATTTGTTAAGCCTTTAGCACTATTAATATCTAACTATTTTTAGTGTTTTTAGTGTTTTGTGTTGTGCAGGTCATTGCAACAAAACATGGCTAGCAATGGGCAAAGTGGACTTAAAGTGAAGAAGTGGATTCCTGCCAAAGTGCGTTCGACTGCACTTGGTGCATTCGAACGCACCCATGGTCGCACGCAGGAGCAGCGGTTGAACGCATGCCTAGTCAGCCCTAGCCGCCTTAGTAGTTATTTGCGGTCGACCGTAAACCCTACGTTCGACCATAAATAATTGGTGCGTTCGAACGCAGGCCAGTGACTTGGCAGCCTATAAATAGGACCCTAGGTCCATTTTGTCGAGAGTCTTTAGTTTGAGCACGTTTTTTAGAGCAGTTTGCCACCTTAGGCCCTGCTCTGCCCATTTTCTTTGTAAACTTTCATTTTATTTAATATTAATGCTTTACTTTTGTTCATTTACGCTTCCCTTCCTTATGGGAGGCTAAATCCGCAACTAAGGTTGAGGATGTAGCCTCACCATGGATTCTATGTTTATTGCTTACGTTTTAGTTAATTATTTCCGTTATTTCTTTGTTGCTTAAATCATTTCTCACTTGGTTTGGTGACAAAACCAAGTGAGATTGCACCGTAGTCGTTTATTTTTGGTTTTTCATCCGATGGATACATTCCATCCTTCGGTTTATGCCCATTTATCCATAGTAGTTTGTGTCTTAACACATTCACTTTGGATCCTTTGGGCTTTAAACCGTTTATGGTTTGTCTTTCGTCAAATGGACGGATTCCTTGAATCCTTCAATAGGCGCAAGAGATAAAGCCTTAATTCTAATCGATAGACAGAGATGTTAGCTTAGCGTAGGGGTGTCAATGCGGTTACAGTTAGCGGTTGGTGGAACTAACCGCTAACTGTAACCGCCCTAGCGGTTAGTAAATTTCACTAACCGCAACCGCTAACCGCCTAACGGTTAGCGATTAACGATTAACTGGCCGATTAGCGGTTAGTGAAATAGGTAACCGCCCGCTAACCGCTTTTTCAAAATTAAGCTTTTTTGGGCTTTTCTTTGGGCTTTTTTAGTGTCTTTTTGGTTCCAATTATTATAAAAGAAGCCCATATTAAAAAATAAAAAATATTTAACCCCAATTTTATATTTACTTGTACTTTTCCAACAATGACAAAGAAAAATAAATCAAATAAAAGAAAAATAAATCAAAAAAATAATGGATTGGGCATGCCTGCAACTCTAGTGACCAGTACTCTTATTGGATCCTTCTCTATGTTTAGAAAGCTCCACATATATCTAACAAGCTTCCAGTGACCAGTACTCTTATATTATGATCATATTTACTTAATCAAGTTTGAGATCTTTTAATCTTAATACTTCAATTATTGTTGTAAGTATCACATTGTTGAATCTAATATCAATTACTTAATTTGATATTATATAGTCATATGATCTTAATAATTAAATTAAATATTACAATTAACGATTTACATTGTGATAATATTTACTTAATCAAGTTTGAGATCCTTTAATTTTAATACTTCAATTATTGTTATAAGTATCACATTATTGAATTTAATGTCAACTATTTAATTTGATATTATATAGTCATATGATCTTAATAATTAAATTAGATATTACGATTAACGATTTACATTATGATAATATTTACTTAATCAAGTTTGATATCCTTTAATCTTAATGCTTCAATTATTGTTATAAATATCACATTGTTGAATCTAATATCAATTACTTAATTTGATATTATATAGTTATATGATCTTAATAATTAAATTAGATATTACGATTAATGATTTACATTATGATCATATTTACTTAATCAAGTTTAAGATCTTTTAATCTTAATACTTCAATTATTGTTATAAGTATCACATTGTTGAATTTAATATCAATTACTTAATTTGATATTTTATAGTCATACGATATTATGATCTTAATAATTAAATTAGATAGATTTTGTTTACCTCTCTCTTTGATTGAGAATTGTGATAGATTTTGCTACCCTTTTAACTTATATTAGTATGAACTTATATACTTATAACTTATGACCTATGAATATGTATGTATAATTTATTATTATATAATCAAATGATTTTATGATTAATTGATTATGTAATATAATCATATAAATTATAATGAAAATATATTAATACTCAAAGTGTAATTTAATTATCTAAAACAAAATATGATTTAATCATTAATGATCAATTGATTATGTAATATGTATAAATATTATTATAATTATAATTATAAAAATATAGTATATAAAAAGCGGTTAGCGGTTAGTGGTAGCGGTTAGTAGACCCTATAACCGCTAACCGCTAGCTAAAGATTATAGCGATTAGCGGTTGGGTGTTATAACGGTTGACATAGTTGAAATGGTGCGGTGAAAACCTCAGCCTTGGTACTTTAATTCATTTACTTTTTGGCATTAATTTCAGTTTACATTTTCGTTGTCACAATCACCCACTGCGGAACTAGGTTAAAATAACACTAACCTAGACTCAAAGTTATTTTCGTTTAAAGCAATACATGGTTCCTTGTGGTTCGATCTCGGTACTTGTGCAAACGCTATACGAGCTGCAGTTCGTACAATTGTGAGTACCTAAATTTGGTATGACCAAATTTTGGCGCCGTTGCTGAGGAACCATCTGAATTGTTTTGAATTTAACTTTGTTTTTAGATTGATGTTATTTTTCTACTAGTTTTTATTTTTCTGCATTGTAAATACTGTTCATAGTTTATTTTGTGTTTTAGTTTATTTTCGTTAATTTCTAGCTTAGTTTTTAGCCTTGTTAGCTTTCTAGTCTGGTTTCTGGAAAATCAGGCGTCGACAGTGCGGTCAAACACATCACTTGCGGTCGAACGCATCGCCGCTTACCGGACGCTTTTCGCGACGCCAGCTCATTGCGTCGAGCTCAAAGTCCCTGATAAGAACGCAGTGCAATGCTACATTCGAACGCACTTGTGTTGCGTTCGAACGCACGCAATAGCGCCTTTTTGCATGCAATGCGCGAATGGGCGATCTTGACACACTCGGCGCCTCTTCGACATCAACATACCCGGTATATTTTTTTAATTTCTTTATGTTTTGATTAATTATTGAATTTTAATTGTTTAAATTACTGTTTTGATATTTTCCTTGTTGTGTTTGTATGTTTGGTTTATTTTTGTTTTAGTTGTTTATATAATTTGTATATGTTTAGTTAGTAATCTTGTTAGTCTATATTGTTAGTTGTTTAAATTGTCTTATTTTTGCTGCTATTATTGTTATTCTTTGTTTTTGATATTGATTCTGCTCTGCTTTTTTTTTCTGCATCTTTTATATTTGTTTTGATTTGTTTTGTTCACATGTTGCTTTTAGTTTATTGTTAAGTAGTTTTGGTTCATAGCTGTTTCTGATTTTGCTCCCTGTTAATCTGTGCATATCATATTTACTGTATTGTTCCATTGTTTTTATTTTTCCCTGCATTTTTGCTTATCTAGCTTGCTGTTTTTCCTTAGTGTATAGTTAAATTTCTGTTAGTTTATCCATGGTCGACGATCATTGAACTTAGAGTTAACACCATTAGATCCCGACTTAGAAAGAAACATTAGGAGGGCGTGTCGAGCTCAAGCCAAGAAGGGGGACAATCAAAGAAATCCAAGGGTGGAGCAACACGAAGAAAATCAAAGGAATGAGCAAGAGGAGAATGAGGAGTTTCAAGATGCGAAAGCTGAGAACGGGGAGCATAGACGAATGTATGAGTTGGATTTCACTACGTCATTCCACGAATTATTCGCACCTACTGCGATCAGTTCCCATTCGTGCATAGTGTTACCACCAACTAATGCCACTCATTATGATCTAAAGCCACATGTGATTTAGATGTTATCATCCTTCTATGGCTTAGATCATGAAAACCCTTATTCCCATGTTAAGAAATTTAGGAGTATAACTGCCACAACCAAATTTCAAAACTTCTTAGAGGAATCATCAATCTTGACTTTTCCTTTCTCCCTTCATGTGAGCCTTTGGTGGTTAGATTCCTTGGCCCTGGCTATTCGTCGGAAGAACTATTGAAGTAGTTCTACCACAGATTCTTCCCAATGTCCAAAGTAAATGATGCAAGAAAGGAAATCAGTTCCTTTACTCAGGATGAGGACGAGAAATTCACGAAATGTTGGACAAGATTTAAGGATATGTTGATGAAGTGTCCACCCCACGGATATGAGAAATGGCGTCTAATACAATTTTTCTACCAAGGGCTGTCTCAGCCCAACCGTAGTATGATTGAACTGATGAATGGAGGGGCATTCCTAAATTTGACAGGAGATTTGGCCTACAAAGCTTTGGAGAAAATTGCTGCCAACACACAGAACTGGGATTTCACCAACTGTTGAGACAAATCGGCCCGAAAGAAAGGAGGCATCCTGGAGCTGAAAGGAGAGCAAGAGTTGACTCAAAGGATGGATGCCATTGTCAAGAGGCTGGATGCTCTAAGTATGGAAAGGCCTATTAAAGATGTGAACACATTTCCAGTTGAAAGTTGTTCTGTCTGTGCTAGTCCTTTACACCAAGATGGAACAAGTGAATGCTTTCAACAACTTCCAAAAGCATTCAACTGGCCCATACTCTGAAACTTACAACCCTGGGTGGAGGAACCACCCAAATTTTTCATGGAAGCAAAACCAGCCCACAAATCAAGGAGGGTTTCCTTCTACTTACCAAAATCCTAGACGCTCGGCCCAGCCAGCGTCATCTTCCTATCAAGCTCCCACTCAACCCCCAACGTCATCAACGCAATCATTAGAAGAGTCAATGAAAGAATTCATGAAGATGACTGGTCAGTCCATCAGTGACATTAGACACTCCACCATGGTGAACACCTAGGCAATCTCCAAGTTGGAGATCCAAGTGGGACAGTTAGCTAGTCACCTAGGTGAAAGGGACAAGGGAAAGCTCCCCAGCCAACCAGTAAACAATCCTAAGGCATGCACCATTGGAAGTGTTTCAAATCAAGAGCATGCACATGCGATTGTTACACTGAGGTTAGGGAGACAAGTGGACAACCGTGTGGTTGATCCAGAGGTTGTTGATGAAGCAGTGCCAGCAACAGACCTTGTTGGGCAAGAGGAGGTGAAGAGTGACAAAAAGGAGAAGAAAGATGCTGAGCCATCTACAGTCACTCCCATTGAGAAGGACCTTACGAGGTCATTTGTCCCAAAAGCCCCTTATCCAGAGAGATTGAGAGCGCCAAAGAAGAATGCACAGTTTGCTGAAATCTTAAAGGTGTTTAAGCAAGTTCAGATAAACATCCCGTTCTTGGATGCAATTTAGCAAGTGCCAGCATATGCGAAATTCTTGAAGGATCTGGTCACAATCAAGAGAAAGACCAATGTCTCGAAGAAAGCTTATCTAACTGAGCAAGTGAGCTCCATCCTCCAATGCAAGCTACCCATCAAGTATAAGGACCTTGGTTGTTCGACCATTGCTTGCAAGATTGGAGAGAGTCAGATCAATAGGGCATTGTTGGATCTGGGGGCAAGTGTGAATCTCCTTCCCTATTCAGTATATTTGAAGTTGGGATTGTGAGAATTGAAGCGAACCACTGTGACGCTCTAGTTAGCAGATAGGTCACTTAAGAGACCACGAGGAATACTTAAGGATGTTTTGATCAAAGTTGATAAGTTTTATTTCCCTGTGGACTTTATAGTGATAGACAAGGAGCCGGTTCACGATATGGCGAATCAAATTCCAGTGATTTTAGGGTGACCTTTCTTAGCTACGACTAACGCCCTAATCAACTGTAGGACGGGAGTGATGAAGATCTCATTTGAAAATATGACAGTGGAACTCAATATTTTCAACATCAATAGCCAGCCAATGGAGTATGATGAGACCCATCCTATGTGCTTCATTGAAGAAATCACTAATGACTTTGATTTGAAGGACCCGAAGATTGAGTGTTTTACTCAAGATTCTAATGACCTAGATTTAGACAGGTTGATTAGGCTAGATTTGCATGAGCCTAGCCTGGAGGACCCTGACATGGAGTGCTTTGCACTATCTGGAGGTCATTATGATTTGAGTGAGCCACTACAGCTTGACGAGACGAGGTATGAACTTAGTCTGGAGCACCCGGAGTTGGAATGTTTCGCTCAGGTAGGAGGAAACATAGATTTTGGTAGGATACTTGAGCCAACTAGGGAAGTAGTTGAGCCAAGTTTGGAGGACAGTGAGCTGGAGATATTTGCTTAGTTGGGAGATGATCAGTATTTTGATGAAGTAGTTAAGCTACTTCCTTTCATTATCGATCCCATATCTGAGTTACAACCGGAGTGTGGGGAAACCATGGATTTATTTTTCCCCATTGTTTATTCCTCTGCATTTAAGCCACCCGATTTTATTGCTGAAAGGAAATGGTTTGTTCCCATTCATTTGCAGCCAAGGTGGCTGAGATTGACCCTGGGAAGGAATGATTATTTTCCTCCCCCATTTTATAACCATCAGATGACGGGGATAGCTGGATATTTATTGTTGCTTATTGATTATCCCAGCTACGACCATCACCCGTTTGACGCGGGCAAGTTAGTGCCCACCATTCTCGGTACAGCAGTTGTTGTGTCTACCTAGTGTCATAGGTAGCCTGATCCTTATCACGAGTCTGGCTGAAGATGTTAAACTTAGCGCTTGTGGGAGGCACCCCTCATTATGTTTCTTGTGTTATTTTTGTCTACCGGTCATATTTAGGGAAGCATTCTTTTATGCTATACCTAAATTGACCTATCCCCTAGGTTAATTCGGTCACATTGTGGGCAATGTAACATTTTAGGCTTGGGGGTGTTTGTGTAAATATTTTATTTTGTGTGTTATGTTTTTATTTTTGTAAATATCTTTCTGTAAATTTTGTGTTTTTTGTAAATATGTGTGTAAATAGTTTATTTTGTGTGTTTTGTAAGAAAATTTTTTGCACAATGCGTTCGAACGTGTACACGCACTGCGTTCAACCTCACCCTTTTGTGTTCAACCGCAGCTCCCCATCACAGACACACTTCCCTGCACACATGCGTTCAAACTTACTTACGTACGTTCGAACGCATGTTTCACTTCATACTCATGCACCCAGCACGAGTACGGTCGAACGTACTTATGTACATTCGAACATACTCGGTTTTAGGCCAGCGTGAACAGTTTTTAGGTCACATTTTCTCTTCCCCTTTTCCCCATTTCTTCACCCAGCCGTACACCCCCATCTCCGGTTCTCCTCTCCCTAACATCCAAACACCACTCCAAACCTCAACCCACCGCCACCCATCACCTCCCCCACCACCGAGACACCACGGCCGGCCATTCTCCCCCACCCAAAACCACCGCCAACCACCCAAATCTCCCCCTTTTTCCCATTGATTCCCATAAAACCTGAAACCCATTTACCCAAAAATCCCCCAATTTTTTTCAATTTTTGTTCAAATCAAGAGGCACAAATCCACTCTTGGATTGTGCCCCTTGATTCTGTGTTGGTTTTTTAGTGTTTTGTAGGGGGTTGGTGTGATTTTTAGCGGGGTTCTCAAACCCTTTGATTTCGGGCTGCACACCAGGTGCTCGACAAATTGCCCCAACGAACCTCCAGCATGCCTAGAGGGCGAGGTTTGTCATCCCGGTCATCAGGGTCCCATGCTATTGTAGCCAAGCCATCCATGGAGAGCCGGAAGCTCTTGTTGGACAACATCTTTGCCATCAAAGAGAAGTTCTCCAACAACGAAGCCGCAAGTTGGGCGGTAGAGGAATTGAAGCGTTGGGGTTTGAAGAGGCTTTTCAAACCCGTCTCCTCCATGGCATACAAACGGCTGGTCAGGGAATTCTACATTCATCTAAGGATAGACGGCGACCAGCCGGACATACTTTTCTCTTCCATTGACAGAAGAGAAGAGGAGGTGACCATAGCCAATGTAGCGGCTGTGTTGAAATGTAGCCATGAGCCACCCGAGTCGGACATCCCCTGGCTTGAGTGCCCCTCCATGCTCACACTCGAGGACATCGTTTGCGATATGTGTAAGGGGCAATATGCAGATGATCGCCGAAATGCAGCCAGCAAGACAAAGATTCCTCAAAATCTTCTATTTATAGACATGGTGCTGTACAAAAATGTGTGTCCTTTAGGACACAAGATACAGAGGCGGGACCTGTTCCTCAGCGCCCTCTACTCATTCCACAGAGGATTCTAGTGCTCCATTCCTGAGATCATCTGGCGTCAGATCCAGAAATTTTGTGAAGCAGTGCACCATCGGGGGGCTGAGCACACGAAGACTTGGGGATTGCCTTTCCCTTTTCTCATCACTCACATTCTAAGAAAGATAGGGATAAGAGGCACTCCAGCGGACGGGCCAATCACTGAGAGCCCATACTTTGGCTCCATCCAGTGGCGTCAGAGTCTGTCCCACATGCCCAAAGCCGCACCAGAGCCAGCTGATGTGGTATTTTCGTGACCAAAAATATCAATAATAAAAATAAACCACTCACAATAGAACGAATCCCGTAGGATAGGGCTATATTGAGGGTGTCGAACCACAAGGACTGTAAGGGAATGCTATTAAAATTGAAGAACAAGGTTTAACCTAATTAAGAAACAAGATTGATGGTTGTGAACTAGAATGCATAAAACTAAACGCAATATAAAATTGATGATTTCAGAGAGAGAGAGAGAGTAGGGTACCGACTTCACCGCACTCTGTACACAACAGTAACCGTAATTCGATTCAACAGCTTATAATCACATATGTTATACGACAAGAAAATTCATATTAAAGGATAATAATAATTTATCTTTGGTTGGCACGGATCGTCCACCTAACCACTAAGATGCGGCACGACCCGTCTTCCCTAGGTATAAACTATAAAATCGCTTAATACGTTTTATATGATCAATGGAATAGCATAGCCCATCTTCGGTTAGCACGGTTCATCTACTCTAAACTAGGGCGTAGTATGACCCGTCTTCCCTAAGCATGGTCTATCTAATCCTATTAATCACATGCATATTAAAACCATTACATAACCATCGGTTTTATGATCACAGAAAATAAAATCGATTGAGTTCAATACATGCAAAATAAATTCTAAGACAAGATAAGAATTTTGCAAGTATTGATTTTAGAATTGAATAACAATTGCATTATAATTAAGAATAGAAATCAAGATTGCAATCCTCACAGTTATGTAATCAACATATGTAATATAAACTAATGAATCAAATACAATCACCATTGTGTGTTGGAGAGGGTTACATCGGTACCCCACAATGGGGGTTTAGCCGCTCATGCTGATGAACTCCATAAACTTGTATAAAATTCGCACTCCAGGAAAAACCGTCCTTTTTACATTGTATAAAGGCCTATTTATAGACACTAGGAAACCCTAAAACCCTAATCATGGTCGTAGGTTAGTTTCCTACTTCAACTTGGAGACTTGAAGATACAAATTTAAGTTGTCCACGCTTTGCCGGGTTAAGTGAAACCGAGTTCGCGTTATGCACACAGGCGATCGTTTAAGCCCATGCGTCCGTGAAACTTTGGCGCGTTCTCGGCCCTTTTTATCCCATTTCCAACTAGGCTCACGTATTTGACACCAAACACTAAACAAAACAAAAATCAAATAAATAGCAATGCTAAGGTATTAACAAATGCAAGTTAAAGGGCTTGAATGTGCAACATTCGGCGCTTATCACACCCCCAAACTTACATATTGCTAGTCTCTTAGCAATAGAAAACAGAAAATGAAATGAACAATATAAAAGATAGATCCAGCTTTCGTGGGATGTACGGTTGCATTTAGCATATGCAACAAGCCTTTTAAATCCCTAGGAATTCCCTAGAGGACGAGTGAAGTCTCGTGAGGGTTTTTCAGAAATGGTACCCACAAACATTGTGCACAATTCATGTTATCCAAAAAGTAAAGCATCACTCAAACCTATGATCTTCATTCATTAGTAAGCTTAACAGATTAAACTCCATCTTCACAATAAATTGGAAATTAGAGTCTAATTACTTACACAGGCAAGTTAAGGCATCACAAGTTTCGAAACAGTGTAAAGTGAACTAGCACAAGATTATGAAGCTTCCAAACAAATTCAATGTGCAAAGTCTCAATATCTCAAGATTCACTGGAAGTCCTATCAGAGTGAACAACAATGGCATACTTTTCTTTTTATTTATTTTATTATTAGGCTCTATAGTGTCCAGTTCCCTTAAGCTTTCTGATTGACCCATGTAACGAGTTGTTGAGCCAATGACTCCCAAACCAGATGGTTTTAGGGCATTAGGTGTAGAGACACCCCTAAGGACTTATTAACTCAAGTCAAAAAGGCTACGAAACTAAACTAGCCATAATGTTAATCACATCAAAACTCCTCACCTTTTGACGTGAACGCTCAATGCTTAATGAGGCAAGAGGTCCAGTTACTTAGTGAACAATTCATCAATGATTATCATCATTTCAATTTTTTTTTATAAATTTAACCACATCAAAGCTCCTCATCTTTTGACGTGAGCACTCACTGCTTTGAGGCAAGAGGCCCAGTTACTCAATAAAGAATTTATCAATGGTCAAATTTTTATTTTTATTTTATTTTATGCCAATGTATCCACTCAATAAGTCACCAGAGTCACTCAAAACATAGAAACATACATATTAAACCTACATGTTATACCTCACAAATCCTGTGCTAATGTGCTTGTGTTAGAGTAGATCAAACCAGTGAAATCTCAATTGCCTAAAACAAGTAATAAACTAGAAATTCCAACATCAGATCATGTGTTCAACATTTTAAGCTCACTGATGAAATCAATCACATGGTTTAGATCAACCAAAATTTAAGGACAACATGAATATACACAAATTTTTTTTTTTTATTTAAAAAAAAAAAAAACGAGACACGGTGTGTGAAACTGTGTTCCCATACCCCCAAACTTAATCTGAACATTGTCCCCAATGTGGAATTTATGGAACGAGCTGACCTGGATTGGAAGTTAGAGAACTTGTTGGACTGGCGTGGCTCATAGCACACCCCCAAACTTGAACTGAACAAACCGTTTGTCTCTGCAAAGGAAACCCAAAAGTAATACAAGAAATGAAAATAAAAAAAAATAACAGTAAAAACCAAGACAACAAAATTAAATGGATATACTGTGGGGTGCCTCCCATGAGCGCTAAGTTTAACGTCTTCAGCCAGACGTTGCGACTCACCGCTCCCAGTGTGGGACGGAAGATGATGCCCCTGCTGTTGGTGGTAGTTGATCCAAAATGTCCCGGAGTAGGGTAGTATGAGAAGCCGTTTGTGCTTCGATGTTGGTGAAGCGTTGTGGATGTAGTGGCCGATGGTGGTCGTGAGGGGTGGTTTGTGGTGGGGTGAGGGTTATTTAGTGGGTGCCTTGTGGTGGGTTGGGGAGTTCGGAGTCTGTGGAAGAGTGGACGGCGTGGGGGATGGGTTCGTGGGGTAGGGGAAGTTGATGGGAAAATGATGGGGTGTGGGGGCCGTGACCTAAATAGGTCACGTGAGAGCTGGTTACCCCGAGGGTGAACGATCGCCCAATCTTTGCCGGTGAACGTTCACCCGCTTAAGCAGGCGTGTGGTCGGGGACGAACGTTCATTCACAGGCGCTGGCGAGGAGCTTACGATTGCCCGGGTTAAGTGACGTTCACTTCCTCAGTGTGTTTAGCACTTTTGAGAGGACTTCTACTGACGATCGCCGATCTTGGATGAACGTTAAGCTTCCTCGAATGCTAATTCTCATTATGCACGAGTCAAATCAATAGAAACAAACAAAAAAAAATTAAACCAAAACAAAATGAAACTAAAACAAAATTAAAAACAACAATGAAAACAACGAAAATAAGAACATAAAAGTAAAATGAAAACAACAAATTGTACCTCTCTGCATGCATCGACCGACCTCAATAAAGACGTTTGAGATTCGTGACCATCCAAACGCCTTCATGTTCTCTGCATGTCCTCTTAAAACGAGTAGATGGGATTCGTCAGCTTAACGGATTCCACATCTTTTCCTAGGTCGGGGTTCTGAATACAAGACCTCAATCTTTGACCATTGACCTTAAAAATGTTGCCATCCTTTAGACTGCACCATGGGGAGATACTGAAATGACGGTGAACGGGCCGTCCCATCTGGAACGGAGTTTGTCAGGGAAAAGCCGGAGTTTGGAGTTGAAAAGCCATACTTTCTGGTCTGGCTCAAATGTCTTAGGTCTGACGTGCCGGTCATGAAAAGCCTTTGTCTTTTCTTTGTAAATTTTGGAATTGTCATAAGCATCATTCTGCAGCTCTTCCAACTCTGTCAACTGAAGCCTTCGATGAGAGCCGGCTGCTTGCATGTCAAAGTTGAATTGCTTGATTGCCCACAAAGCCTTGTGCTCCAGTTCCACCGGAAGGTGGCATGCCCTTCCATAAACCAGCCGGTATGGTGACATACCAATCGGCGTTTTGTAGGTTGTGCGGTAGGCCCATAATGCATCATTAAGGCGTAAAGACCAATCCTTGCGGTCTAGCCTAACCGTCTTTTCCAGAATATGCTTGATTTCCCAGTTGGAAACCTCTACTTGGCCACTGGTTTGAGGATGGTAAGGAGTGGCTACCTTATGAGTAACGGAATACTTGAGAAGCAGGGTTTTTAAAAACCGGTTGCAAAAGTGCTTGCCTCCGTCACTGATGATGGCTCTGGGAGTACCAAATCTGCTGAAGATGTTGGCTTGGATGAATTTCACCACCACCTTGTGATCATTGGTCTTGGTGGCGACAGCTTCAACCCACTTGGAAACATAGTCTACACCTACCAGAATGTATTCATACCCAAAAGATGGTGGAAAGGGGCCCATGAAATCAATACCTTAAACGTCAAAAATTTCAACTATGAGGATGGGGTTCAGTGGCATCATATCCCTCCTAGACATAGCTCCTAGCCGCTGACATCTCTCACAAGCCCGACAGAAGTCGTACGCATCCTTGAACAGAGTTGGCCAAGTGAAACCACATTGTAGAACCTTGGCTGCGATTTTCTTAGCACTGAAGTGTCCCCCACAAGCTAAAGAATGGCAAAATGAAAGGATCTTTGTGGAACTCACTACGGGACCTAGCGTCTTATTATCGTCGGTATGATATTTGAACAATTAAGGTCTTCCCAAAAGTAGAATCGGACTTGCTTGAAAAGCGGTCCTTGTCTTGCTTAGACCAATGGGAGGAATCGATCTGTGGCTAAGTAGTTGATGATGTCGATACCATGGTGGTTCTCTTGGAGTTATCTCAAGCGATTGCTCATCCGGAAGGAATCATGAAGCTGAAGTGGTGAACTGTCTCAAACTGAATTCGAGAAAGATGGTCGGCAACGACATTTTCAGTGCCTTTCTTGTCCCAAATTTCGATGTCAAATTCTTGTAACAGGAGTATCCATCGAATCAGACGGGGTTTTGTTTCCTTCTTTGCCAACAAGTGGCGAAGGCAAAGATAGATGATTACCTTGGATCCCAATAGATATGATCTGAATTTATCCAAGGCAAATACTACAGCTAGCAACTCCTTCTCCGTTGTGGTGTAATTTACTTGAGCATCCATCAGGGTCTTGCTAGCATAGTAAATGGCGTGGGGTAGTTTGCCCACGCTGTCCCAAAGACTGCACCCATAGCAAAGTCGGATCGTCACATGATCTCAAAGCGAGGGACCAATCGGGAGGTTTCATGATGGGGCGGAGGATAGCGAGGGCCAGGGCTTGAAACACCTCATGACACGCTTCATCGAAATTGAATGGAGTGTCCTTGGCAAACAAACTACTGTGACCTTGAGACCTTGCTGAAGTCTTTGATGAAGCGATAAAACCAGCGTGCCCTAGGAATGAGCGGATTTGCTTCACTGAGGTAGGCGGCGGCAGATTTTCAATCAGTTCTACTTTTGCTCTATCCACCTCAATGCCTCTTTTGGATACAATATGCCCCAGAACTATACCCTCCTGCACCATAAAATGACTCTTCTCCCAACTCAAGATCAGGTTAGTCTCTTTGCAGCGTTTAAGCACAAGTGAAAGATTATGGAGACAGTTATCAAAGGAAGACCCAAAAACAGAAAAGTCATCCATAAATACCTCCAAAAATTTTTCTACCATGTCGGAGAAGATTGACATCATGCATCTCTGGAAGGTGGCAGGTGCATTGCATAGGCCAAAGGGCATGCGCCTGTAAGCAAAAGTGCCAAAGGGACAGGTGAATGTCGTCATCTCTTGGTCTTGGGGGTCAACAGCTACCTGGTTGTACCCGGAGTAGCCATCAAGGAAGCAGTAGTAACTTTGGCCAGCTAGATGCTCTAGGATCTGATCAATGAAAGGTAGTGGAAAGTGATCCTTCCTAGTGTGGGAGTTGAGCTTCCGGTAGTCAATGCAGACACGCCATCCGGTGGTAGTGCGTTGAGGAATCAACTCTCATGCATTCTCCACTCTTGTAAGGGATTTCTTTGGTACAACTTGAGTGGGGCTAATCCATTTCTTTATGCGAAATGGGGTAGATGATGCGACATCAAGCGACTTGACCACTTCCTTCATCACAACCTCTTTCATGTTCGGATTCAGTCGACGTTGTGCCTCACGGGAAGGTCTTGATCCCTCTTCTAAATGGATCCGGTGCATGCATATGGATGGATCAATTCCTTTTAGGTCTGCCACAGTCCACCCAATAGCTTCCTTGTGCTCCTTCAAGACTTCTAACAGATTATCTTCCTGGTCTCTCTGTAAATCGGAAGCAATTATGACTGGAAGGGTCTCGTTGGCACCAAGAAAGGCATACTTTAGCTTGTCCGGTAGGGGCTTCAACTCAAGCTTCGGTAGGGACTCAAGAGAGGAGCGAGTGCTTGATGTCAATGGCGAGGTTTTTGGCTCTCCATGGGTGAAAGTCTGCACTGGCTGCTGTCTCTAGCAATTCATGGACTTCGGCAATGTATTGGTCTGTGTCAAAATCTTCAAACCCAAAATGGGCTAAGCAGGCTTCCACTGGATCCTCAACCAATAAACCAGGGAGTGAGTCTTCTACATATTCTTCAATGTGGTCCACAAAGAAGCACTCATTCTGATCCGGAGCATGTTGGAATGCATTAAAGATGTTCAACCTCATTTTCATATTGCCAAAGGAGATTTCCATGACCCCAGTCTGGCAGTTGATGCATGCATTGGCTGTGGCTAAGAACGGACGTCCAAGGATGACCGAAATCAGCTTCTCTGGATGTGGAACAGGTTCAGTGTCCAGAACAATGAAGTCCACTGGGAAGAAGAATTTGTCCACCTTGATGATAACATCTTCAATAATCCCTCTGGGTTTCTTAATGGACCGGTCAGCTAACTGCAGAATTACCGTGGTAGGTTTCAGCTCCCCTAGACCAAGTTGCTGATATACTGAGTATGGTAGTAGATTTACTCCAGCTCCTAGATCAAGGAGTGCCTTGTCAATCTCTTTCTGTCCTATGATGCATGAAATGGTGGGAGCTCCGGGGTCCTTGAACTTCGGAGGGGTGTTGTGATGAATCAAAGAACTTACATGCTCAGTAAGGAGGACCTTCTTAGGAATGTGGTTTCTGGACTTCCTCTTTTGAGTACAGAGATCTTTTCAGGAATTTTGCATACGCCGATACTTGTTGAATGGCATCAAGGAGAGGAATGTTGATCTTCACTTGTTTGAACATCTCCATCATAACTTGTATTTTCTCTCCTTGTTTTCCAAAGTGAGAAGGTGCCTTGAGCCGTTCTGGGAATGGGGCTCGGGGTACATATGGCATATCTGAACTGAGGTCGGATGAAGTAGATGTTTCAGTGATCACTTGCTTGCCCTTGTCAGTAGGTGTTTCCTTCTTCTTTTCCACTTGATTGTAAACCAATTTCCCGCTTCTCAAAGTGGTGATGGACTGCACATGCTGATGTGAGGATTCTTCATCTATCATGTAAAGCCCTTAGGATTGGTCCTTTGGTTGACTTGGAAGCTTCCCTTCTTCCCTCCTGTTGAGGGTGTTTGCCATCTGTCCCATCTGAGTCTCTAATTTTGCAATGGATTGAGAGTGGGAGTTTACTGTGCGGGACACCTCATCAAACTTTCCATCAATCGCACCAATTCTTCCATTCACCTCACCCAACAAGTTCAGAATTCGTTCATCATTGGATTCTGCTCGCTGCGGTGGGGCAGCCTGGTATTGCTTATGTGGAGGTCGATATGTGGGAGATGAGTTGTAAGGCTGTCTGTTGGACTAAGCTTGATTGTGTGGTCCCGAGGTTGAGTTCTCTGCATTCTGACCCTTCCATGAGAAATTCGGATGGTTTCTCCACCACGGGTTGTAAGTGTTGGAGTATGGATCATTACCCGGTCGGGAGAAAGTAGCATTGACCTATTCATTGGAAATATCAGTATAATGGACAGCAGAAGGGCAGTTATTTACTTGATGCGTAGTGCTAGAACAGAATGAACATGGTTCAGGTTGGGAGTTGATGTGAGCAACAGTAGGAGCAAAGCCAGTCATCAATTGGTCCAGCTTCTTTGTGATGGCATCAACTACTTGAGTGGCCATGTCTACAGAGGGTCCTACTTCACAAAGGCTCTCCGTCTTTGGTGCTTTAGGTACAGATTCCCTCCGTCTATTGGAAGCTTGCTGACGAGAGTTGTTACTCAAGTTTTCAATCATCGCCCATGCCTCCTCGTCACTCTTTAACATGAATGTCCCCCCACATGATGCATCTACCGTGCTCCTGCAAGACATAGTTAGACCGTCATAAAAACTTTGCACCAGCTGCCATTTGGGGACAGCATGGTGTGGACATGATCTAAGTAAGTCTTTAAGCCTCTCCCAAGTTTCATGTAGTGGTTCACCACCAGGTGATACCGATGATGGCTCTAATATCATTTGTCCTTCCTATGGGAAATATTGCTTGAGAAAAACTTGTTGCAGTTGATCCCAAGAAGTGATAGAGTTGGGTTCTAAGGACTGGAACCAATGTTTGGCTCTTTCCTTAAGGGCAAAGACAAACAGACGCATCTTTAGGGCATCCTCAGTGAATCCCGTCAATTGAATGGTAGAACAAATTGACTGGAATTCGCTAAGGAATTCATAAGGATTCTCATGGGGAAACCCTAGGAACGTCGGCAGACTCTGTATGGTGCTAGGCTTGATCTCATAGTGAGTTGCCATAACTGCCGGTAACCTGAGACATGAGGGAGTAGTGTATGTGGGTGTAGTGTATGTGGGTGGAATGTAATGATCCTGTAAAGCTACGTGCGGGATGCCAGCCATGGTGTCAATGGTATTTTCCTTAGACAAACTAGCTTTCCTTTTGGCTCTAAGTTGTCTAAGAGTGTGTTCAATGTCGGGTTCACAAGAAACTAAAGGCAAAGACAAAGATCGGCGACCCAACATAAACTAGAATTGAAATTAAAGTAGAAACTACAGACCAAAACAGAAAATAGCAAACAAAAATTGCTTTAAAATAAAAGGAAACGCTCATAAACGACCCTGTGGTGCAATGAAGTGTCTGCTGCGAGAAACGAGCTCGCCCCAAGAGGTGTGATCGTTCGCTTCCTCAGTAGGGTTGGGACTCGACGAGTTTGCAATCGATCGCCCGGGAGAGGTGCGATCGTTGCTACTCGTGGGTTTAGGGCTCTGGAGGAGAGTTCTGCGAACGATCGCCCAGGGGGGTGTGATCATTCGCTTGCTCAGTAGTGATGATTACTGCAGGTCTGAATGTGAACTTGAAAAGAAAAATCAGAATTACGAAAATTAAAAATACGAAAACAAAACACAAATAATAGATTAAGCTAAACTTAATCCTTAAAATTTAATAACAAGCCGTTAAACAGTCCCCGGCAACGGCGTCAAAAATTGATGTGGTATTTTCGTGACCAAAAATATCAATAATAAAAATAAACCACTCACAATAGAACGAATCCCGTAGGATTGGGCTATATTGAAGGTGTCGAACCACAAGAACTGTAAGGGAATGCTATTAAAATTGAAGAATAAGGTTTAACCTAATTAAGAAACAAGATTGATGGTTGTGAACTAGAATGCATAAAATTAAAGCAATATAAAATTGATGATTTGAGAGAGAGAGTAAGTGCCGACTTCACGCACTCCATACACAATAATCGTAATTATTCAACAGCTTATAATCACATATGTTATAAAAAGACAATTCATATTAAAGGATAATAATAATTTATCTTTGGTTGGCACGGATCGTCCACCTAACCACTAAGATGCGGCACGACCCGTCTTCCCTAGGTATAAACTATAAAATCCCTTAATACATTTTATATGATCAATGGAATAGCATAACCCATCTTCGGTTAGCACGGTTCATCTACTCTAAACTAGGGCGTAGTATGACCCGTCTTCCCTAAGCATGGTCTATCTAATCCTATTAATCACATGCATATTAAAACCATTACATAACCATCGGTTTTATGATCACAGAAAATAAAATCGATTGAGTTCAATACATGCAAAATAAATTCTAAGACAAGTTAAGAATTTTGCAAGTATTGATTTTAGAATTGAATAACAATTGCATTATAATTAAGAATAGAAATCAAGATTGCAATCCTCACAGTTATGTAATCAACATATGTAATATAAACTAATGAATCAAATACAGTCACCATTGTGTGTTGGAGAGGGTTACATCGGTACCCCACAATGGGGGTTTAGTCGCTCATGCTGATGAACTCCATAAACTTGTATAAAATTTGCACTCCAGGAAAAACCATCCTTTTTACATTGTATAAAGGCCTATTTATAGACACTAGGAAACCCTAGAAACCCTAAAACCCTAATCATGGCCGTAGGTTAGTTTCCTACTTCAACTTGGAGACTTGAAGATGCAAATTTAAACGCCGGGTTAAGTGAAACCGAGTGCACATTCAGCACAGGCGATCGTTAAGCGCAACGCCGTCAGAGAGCTTTGGCGACGTTCTCGGTACGATCGCTGCATCATGATCGTTCACCGACAAAGGTGGTTCTTTCTTGCCCCTTTTTATCCCATTTTCCAACTAGGCTCACGTATTTGACCTGAAACACTAAACAAAACAAAAATCAAATAAATAGCAATGCTAAGCTATTAACAAATGCAAGTTAAAGGGCTTGAATGTGCAACATTCGACGCTTATCACCAGCACCACAGCTACAGCCAGAGCTAGACCCTGCACCAGAGCCAGAGCCCATGGACATTCCAGAGATAGCAGCTGAGCATGAGATGGTAGTTGAGTCAGAGAGAGCAGTAGACCAGGAAGAGCAACCAGAGGAGTATGAGGAAGGGATCATGCTTAGAGCCTCCGATTTATTACACTTCCAGGACACCCTCGTGGACATACGATCTTAGATCTGGGACATACGATCTCAGTTCATAGATTTGCAGAAGGATGCTCGTCAGGACAGGCTCGAGGTCCAGGAGATGTTTCGAGCCATCTTGGACAGACTGCCACCAGCCGCAGGACCTTCTGCCCCACCACCAGCCCTGTGACGTCTTGGTTTATTTTTACACCCATTACACTCCATTTTTTATTTTTTGTATCATCACTGTGGACAATGCAAATTTTAAGTTTGGGGGTATTTTTATCATTGTGTGCACATTGTGTTTTTAATTATGCATTTTATTTCAGTTATGGTTTATTTTCATTGGTGTGCTTAATTTGATGAACATATGATCACTTTGATTAAGGGAATTTCAGTTATGCTATTTTCTTGGCATAATGAGATATTATAGTTCAATTTGAGTTTTACGAGCACAATTGGCACGTAATTTGCGGGATAAAATCTGATTTTGGTCATGTTAGTTTTGTAAGCTTAAGTACAATTAGGTAACCCTTTGAAATGATAACCGTGGTTCATTTAAAAAAAATGATGATCATTTTGAGCTTTTCGCTGAGTAACCGGATTTCTTACCTCATTAAGCAATGAGTAATTCGCGTAAAAAAGTGAGAAGTTAGACTCCCATTTGGTTTGGGAGTCATTCACTTAACACTTGATACATGGGTCAATTAGAAAGTTTAATGAAGCTATGCAATAAAAAAAAAGTGTTTTTGATGAACCTTGGTTATTATTTTTAATGTGTTGTCTAATGAACTTTGAGTGTCGAAGCATACATGACTAAGATTAGTTTTGAAGTCCCATATTTTTGTGCCAATCTCACTTTCACTAGAATTGATTTTTTTTATCTCATAATGCCGTGTTTGTATCTTGATTGAGAATTCCTTGAAATTTGTGAAGATGGTATTTGTTTGATTAAGCTTGCTTTTGAATTTAAACCATGATTGAGATATTTTTGCATGATTGAGAATGAAATGTTTGCACAAATGTTTGTGGGTATCATTACTGAAAAAACCCTCACGAGATTTCACTCGTCCTCTAGGGAACTCCTAGAGGATTAAAAGGCTTGTTGCATATGCTCAATGCAATTGTTCTCCCACGAAAGTGGGCTTATGTTTTTATTGTATTTTTTTATTTTATTTTGCTAAGGGACTAGCGAAATGTAAGTTTGGGGGTATTTGATCGGTGTCAAATATTGCATATTGAACACCCCTTAACTTATATTTGTTAAGCCTTTAGCACTGTTAATATCTAACTATTTTTAGTGTTTTGTGTTGTGCAGGTCATTGTAACAAAACATGGCTAGCAATGGGCAAAGTGGACTTAAAGTGAAGAACTGGATTCCTGCCAAAGTGCGCTCGACCGCACTTGGTGCGTTCGAACGCACCCACGGTCACACGCAGGAGCAGCGGTTGAACGCATGCCCAGTCAGCCCTAGCCGCCATAGCAGTTATTTGTGGTCGACCGTATACCCTATGTTCGACCACAAATAACTGTGCGTTCGAACGTACTACCTACGTTCAAATGCAGGCTGACCTATCAGCCTATAAATAGGACCCTAGGTCCATTTTGTCGAGAGTCTTTAGTTTGGGCGCGTTTTTTAGAGCAGTTTGCCACCTTTGGCATTGCTCTGCCCATTTTCTTTGTAAACTTTCATTTTATTTAATATTAATGCTTTACTTTTGTTCATTTACGCTTCCCTTGCTTATGGGAGGCTAAATCCGCAACTAAGGTTGAGGATGTAGCCTCACCATGGATTCTATGTTTATTGTTTACGTTTTAGTTCATTATTTCCATTATTTTTTTTGTTGCTTAAATCGTTTCTCACTTGGTTTGGTGACAAAACCAAGTAAGATTGCACCGTAGTCATTTATTTTTGGTTTTTCGTCCGGTGGATACATTCCATCCTTCGGTTTATGGCCCATTTATCCATAGTAGTTTGTGTGTTAACACATTCACTTTGGATCCTTTGGGCCTTAAACCGTTTATGGTTTGTCTTTCATCAAATTGACGGATTCCTTGAACCCTTCAATAGGTGAAAGAGATAAAGCCTTAATTCTAACCGATAGAAGGAGATGTTAGCTTAGCGTTTTCAATTCACATAGTTGAAATGGTGCGGTGAAAACCTCAGCCTTGGTATTTTAATTCATTTACTTTTCCGCATTAATTTCAGTTTACATTTTCATTGTCACAATCACCCAATGTGGAGCTAGGTTAAAATAACACTAACCTAGACTCAAAGTTATTTTCGTTTAAAGCAATACACGGTTCCTTGTGGTTCGATCTCGGTACTTGCACAAACGCTATACGAGTTGTGGTTCGTATAATTGCAAGTACCTAAATTTGGTATGACCACTTAGCATTGTTTCTTTGCATGGAGGTTTCGATCTGTGTTAGGAGGCCTTAGGGAGCTTTGTTGGCCTTAGGAGTCGGAGAATAGGCGAATAGTGGAGAGAAAATGAGGTTCTCCCAAAAAGACGTTAGAGTGGACGTACAGTCTCGTGAACGAACGTACGGACCATCGTGACATGATGGACGTATGGCCCCGAGCCCGGATGTACGATCAGGGTGTGATAAGGAAACCCTATTTTCACCAACCGTCCCATAGTTCTTGTTTCCTTGTTATAAAGTTGTGCTTTAGTAGAAATAAAACTGATGATAGGTCTTTTCTCGATATTCAAGGTTATGGAGTCTCAAGGGAATTACATGGAGGAGCTTTACACCCCAGGTGAGTACAAACTCACATGGATGCTTTGTTGTTACTTTTCCTGCATTGCGCGTATTTTGTATATATCAAACATGCATGTTTTGCAACTCTCATGAAATACATTTTGGAACTACGAGGAACTCTTTTGTGAAAACGTGTATGCATAACAAGATAATAATGATGTAAAAATGATAAGACTAATTGCATCATAAGACATGGTACACCAGTACATGCGGTAGTAATGGCCATGGGCTTACTATATGGGTTAGCTTTATGGTCAATGTGTGCGTGTGTGGGGGCTTTGGATCCAATGACTTGTGACCAATGATGCAACCATTCCCAATGGATGGTCACTATAGGACGAGCGTCATTAGCGGTGTGGGCCACCCGAGGTTAAACTCGGTCATGTCGCTAGTGTTACGTATAGTATGTTTTGTGCAATTGATAGGGCACTAGAATTGTACTACAGGTCCCTCGGGGATAGCGTCAACCCTGCTGAGAATGGGTATTATCTCTAGTAGACCATATTGTTGAACTATTACTATTACTTATGATTATAAGCATATATTATATTATATATACATACCTGCATGATAACTGTCATCTCAAAATGCTGCACGTGTTTTATAAATAAAAGAATCCACAAATTAATGACGGGTATGTCATGTGGATTTCTACTTACTAAGTCGTCGGACTTACCTTTATATTATTTTTCTTTTTTCTCCATATGTATGATTATGCTGTTCTAAATAGTGGATACTATGAAGCATCCGGTTCTTGTAGAGGATTCGATCTAGGAGATGCTTGAGGACTTATTACAAGCTTAACTGGGTACTTATGGTAATTAGTACTTTTGAGTTATGTCGTAGATACTAGGACTTGATACATGCTTGCATATTAAGGATTAGCATAGATCCCTTGTACTGATGTTATGTTATAGTATGATTTTCGTTGCTTTGATGATCTTTGGTTAGACGCTCTGGTTATACTAATTAATATTTATAGTACTTTATTACTTCTGCTGCTTAGTATCCTCTGTTTTTTAGGAGTAGAGGTCCCGGAGGTCTTGTTTGGAGTGGAACAAGGCTTGGAGATGAACTGTTGAATTAATTACCAGTTAATTAATTCTCGGGGCGTTATAGTTGGTATCAGAGCTGTTGCTCGTTGGACCATAGGAATGAATCTATTAGGAGTTAGATCTGGATTCATTAGAGCTTTTTGCTCAGCGGATTATAGGAACTGATCTATTAGGTGTTAAGAGATGATCTACCAGAGCATAGGATGGATTATATGTGTGCAAGGGATACAGATTTTCAATACCTACGATCTTGAGGATGTTGGACTTGAGGATTTTAAGGATCTGATACGGTATTACAATCAGGACTAGGACCGCTTTGATGATGCAACTTTGGAGATTAGGATTGATCTGCACCAAGATAGTTGCATAAGGTCTTAAGCTTAGATCTAATTTAAGTCTTTGGCTAGGTGGTAGTAGGCGCTTAGTACGGATAGTTTGCGATTAGGTTTGACGTTTTGAGCGAGGCTCGGCGTAGCACTTCGAAGTTAGGGGCTAATGATCATTGTGACTGCAGAGATGTCACCACGACACGATGTCATTAGGAGCAATGATGGTAGGAGACCATCCCAACCCGATGAAAGGATGAGGAATGTTTTTGATGCTACCCAAGCATTGGAAGCTATGGCAAGTCGTCTTGTGGAAGCATTGGTCAACGTACGAGGAGTCCTTACTCCAAGTGGAAGCAAAGGTTGCTCTTTCAAGGAGTTCTGTGAGCATCCTTTCCCTATGTTTAAGGGGAATGTTGTATCAAATACGACCTAAATTAATAGATAATATTTAGTACGTTTTACTCACAAGTGCACAAGATCAAAACGATAGTATAGTAGGCAAATACGAGATCATTCCCACGAGGGTTGTTAACTTTGCTTATAATTAAAGAACTAAATTAAAAATATCAAGTTGCCACAAAATTGATATTAAGAAAAGAAATAAAAATAAAGATAAATAAAAGTGTAGGGCTTTGATATCCACCACTAATCATATTTCAATAATATAACAATACGCCAATGCTTCAATCATATTATGAATACCTAATGTTTGCCAACCTAAAGGCATAGGTGTCTACTCCTTAACCTATTGGTTTCTCTAAGCAACGAATTATGCATGGGTTTCTACTCTAATTCTTTTCTTCCTTAAAGGATTTAGCATGGATGTCTACTAAGTTGTTCTTTAAGAAAGCATAAAAACTGTGAAAACCAACAAACACATGAGGCCTAAGGTATGGGTGTCTACTCCCAGTTCCCCATGTTGATTAACCCAAGAACCCGGTGTGGATTTCTTTTGTTACTCTTATTAAACCCAGGACTCGATTATCCAAATTGATTTAATTAACTAATCCATACCACATGCATATAATGGCCAACCACATACATATGAGGAATTCAATAAAAACAAGTATTAATCAAGTTAAGCATCACAACATGATTATCACAAAGGCGCCAATATTGAAATATTAAATAAATATAATTAGGGTTTCAATCTAGCCCTACTAAAAGGTTTAGTTACACATAATTAAACTAAAAAGAAAGGGAAAAGAAAGAACCGAAAACCGCTCCTAAGAATAGCCTCCAAATTCTCCTCTTTGAAATTGTCTATCTAATTGTGAGGCTTAGAGGTCTATTTATAGGCCTTAGAAAAGTCCTAGAAACCCTAGTAAACCTAGGAAATTCGGAATTATGTCTCCTAGTCGAAATAGGAGACAATCCTAGTCCAAATCGGATTAGGATTCGTCCAGAATTACATTCCTATCTTGAGGGGTGATTTTGGCATTGCGGCGGTCCGAATTAGGAAAATGCTATTCACAATATTTTGTATAATTTTGAGTTAGCTTTCCACTGCCATTAGAATCACCTCAATCCAATAATTGAGCTGAAAGTTATGGCCAAAATACCGAGACATGTGCTGTATCCAAATGCAATCCGATTTTGACTCCAATTTGATAAATTCCGAATTAATCCTTTCCACATCTTCTAGATCTTCCCAATTTTCCCTTTAAGCTTGGAACATTTCTATAAACGCTTCATTTTCTTCCATGACTTACAAAAACACAGAAAACACAAAAAGAAAATAAAATGGAACAAAATAACAAAAAACTAAGAGATTAACAAATGTAAATTAAGGGATAAAATATGAATATTTTGGCACTTATCAGGGAAACTAAACTCTGGAGAAGCGAGAGAGAGGCTTATGAGCTTGGAGGAGCTACTACGAGTTATGGACTACACTAAGGAGCAAAGAGTCAAGTACGCAGCCTACAAGTTTTCTGGAGAAGCAAGGCGATGGTGATACGCTAAGAGAAAGTCGCTGATGATGGAATTAGGAAGCGAGAAGGCCATTCTATGGACTCGATTCAAGGAAGAGTTTTATTGGGAATACTCATGGAGCTTAAGGAGGAGTACACCCCAAGAGTTGCATTCCAAGAAGGAAAAGTGTTGTTGGTGCCATAGGTGTGGCAGACTGCATTTTGGGAAATGTAGATCAAGGAAGAATTTGTGCTACGGATGTGGCAAGGTGGGACACTTCATTCGGAACTACAACCAGACCAAAAGGAACTATACTGGTTTACCTGGAAGGGAATGATGACAGGATAAGGGTTAAGCATAACCACTAGAGTTGTTTAAGGCATGTGGATTTGTCTTATTTTGTAGTTAAGGGCTAGGTTACTGGATGTTTGCTCATACATCAGCCAATTGTATTTTGTTTGTACTTGCACTTAATTTGGGGTTTTGGACCTTAAAGTGTAACATTAACTAAAAGTTTTGTTAATGCATGATGCAGTTATACTTTGTTGATGTGTTGATGATAAGATTCCTGGTTTTGTACATTACCCATTAGAAGTAGGTTAAGGCATTATATTTTTGGACTTGGATTCTGGTTAAGGGCAATTAGTAAATCTTATACCCATTAATCTTGTATTGGACTACATGATTTTGGGTTCTTAAGAGTTGAGAGATTCTAGAGAATCTTTCTATCCCTGAATGGACTGAGGAGTTCTCAGGTACTATTGTCTAAGGAGATAAAGGAAGTAGCTAGAGCTGATCTAAGGGTTGTGATCAGGCTAGCGTAGTAGCTAATGCCTTAAGTAGAAAGGTGATGGCCCTAATCCAATAGCTTATCACTTTTGGAATTTCTCAACCCTAGTTGGTTATGGAATTCTCTAGGATGGGAGTAGAAGTGGTAGATGAAGGTGTGTCTGCAAGCTTGTCTAACTTGGTGGTTGGATCAGGATTGTTTGCTTGAATTAAGGTCGCTCGGTTGGAGGACCCTAAGTGCACCAAGATCAAGCAGTTGTTAAGGCATAAGGATTTTGCCTTAAGGATGTTGAGTTGCTCACCCATAGGTGTGTGTCGAAGGGTAAAAGACTAAGAAAGGAGATTTTAAGCAAGACTCATCATTCTCAGTATACTGTGCATTCTGGAAGTACCAAGATGTATAAGACGAGGAGAAGTCAAGATTGGAGTTTAGTACCTACCTCTCATCAAGTCCATTACAGGCAACTTTTGGAATGCCGCCAAACAAAGCACTTTATGGACGTAAGTATCAGTCACCCTGGTATTGGTACAACATTGGGGCTTGAAGTTATTCAAGTGCTTCTCATTGGAAAAAGGATGAGTGCATCCTAGGGTTGGCAGAAGAGTTATGATAAGCACCGAATGTTGCACATTCAAGCCCTTTAACTTGCATATGTTAATTCCTTAGCATAGCTATTTGCTTGATTTTGTTTTGTTTTGTGTTTCAGGTCAAATACATGAGCTTCATTGGAAATTGGACTAAAAAGGCAGAGAAGCAACCTTCATGTCTGTGACGATCGCCCACACACTATGAATCGTTTGGTGAGCGTCGTAAGCATGAGCGTCTTGGAATGACGATCGCCCATACCTGCGAACATGCACACTCGGGCTTCACTTAACCCGGTAGGCACGTTGGACAACTTAATTGCGACTCCAAGTCTCCTAGTTGAAGTGGGAAACTAACCTACAGCCGTGATTAGGGTTTTAGGGTTTCTAGGGTTTCCTAGTGTCTATAAATAGGCTATTATACAATGTAAAAGGATCCGGTTTTCCCAAGTGTGAAATTTACACAAAAATTCCTTGGAGTTCATCAGCATGAGTGGCTAAACCCCCATTGTGTGGTACCGATGTAACCCTTTCCAAGCACAATGATGATTGTATTTGATTTTATTTAATTCATATTGTGTATGTTGATTGCATAATTGTGAGGTTGCAACCATTGATTTCTGTTCTTAATTTTAATGCAATTGTTATTCAATTCTAAATTCAGTACTTGCAAAATTCTTATCTTGTCTTAGAAATTATTTTGCGTGTATTGAACTCAATCAATTTTATTTTCTGTGATCGTAAAATTGATGGTTGTGCAATGGTTTAACATGCATATGATTAATAGGATTAGATAGACCATGCTTAGGGAAGACGGGTCGTACTACACCCTAGTTTTAGGTAGACGATTCGTGCCAACCGAAGATAGCTTATACTATTCCGTTAATCATATAAAACTTATTAAGGGAATTTATAGTTTATACCTAGGAAAGACGGGTCGTGCCGCATCTTAGTGGTTAGGTGGACGATCCATGCCAACCGAAGATAAATTATTCTTATTTTTTAATATGTATTTTCTTGTCTTTTATAACATACATGATCATAAGTTTTTAGAATCGAATTACGGTTACCATTGATGTGCGGATTGCGGTGAAGTCGGTATCTTACTCTCTCTCCCTCTGATATTATTTCTTTTAATCTTGCATTTAATTTTATGCACCTCAATTCACAAACAATCAATCTCGTTTTCTTAATTAGGTTAAACTTCATTCTGTGAATTTAATAGCAAAACCCTTACAGTCCTTGAGGTTCGACACCCTCAATATAGCCCTATCCTACGGAATTCGTCCTATTGCGAGTGGTATTTTTATTATTGATAAATTTGGTCACGAATTTACCACATCAATTTTTGGCGCCGTTGCCAGGGACTATTAACGGTTTAGTTATTAAATTTTAGGGATTAGGTTTAGCTTAATCTGTAATTTTTGTTTTGTTTTTCGTTATTTTCAATTTTCGTAAGTCTAATTTTTCTTTTCAAAGTTCACGTTCAGTTCTACAAGTTCCGTTCTGTAACTGCGAACGATCACAACTCGTGTGCGATCGTTCACCCTTTCTGTCGTGCAAACGATCACACCTCCTAGGGCGATCATTTGCTATCTGGACAAGTTTGCTGTAGCCCATTTCAGTGAACCTAAGGGCCATTTGTGAGCTTTTCTTTCTAGTTTTTTTTTTTTTTTTTTGTCTTGTTAGCTTCTGTTTTTGTTTTTATTTTTTTGCTTCATTTTCTAGTCTAGTTTATGTTGGGTCGTCGATCTTTGTCTTTGCCTTTAATTTCTTGTGACCCCGACATTGAACACACTCTTAGACAACTTAGAGCCGAAAAGAAAGCTAATTTGTCTAAGGAAAACACCACTGACACCATGGCTGGCGCCCCTCACGTAGCTTCGCAGGATCACTACATTCCACCCACATACACTACTCCCTCATGTCTCAGGCTGCCGAAAATTACGACAACCCACTATGAGATCAAGCCTAGCACCATACAAAGTATACCGACTTTCCTAGGGTTTACCCATGAGAATCCTTATGACTTCCTTAGCGAATTCCAGTCAATCTGTTCCACCATTCAATTGACGGGATTCACTGAGGATGCCTTAAAGATGCGTTTGTTTGTCTTTGCCCTTAAAGAAAGAGCCAAACATTGGTTCCAATCCTTAGAGCCTGATTCTATCACTTCTTGGGATCAACTGCAACAAGTTTTTCTCAAGCAATATTTCCCCATAGGAAGGACCAATGATACTAGGCGAGCCATCACTAGTATCACCCAGTACTAGGGTGAACCACTACATGAGACGTGGGAGAGGCTTAAGGATTTACTTAGATCATGTCCACACCATGCTATCCCCAAATGGTAGCTAGTGCAAAGTTTTTATGATGGTCTAACTGAGTCTTGTAGGAGCACGGTGGATGCATCTTGTGGGGGGACATTCATGTTAAAAAGTGAAGATGAAGCATGGGCTATGATTGAAAACTTGAGTAACAACTCTCGTCAACAGGCTTCCAATAGATGGAGAGAGCCCACACCTAAAGCGCCAAAGACAGAGAGTCTTTTCAAGGTAGAACCTCCTGCGGACATGGCCACTCAAGTAGTTGATGCTATCACCAAGAAGCTGAGCCAATTGATGACTAGTTTTGTCCCTAATGCTGCTCATATAGGCACCCAACCTGAACCATGCTCATTTTGTTATAGCACTATGCATCAGGTAAATAACTGTCCTACAGCCATAAATTACATTGATGTTTCTAATGAGCAGATCAATGCAGCTTTCTCCAGACTGGGTAATGATCCATACTCCAACACTTACAACCCGGGATGAAGAAATCATCCCAATTTCTCTTGGAAGGGTCCAAGTGCAGAAAACTCAGCCCCAAGGCCACACTATCCAGCTCAGTTCAACAGGCAGCCCTACAACTCTTCACCTACATACCGGCCTTCACAGAAGCAATACCATAATGCCCCACCGCCTCGAATAGACTCTAATTTTGAAGATTGAATGCTGAACATGTTGGGCGACATAAAGGGTAAGATGACCAACATGGTGGGTGGAATGAAGGGCATAGTGGACGAGCTTTCTCAGACGTTAAATACCCATTCTCAATCCATTGCCAAATTAGAGAATCAAATGGGGCAATTGGCAAACACCCTCAACAGGAGGGAAGAAGGGAAGCCTCCTAGTCAGCCAGTGATGAATCCTAAAGGGCTTTACATGGTAGATGAAGAAACCTCACATCAGCATGTGCAGTCCATCACCACCTTGAGAAGTGGAAAACTGGTTGACAATCAAGTCAGAGAGAAGAAGGATAAGCATAATGAGGTGTCAGAGACTCTGCAGAATGACAAAGGCAAGCAAGTGATCACTGAAACATCCACTTCAGCTGACCCCAGTTCAAAGACACCGTATGTACCCCGAGCCCCATTCCCAGAACGGCTTATAGCACCTTTTCACTTTGGAAAACAAGGAGAGAAAATACAAGCAATGATGGAGGTGTTCAAACAAGTGAAGATCAACATTCCTTTCCTTGATGCCATTCGGCAAGTACCTGCATACGCCAAATTCCTGAAGGATCTCTGTACTCAGAAGAGGAAGTCCAGAAATCACATTCCTAGTCCTCCTTATTGAGCATGTAAGTTCTTTGATTCAGCACAACACCCCTCCAAAGTTCAAGGACCCGGGAGCACCGACAATTTCATGCATTACCGGCCAGAAAGAAATTGATAAAGCACTCCTTGATCTAGGAGCTGGGGTGAATCTTTTGCCATACTCAGTGTATCAGCAGCTTGACCTAGGGGAGCTAAAACCTACTACAGTAATTCTGCAGCTAGTTGACCGGTCTATCAAGAAACCCAGAGGGATTATAGAGGATGTCATCATCAAGGTAGACAAGTTTTTCTTCCCAGTGGATTTTATTGTTCTTGACACTGAGCCTGTTCCACATCCTGAGAGGCTGATTTCGGTCATCCTTGGGCGTCCTTTCTTAGCCACAGCCAATGCATGTATCAACTGTCGGACTAGGGTTATGAAAATCTCCTTTGGAAATATGAAGGTGAGACTGAACATTTTCAATGCATTCCAGCATGCCCCGGATCAGAATGAGTGTTTCTTTATGGACCACATTGAAGAGTATGTAGAAGACTCACTCCCTAATCTCTTGGCTGATGATTCGTTGGGTTTAGCCCACTTTGGGTTTGAAGATTTTGACATGGATCAGTACATTGAAGAGGTCCATAATTTGCTAGAGACAACAGCTAGTACAGATTTTCACCCATGGAGCGCCAAAGAACCCCTGCCTTTGACATCAAGCACTCCTCCTATTCCCTCTCTTGAGTCTCCACCGAAGCTTGAGTTGAAACCCCTGCCGGACAAGCTTAAATATGCCTTCCTTGGTGCCAAGGATACTCTTCCAGTCATAATTGCGTCAGATTTACAGAAAGACTAAGAAGATAATTTGTTAGAAGTGCTAAAGGAGCACAAAGAAGCTATTGGGTGGACTATGGCAGATCTAAAGGGAATTGATCCGTCCATATGTATGCACCGGATCCATCTAGAAGAAGGAGCCAGACCCTCCCGTGAGGCACAACGTCGGCTAAATCCTAACATGAAAGAGGTTATGATGAAGGAAGTAGTCAAGCTGTTTGATGCGGGCATCATCTACCCCATCTCAGACAGCAAATGGATTAGTCCCACTCAAGTTGTACCAAAGAAATCCTGCCTTAATGTAGTGGAGAATGCAGCTGGAGAGTTGATTCCTCAACGTACAATCACCGGACGGCGTGTTTGCATTGACTACCGGAAGCTCAACTCACACACTAGGAAGGATCACTTTCCACTCCCTTTCATTGATCAAATCCTAGAGCGTCTAGCTGGCCAGAGCTACTACTGCTTCCTTGATGGCTACTCCGGTTACAACCAAGTTGCCATTGACCCCCAAGACCAGGAGATGACGACGTTCACCTGTCCTTTTAGCATTTTTGCTTATAGACGTATGCCCTTTGGCCTATGCAATACACCTGCCACCTTCCAGAGATGTATGATGTCAATCTTCTCTGACATGGTAGAAAAGTTTTTGGAGGTATTTATGGATGACTTCTCTGTTTTTGGGTCTTCCTTTGATAATTGTCTTCATAATCTGTCACTTGTGCTAAAACATTGCAAAGAGACTAACCTAATTTTGAGTTGGGAGAAGAGTCACTTTATGGTGCAGGAAAGGATAGTCTTGGGGCATATAGTATCCAAGAGAGGAATTGAGGTGGATAGGACAAAGGTTGAGCTGATTGAAAATTTGCCGCCGCCTACTTCAGTGAAGCAGATCCGCTCCTTCTTAGGGCATGCCGGGTTTTATCGACGCTTCATCAAGGACTTCAGCAAGATCTCAAGGCCTTTGTGCAGTTTGCTGGCCAAAGACATTCCATTCCAATTCAATGAATCTTGTCATGAGGCATTCCAGAAGCTCCGGTCTCTGATATCCTCCACTCCCATCATGAAGCCTCCTGACTGGTCCTTGCCGTTTGAGATCATGTGTGATGCATCCGACTTTGCTGTGGGTGCAGTCTTGGGACAACATGTGGGCAAGCTACCTCATGTCATTTACTATGCTAGCAAGACCCTAATGGGTGCTCAAGTAAATTACACAACAACAGAGAAAGAGTTGCTAACTGTTGTTTTTGCCTTGGACAAATTCAGATCATACCTCTTGGGATCCAAGGTATTTATTTACTCTGATCATGCTGCTCTGCGACACTTGTTGGCAAAGAATGAGACAAAGCCCTGGCTGATTCGATGGATCTTGCTGTTACAAGAATTCGACATCGAAATTCAGGACAAGAAGGGCACTGAAAATGTCGTCACCGACCATCTGTCACGGATTCAGTTTGAGATAGCTCAGCCACTTCTAGTTCATGATTCCTTTCCGGATGAGCAACTGTTTGAAATAACTCCAAGAGAACCACAGTGGTATGCTGACATCATCAACTATTTAGCCACAGGTCAGATTCCTCCTCATTGGTCTAAGCAAGACAAGGACCGCTTCTTCAAGCAAGTCCGATTCTACTTTTGGGAAGATCCAGAGTTGTTCAAGTACTATGCTGACCAAATAATTTGACGCTGCGTTCCGGAGAGTGAGTTCCGCAGTATCCTCACATTTTGCCACTCTCTAGCTTGTGTGGGTCACTTCAGTGCCAAGAAGACCGCAGCCAAGGTTCTACAATGTGGATTCACATGGCCGACTTTGTTCAAAGATGCTTATGATTTTTTCCAGGCTTGTGAAAGATGTCAGCGCCTAGGAGCTATGTCCCAGAGAGATATGATGCCATTAAACCCCATCCTCATAGTCAAAATTTTTTTATGTTTGAGGTATAGATTTCATTGGACCCTTTCCACCATCTTTTGGGTGTGAATATATTTTGGTAGGGGTAGACTATGTCTCCAAATGGGTTGAAGCTGTGGCCACCAAAACCAATGATCACAAGGTGGTAGTGAAATTCATCCAAGCCAACATCTTCAGCAGATTTGGTACTCCCAGAGCCATCATCAGTGACGGAGGCAAGCACTTTTGCAACCGGTATCTTAAATCCCTGCTTCTCAAGTACTCTGTTACTCATAAGGTAGCCACTCCCTACCATCCTCAAACTAGTGGCCAAGTAGAAGTCTCCAACGGGGAGATTAAGCATATTCTAGAGAAGACGGTTAGGCCAAACCGCAAGGATTGGTCCCTATGCCTCAATGATGCATTATGGGCCTACCACACAGCTTACAAAACACCGATTGGTATGTCACCATACCAACTGGTTTATGGAAGGGCATGTCACCTCCCTGTGGAACTGGAGCACAAGGCTTTGTGGGTAATCAAGCAATTCAACTTTGATATGCAAGCAACCAACTCCCACCGAAAGCTTTAGTTAACAGAGTTGGAAGAGCTGCGGAATGATGCATATGACAGCTCCAAAATTTACAAGGAAAATACAAAGGCTTTTCATGATCGGTACGTCAGGCTTAAGACATTTGAGCCGAACCAAAAAGTATGGCTTTTCAACTCCAAACTCCGGCTCTTCCCTAGCAAGCTCCGCTCCAGATGGGATGGCCCATTCACGGTTATTTCAGTATCTCCACATGGTGCAGTTGAGTTGAGGGACCCAAAGGACGACAACATTTTCAAGGTAAATGGTTAAAGACTGAAGCCCGGCATTCAGAACCCCGAACCAGGTACAGATGTGGAATCCGTCAAGTTGACGGATCCCACCTATTTGTTTTAAGAATACATGCAGATAACATGAAGGCGTTTGAGTAGTCCTAAATCTCAAACGTCTTTGTTGAGGTCAGTGGTGTTGATGCCACTGAGAGGTACAATTTTTACTTTTCTGTTTTTCCTTGTTGGTTTTATTTTATTTTTCTTTTTTCATAGTTTCGTTCTTTTCTCTTATTTTTGTTTGGTTTATATTTTTATTTTTCCTTCAGTTTGATTCGTGCATAATGGGGATAAACACACTGAGGAAGTGAACATTCGCCCATCCTTGGGCGATCGTTCGCCAAAACCCTCTCCAAAGTGCTAAACACACTGAGGAAGCGAACGTTCACCCATCCTTGAGCGATCATTCGCCAAAACCCTCTCCAAAGTGCTAAACACACTGAGGAAGCGAACGTTCGCCCATCCTTGGGCGATCATTTGCCAAAACCTCCTAAATTGTTCTAAACACACTAAGGAAGCGAATGTTTGCCCAGCATTAGGCGATCGTTCACTCGCCAGCGCCACAAGGATGCCGCGTTCGTCCCAGCCACGCCATGCCACACGCAGTGCAAACGTTAAGCGCTAGCAATGGGCGTCGTTAAGCCCTCGAGGAACTCTGCACGTGACCTATGTAGGTCACTTTCCCCCTTTATTCCCATCACTTTCACCTACCCTACAAAATCTTCCCCCACGCCATCCACTCTCCCACAGGTTTCGAACTTTCCAAACACCACAAATCACCACCAATCACTCCAAAACCACCACTCACGGAAACCGTCAGCCCACACACACCACCTCCGGCCACCCCAGCTCCTCTTCAAAACCCCAATTTTCATTTTCCCCTCTTTCCATTATATTTTCCCCAACCTTCACAACCCCGCTTTCTTAATCATTTTTTGAAATTCTTGACTCTTGTGAGCCATTTGCACAAGAGTGTGGTGCTGCTGTGTTGGGCTTCTATCTTTTTTGCAAGGGGTTGGATTTGTTTGAAGGTTGGTTTTCACAAGTGGATTTCAAGGCTGCCCACCACCTATTCGACAAAAGTTGTGACCGAACTCCACAATGCCTAGGACCACTCCATCCACCTCCCAAGCGTCAAGCTCCCGTGCCCAATCCTCCCATCCAACTATTGAGCAGCGGGAGATACTGTTTGAAACTAAATTCGATATCAACGGTGACTTCAAAAATTTTGAAGTCACCCAATGGGCGGTCCAAGAGTTCAAACACCGGGGGTTGAAGAAATTGTTAAAACCGGTCACCTCCACGGCCTATACAAGGTTGGTCATCCAATTCTATTCCAACCTCTACTGGGATTGCAATAAGATGGGCACCCTATCTTCTACCGTCAAAGGGAAGCAAGTGGACGTGACCACCTCGGACATTGCCGCTGCACTGCATTGCAATGATGAGCACCCACTGACAGATGCACAACTTGATGACTAGCCGGATGCTTTCTATGTCTCCGAGATCATTGAAGACATGTGTACCAGTCAATATGCCAATGAAAAACGAAACGCGGGCAGCCAGTCCAAATTGCCGCAACCACTCTTGCTTGTGGATTATGTTCTGTACCAGAATGTGTGCCCATTGGGACACAAGTCACAGAGGCATGACCAATTTCTCCAAGCACTGTACGCCTTCCACAAGGGCCACTGGTACTCAATCCCGTCAATCATTTGGAACCAACTTCATAAATTCTGGGATGGGGTGATTGTGCACAAGGCCAGCCCCACAAAGTCATGGGGCCTCCCATTTCCGTTCCTGCTCACTCACATTCTCAAGAAGAAAGGCATAAAGGGAACCCTCGAAGATGGACCGGTAACAGAACATTCATTCTTCGGCAAGAACCAGTGGAACCACAGCCAGTCCTATATGCCCATAGAGGTTAGAGTTGAAATTCTGGCTGAGGAAGGAGGAGAGGAAGCAGAGCATATGGAAAAGGATGCACCGGCACCACAGCAAGGTGGAAGAGCTGATACTATAGTCATCAGCCGCACCGAGTATGAGCTCTTGAGTGGGGCACATCAACGCCTGGAAAAGCTGGAAGAATGCTTCACCAACATCAAAGCACAGTTTGCTACCTATACTACCTTATTTCGAGCTATTTTGGACCGATTACCACCAGCAACAGGGGCGTCATCTTTCGTCCCACCTAGGTGCAACAGTGAGCTGCTGCACCGTCTGTGAACTCAATCAATTTTATTTTCTGTGATCATAAAATTGATGGTTGTGCAATGGTTTAACATGCATATGATTAATAGGATTAGATAGACCATGCTCAGGGAAGACGGGTCGTACTACAGCCTAATTTTAGGTAGACAATTCATGCCAACCGAAGATGGGTTATACTATTCCGTTAATCATATAAAACTTATTAAGGGATTTTATAGTTTATACCTAGGGAAGACGGGTTATGTCGCATCTTAGTGGTTAGGTGGACGATCCGTGCCAACCGAAGATAAATTATTCTTATTCTTTAATATGTATTTTCTTGTCTTTTATAACATACATGATCATGAGTTTCTAGAATCGAATTACGGTTACCATTGATGTGCAGATTACGGTGAAGTCGGTACCTTACTCTCTCTCCCTCTAATATTATTACTTTTAATCTTGCATTTAATTTTATGCACCTCAATTCACAAACAATCAATTTTGTTTTCTTAATTAGGTTAAACTTCATTCTGTGAATTTAATAGCAAAACCCTTACAATCCTTGAAGTTCGACACCCTCAATATAGCCCTATCCTATGGGATTCATCCTATTGTGAGTGGTATTTTTATTATTAATAAATTTGGTCACGAATTTACCACATCAAGTTATGCTGATAACTAGGGATGACCTTCGGAACACGAAATAGGAGATCGTGTGTTCCTTAAGATGTCATCGATGAGGGAAGTGATGCAATTTGAGAAGGAATGGGAGACTGGCATACAAGGTTGCCTTACCCGCAAACTTGATAACTCTTTTCTCAAGATTATACTTGGATAGTATACATATCCCTATTTTGGTTAAAGGGATAGTCGTGTATAAAAGAGTTTGTTTTTCACTATAGGGTTATGCCTTGGATACCCATTGACCCGGTCTGTATGTGGAATTACTCAACTTGGGTATCGAGATTGTTGAGGACTAGTACAATGTAGGAAACACTGAGTATGATGTTAGCACATTGAAGTTCAAGGATTTTATTCATATGGTTAATTTCTTTTGGGTTGTGTGCCTATTTGTTACGGTTTTGGGTAACCGTTACATTTGGATTCTCTAAGAGAAGTCGATTAAGGAAAAGTTGCTTCCAGCTAGGAAGTATGGAGTCATGTCAAAGATACCCACAGGATTGACTTGTTTTGGTGAATTTAGGAGTCGTAGATTTGGCGATGATTAATATAGTGTGGATAATATCAACTATGACACCCTTGGTGACTCGTAAATGGATTTTGTGACAACTCATGAGGATGCCGACATTGATCGCTTTATATTGGACGAAGGAGGTTCATGCTATGAGACTCAACGGGATAAGATTTTTCCAAGGACGTGGATGAGCATAGACCTTGTAAAACTACGGACGTTAAGATGATACTACTGTTTCTTCTTGTGTCATAAGAGCTCTTAATTTTCGAGGACTAAATTTCTATGAGGGGAGAATGTAGTGACCCAAATATTTAACTAAGCATAAGTGACTTAGTTAAAGGGTTAATTTGGACTTTGAGTCACTAGGATCAACTAGAAGAGCATTTTGAAAATTTGTCTTTTGGTTTGTCTTTTAGTGCGGACGTACGCTAGGGTTGGCAGACGTACACTGTTGTCTTTTAGCGCAAACGTACGGTGGTCCCCCATCGGATATACGGTCTGACAGATAATACAATCGTACTCTGTGAACAATACAGCGGATGTACGCCACTTTGGGCGGATGTACGCGACACTATTCATAGAACCGAACATACGCCATTAGGACCGGACGTCTGCTACTTTTTGGAATATCCTCCGGTTAATACCTAGATGTACAAGACAACCTTTCAACCGCTGAACAATAGTACCAGACGTACGCCCTTAGGACCAGACATCCGCTACTTTCTAACCCTATAAATACCCCATCACTCTTTCGCCCATTTCACACCATTCACGCCCCTAAACCCCCCATCTTCGCCCCTAGGCTACCAGTAGGCCGTTTCGTGAGTGTTTGTGAGGTTTCGGTGCTGCCAGAGGAGGAAACTCTTACAGTTTTGCTTCAAGGAGGTAACGCTCGGTTTCCTTAACTTTTTAATACGTCGTTATGCTACTCGATTATAGTTCTATATTGCTAGTTGTAGTTGTTAGCTTAGTTATGCTTTAATCTTGCTTAGGCTAACATTTTGTTAATCTTAGTGTTGTTTCTTTACATGGAGGTTTCAATCTGTGTTAAGAGGCCTTAGGGAGCTTTGTTGGCCTTAGGAGTCAGAGAATAGGTGGATAGTGGAAAGAAAATGAGGTTTTTCCAGAAAGACATCGGAGCGGAATTACAGTCTCGTGACCAAACGTTTGGCCCATCGTGACATGATGGACGTATGGCCCCGAGCCCGGACATACGGTCAGTGTATGACAGGGAAACCCTATTTTTACCAACCGTCCCATAGCTCTTGTTTCCTTGTTATAAAGTTGTGCTTTAGTAGAAATAGAACTGATGATAGGTCTTTTCTCAGTATTCGAGGTTATGGAGTCTCAAGGGAATTACATGGAGGAGCTTTATGCCCCAGGTGAATACAAACTCACATGGATGCTTTGTTGTTACTTTTCCTGCATTGCACGTATTTTTTATATATCAAACATGCATGTTTTGCAACTCTCATGAAATACATTTTGGAACTACGGGGAACTCTCTTTTGTGAAAACGTTAGTTTGTTAACAAGATAATAATGAGACTTATAAAACTGTGAATGTAAACTGATAAGACTAATTGCATCATAAGACATGGTACACCAGTACATGTGGTAGTAATGGCCATGGGCTTACTATACGGGTTAGCTTTATGGTCAATGTATGAGTGTGTGGGAGCTTTGGATCCAGTGACTCGTGACCAATGATACAGCCATTCCTAATGGATGGTCACTATAGGACGGACATCATTAGCGGTGTGGGCCACCTGAGGTTGAACTCGGTCGTGTCGCTAGTATTACGTACAGTATGTTTCGTACAATTGCTGGGGCACTAGCATTGTACTACAGGTCCCTCGGGGACAACGTCAACCCTGCTGAGAAGGTATAATATCTCGGGTAAACCATATTGTTGAACTATTACTATTACTCATGATTATAAGCATATATTATATTATATATACATCACCTTTATGATGACTATCATCTCAAAATGCTGCATATGTTTTATAAATAAAAGAATCCATAAATTAATGACGGGTATGTCATATGGATTTCTACTCACTAAGTCGTCGGACTTACCCTTGTATTATTTCCTTTTTTTCTCCATATGTACGATTATGCTGTTCTAGATAGTGGATACTATGAAACATCCAATTCTTGTGGAGGATTCGATCCAGGAGATGTTTAAGGACTTATTGCAAGCTTAAGCAGGTACTCATGGTAATTAGTACTTTTGAGTTATGTCGTAGATACTAGGACTTGATGCATGGTTGCATATTAAGGATTAGCATAGATCCCTTGTACTGATGTTATGTTATAGTATGATTTTCGTTGCTTTGATGATCTTTGGTTAGACGCTCTGGTTATACTGATTAATGTTTATAGTACTTTTTTACTTTCGCTGCTTAGTATCCTCTGTTTTTAAGGAGTAGAGGTCTCGGAGGTCTTGTTCGGAGTAGAACAAGGCTAGGAGACAAACCGTTGAATTAATTACCAGTTAATTAATTTTCGGGCGTTACAACGCCCGCTCACTGTCTTCTTCCGCACCCTAGCTTCTCAAAGCCACCAGCCACTCCCCGTTTTGTCGCCCATGCGTCAGCAAGTGGTGTTCACTCGCCAACACGAGGATCTCATGCACCCACCAAACACCTCCAACCCTCCCTTATCTACCCATGTTGTTGTTTTGTGCCTTTTTTTGTAGTTTCTTTGAAGCTTTTCTATACTTTTTGTATTTTTCGTTGTATTTTGCTATATTTCTTGTTTTATGTGGGTTATTATCTCCCTGCCATGAACGGTTTGATCTTATGGATGAGATTTTTGTTGCTAGTAGTCATCCTCCAATGGCTCCAACCCAGTTATCAACAGTACCTTCCTTACAACAATCACTTAACGATGGTTGTTACCTTTACCACTTAGGACTCTTCACTGATTTCTTTTTCCATTTGTCATCGCCTTGTGCGGCCCTTGGAAATGCCTAGCGCTTTTATGGTTCCTCTAGGATCATGAATGAAACCATTGCCTATTATCTGGTTCTGTATTTGTTTTTGTACTGGATGTTCCATTTGCGCTTTGTTGTTGGAGTGCCCACCTCTTTGTGGTTGTTTGATTTCCTGTAACCCGCTTCCCTTTATTTGAATAGAAAAAAACAAAACGAAACAAAAAACAACAACTTTATACGAGTCATTTCATTAAAAAAGTGTTCATATATATATATATATGAAAGGAAATGCGAGAATTGTGAAATTAGAGAGAAACGGCTCTCATGTGAGGTATGTCGCGTAATGCTATAAGTATTTCTTATGTCACTCTACAAATAATGTGACTTTTAAAATTACCATTGAATTTATAATTTTTTTGAAAAGAACTCATTCTCATTCCATAGAATTCAAGAGCCAAAGCTCTTACAATCACAAGGCAAGTCTTGAAGTAACCGTAGACTAAGCTACAAAAGTCACAGGTTGAATCTCATACAAATCAAACAAAATTCAAAAACACATCTGCTACCCCATGACTAAAACAACAGGATAAACATTCAAATCTTGGCAGTTCAAAGAATCGAACCAAGCGACGCCATCACCGCACAGAAGCGTTTATTCCACGACCCTAAGAGATAAACCCTCTTATGCCGCTACTCATCCTCCTCGACAATTAAGCCAGGATACATATTCATCCACGACATAGAAGTCTGGACCATTTTTTCTCCTCGACCTGAAAGCTAGGGTAACATACACATCCATGACACACAGGTCAAGATCAACGGGGATCCAATCGCACCATCAAGGCCAGAACATTATTACAAGCAAATAACAAATGAAATACAGGGAAAAGAAAAGCAACATAACTGAATACAAGCAAAAAGAAATACAGGGAAAGAAACCGATCCTGTGTATGTTGACCCTGTACAAAGAATAGCACGGTGGAAGCTCATCGCAGTGGGGGCGCGAAAGAAGCTCAGAAATGGATGGAGGGCAGCGAAACCGACACAAAGAAGATCGGCAGAAACTACAAAAAAATTGAAAAAACATAGAAACAGACAGAAAAGTAATTTAGCAAAACACCAAAACAAAAATCGGGATGGAGGAGGAGGGGGATGAGGAAAAGGGACGGGGGCACTAGGTCTAGGGACATCAAGTAAACTACTAGAGCCCAGTGCAAAAAGGACGTGGGGATGAGGGATGGTGGAGGCCATCCCTCCTCCCCTGTAGTTACGGCGTTCTAGGAGGGGGGGTGGCGTCTTGGCTGAAGCTAAGAAACCCTAGGGCTCAGGGTTATGTATATCTAGTTCAAAACAAATAAAAATTCATTTTCTAACGTGTCATTAATGACACGTTACCATTTTAGGAATGGGAAATTTTTTTTAAAAAAAAATTATATATAAGTACTAGCTGGCTCCATTGAGTTTATAATTTATTATTAATTTTAATCAAATAGTGATTTTAAAAGCCATATCATTCCAAGTTAAAAAAATTTTGTTTTTTAAAAAAGCCATATCATTCACAGAGTGACTTTTAAAATCACCTTAAAATAATTCTAAAAGTTCCTTTTTATGAGTCTTATATTACTTCACATGACTTTTAAAATTACTATTTGATCAACTTTAATAGTAATTACAATTATAATAAAAAATCATTTGGCATAACACATTTATGTTGCTTCTTTATTGGTGGTTGACCTTTTTTTTTAAAGTACAGAATTCGTGAATTTATTTCGAAAGGAATACTAAAAAAATGAGAATTCTTCATAAATCCTTTGAATGCGAATGCAATTTTATAAATACACTAGAGAAGAACTTTTCGCCCTTTGAAAACGAGGATAGAAAAGTCATTTTTCTAACACTTTTTTTTGCCTTTTTAAAGTTTTTTTTTTAATTTAAATATAGAAGATAGAGGAACAACAAACAAAAGAAAGAAACTTACAAAAGACATAAACGTAGAAGATCCTCTCCTCTAGCAGGAGAAGAAAAAAGAGAAGGGATAGAAGAGTAGGGAATGTTGCCAGAATGGCATCTGGCTGCGGCCCAGGGTGCTATAGAATGAGGACAAAAGTTGAAACTTCTTTTGATCTTCTGAGCTTCCCCAACGGAAGCATCAGGAATAGAATCTAAACGGTCTAAAATAACAAAAGAGATCCTCCAATCTCTAATTGAATTTGGATTATTGAGAGAATGAATCACTACCTCAGAATCTCCTTCGAGAATAAAATGATTATAGGAAAACGAGTCAGCAATAGAACAGGCCAATTGTGTAGCTCGAGCTTCGCCAACATTCGGAGAACAAGATGGGCTCATTTGTGAGGACATGTGGAGAACTTGACCCTGTGAATCACGGCAGATCACAGCTTGGGCTGAGAATGAATCCCGTATTGCAGTGTCAAAATTAATCTTGACCCAGTTTGGTGGAGGGGTTGTCCAAGCCTTCTCGTGAAGAGCTTTGTTCCGGTAGAGCCAAAGGATGTCACAAGCAACAGATGCAAAATTCTGGAATTTATGCCGATCCCTTAGCGGGATACCAAGAGAATGCTCCAAAGAGATAATAGCAGCAATCCAGGCCTCCATGGAAGAGAAGTGGAAGGCAGTTGAATCCAGAGGCCAAAATGATAGACGCCAGACAACTCGCGCATAAAAACAGTCAAAGAACAAATGCTTTAGGGAGTCAGCTGCCACCGTACAAAGTGGACAATGGGTATCAGAAATGGGAAACAATTGTCCAAGACGTTCCTTGGTCGGTAGAATATTCCAAGCAATCTTCCACAAAAATAATCTAAGCCGATCATTTAGATTTAATTTCCAGATGGACTTCTAAAAAGTGGAGGAAACAGAACTGGAAGAAGATCTGGAGGCGGAAATAAGACTGTATACCGAAGAGGTGGAGAAACGGCCTGAAGTAGAAGGAGTCCAAATATATTGGGTACTAGGATCTGTAGAAATACGGAGCTTGAGAATTTCATTTGCTGAATTAGAGTCAAATAAAGCATGAATTGAAGAGGCCTTTCAGCTGAGATTGTCAGTATTAATAAGATCCTTAATCTGTAGAGAGGGAAAATTCCTGTTGAGCGGAAATTTGGGTTTAGGCTTGAAGGATGGAATAGTGGGAACCCAATTTGAGGTCCAAATGGGAGAAGATGAAAGCTGTTAAACCCGTAGACATGCTCCTGTAGAGATAATAGGCTTTATTTTTTTGAATCCCTTTCCATAGCCAGGAGGCTGTAGTTGGGGCAGAAGAAGAGAGGAAGTCTCCGTATTTTATATACTTTCTTTGAAGTTGCTTCACCCACAGATAGTTTGTGTTAGAGAGCAACTTCCAGCCTAGTTTGGCAATAAGAGCTAAGTTGAAATCATGCATCTTTTTGAATCCGAGACCTCCCTCATCTTTTGGGGTACAAATGGAACTCCAAGATTTCAAGGAAAGATTCCATGATTTGTTTACCGGAAAGCCCCACCAGAAATTCCTGCAAATTCTGTCTAGTGAGGTGGAGATAGATCTTGGAAGAAGAAAAGAGCTCATAGCATAGGAGGGAATAGTAGAAGCTACTGATTTGATCAGCGCAGTACACCCTACTTGAGACAAAGTTTTAGCTTGCCAACCCTCAATTTTCCCAGAAACTTTATCCAAAAGATCTTTGAAGGCAATCGATTTAGACTTACCATGAAAAAGGGGTAATCCAAGATATTTTGAGGACTTTATAGTCCTTTTAAAGGGAAAGATGCCACAAATACTATGAATGACCGATAAGAGCATATTTTTGCTAAAATGGACAGAAGATTTAGAGGCATTTATAGCTTGACTGGACCAAGCGCAGTATTGATCTAGAACGGCTTTGAGGGAATTGGCCTCAGCTGACGTGGCCTTAGCGAAAAGCCTTTTTAAAGTTGAGGCCAAGATAATTGTTTGAAAGAAGGCTGACATGCAATTGCAAAGCCAACTCTTCATAAGACTTTAAGAGTAACAACTACAAAAACTATTGTTTTTGTTCCTCTTTTAAACCTGGAGGTTTGCTAGGGGTTCTCCTCGTAGTGTTCTTCTAGTGTTCTCCTAGACTTATGTAGAACATGATTTAATAAAAAATAAAATTGTAGCACCGTTTTTTTGCTAACAGATTAATTTTTATGAGTTAATAGTTAGGTTCTAATGCTTTAAAACTTGTTTTTTAATTCAAAATTAAACCTAAGGGTGGAAGGTTAACTCTTTAGGGATGATATCACCTAAAATGAATTTGATCATCCTAAATTTGATGCTAATGCCTCAATTTTGTTGCTAATGCCTCACAAATTTGTTGCTAATGCCTCAAATTTGATGCTAATGCCTAAAAAAACCGGTAGTAGAGGTAACTACAATTTTATTTTTTCTTAAATCATGTATTATGTAAAACTGGGAGAACACCAGGAGAACCTAAGGAGAGAACCCTAGCATTTTCCTTTAAACCTGCTTGACAATTTCTCTCAAAATTATTAGAAATTGTCAATATTTCCCTAATAATAAAAATACTCTTAATAAAATAAAAAATAATCATTAAAAAGCTAAAACTGAATTTAAAAAAAAAAAAAATAGGGTGTAGAAATTTTTTTTTTCTTAAAGACATAAAATTAATTTTTTTAAAAAAATTTATTGGAGTATATTTGTCTGCTAAAGTAATTTTCATCTTTTTGCCGGCCTTGAGGCGACAATGTCATTTTTTTTTTAAGAGAAATATTGTTCAAATTAAAAGTTTAGAGAAATATTATTAATTAGGCAATAGTTTAACTTTGAGGAGCTACTTGGACTTTTCCCCAAAAAAAAAAAAAAATTTATTTCCCATCCATGGCACCCTTTCATGTTTCTTAACAGTTTTTTGTCTACGTACTTGTTGAACCAAGTCATGGAAGTGTGGTTGTTTGAATAGTGGTGTTCGTAAATTTTCCAATGAGAAAGTAAGCTGTCCAAAAGTGAACATGTGGTTGCAAACATCATTCATTTCTTCAATGTCGCCTCTTTTTTTTTTTTTTTTTTCTCAATTTTCTTTTGAGTAATGCAACACCTACATTTTTTACATCTATTTTTCTAGATTCATAAGTGACTTTTAAAATAATCATTTTAAAATTTTTTTATTAAATTTTAATTCAATAGTAATTTAAAAGGCAAGTGTGTGTAGCAACTCATCTCTTTTTGTTTGTATATTTCACACGTCAACAAATAGCATGCTAAGTTGTGATTTTTTTTAAGACTTTCGTTCCAAGTCAAATTTATATTATTTTTCTATTTTTAACACATTATTATTATGATTATTATGATTATTATTTTAAGACTTCTGGTTCTCGTTCTAAGAACAATACTAACAGCTAGTGTAGCATTTTAGGAAGCGTAGCATTTTCCAAATATTATTTATTTATAAAATATAAGTTCTCGAACTACCGTCACAAGAAAATGAGATTATGCGATGTAAGGGATGCAACACTTATTAGTGCTTTCGAGATGGCCAAAAGCTTAAAACTGATAAGAATATATAAATTTAATCATTTAATCACATACTTCAACATTCTCCCCTCATGCATAAACTTAAATTCTTTTTTTAATATGTGAGGCCCAAGAAGTGGAATGTTTAGTTAAAATAAGAGTAAATTATAAAATTAGAGTTTGAACTCATAACCTCTCACTTTGATACCAAGTTAACTTATCACTTGACAAAAAACTTTGACTTATATAAAGAGATAGATTTAATAATTTAATCAAATACTTTAACATTTCCCTTATGTATGGATTCAAACTTTCTTTTTAATAGGTAATGCTCAACATGTAAAATATTTAATTAAAATGAAAGTGAATGATAGAGACAAGTTTCAAACTCAAGACTTTTGATATCATGTGTATCCAAAGCTTAAGCCGATAAGAATATGTAAATTTAATTATTTAATCAAATACTTTAACTCTTCCTCATTTATAGGTCAAACTCTCTTTTTATGGTGCGTTTGAGAGTGCGTTTTTTAAAAAATAATCTGCGATTTTAAACCAAATCGCAATTTTAGAGTGTTTGGGGTTGCGATTTGGAAATCGCAAATTTTAAAATCGTGAAAAAATTTGCGATTTCTATAAACTGATTAGAATGTGTTTATTAAAAAAAGTGCGAATTTAAAACAAAATCACGATTTCTATTAAAAAGATATTTGGCTCAAATGTTACCTATTTTGTGCAAAAATTAAAAAAAAAAAATACAAAGAATACCCACTAAAAACATATAAACACTTCTTGTCTCTTTTCTCTCTCGATCTCTTCTTCCTTTCTCTATTGTTGTTCATTCTCTCTTCGCTCCTTTACTAGGTAACAATCTGACCTTAATATGTTCTTTCTCTCCACATAACTCTTATGTGTTTGGTGTCTGGTGTTGTTTTTGTGCTTGTATGATTATTGTGCCTTTTTATATATGTGTTTATGCTCTTCGACCGATTTTTATAGAGTAATAAGCATTTGTGATTTTTTTTTTCTCAAAATTTTATTTAGATTACTGTATAAGTACAGTGTTGGCAATTTTTTTTTTTTTTTTTTTTGAGAAAAAAAAACCATAAAAAATTTTAAGTTTTTTTTTTTTTTTAGCAGTATACAGTAACAATTTGTGATGAATTTTATTTATTTTATTTTTAAATGGGTAGTCCACTTTAACAATTTGTGATTTTTTTTAAAATATATTTTTTAATGGATAATGCACAGTAATAATTTGTGATTTTTTTTAATTTTTTATTGTGCATTGCACAGTGATCCATCACTGTGCAGCACAGTAATAATTTGCAATAATTGATGACTTTTTAAATTTTTTTTTTTTTTTTAGTGCGGTTTCATTTCAATGTTTGTAACAACTCACATGTCCATATATGAAATACTAGTGAAGGATAAATTATAACTCAATGTTTTTATAATTCATACTTTTGTTTTCATAGGTGTTAAAAATGAAGGCATATAGACAATGTTAATTATTTTAATGTTATAAAGAAATGTCCTTATTAATAATTTAGCCATGAAACAACAATTATATGCTAATGTTATCCAAACATTCAACTAATAAAAAAAAATACTTTTTAACATGCTTTACCAAATGCCTGTGCAATTTTAAAATGTAACGATTTTAAAAATTGAATTTTTGAAAACGCAATTTTTAAAATCGCACTTATTAAAATCGCACCCCCAAATGGGCTCTTAATATCAAACCCAACAATTGAAATAAAGTGATTTGTACAATCTAGGTGAAATAAAGAGAAGATACAGAGATTAATGTAATTTGGCTTATGACCTACATCCATACGTTAAAGTCTTATAAGCTACATCTTCCATTAATATTTGATTTGAGTAAAAAAAGCATTATAGATATTTGAATAATTTCAAATACAAACTAAATCCCTACGATAATCATCCTTTATATTTGATTTAGGGTAACCAAATTATTAAGGATTTTTATCCTTAAGAAAATGCTAAGTATTCTCCTGTTTTATGGGGTATTATTTTCAAAACTTGAGTGAGAAATAAGGATCAATTTTTTTAAATAATATAAACATAAAACCAAGGGAAGACCTAACATTCTCTTTATACTTTATAATACGATTCCCACTGCCTTTTTATCAAAAACTTTTCCTTTTTTTTTTTTCTTGTTAGACTTGCCATTAATGAAGGCATTGATTACGAATTTTCGTATTGACCTCTTCAGACGAATTAGGATCTTGTCAAAGAGAATATTAAGTTGTTGGAAGGGTATTTTTGTGCATAAGCAAAAGAAAAAAACAAACAAACAATCAAAATAAATCAACATAATTAACTAGATTCTTCCTAATTCATATGAACCCTAGAAAATCCTCCCCTCTTCTACGCAAAAAAATCCCCGATGACACCTAGCAAGCACTCATTTTATAGTTATCATCACCCATCATTCCATCTTCCGAACATATTCAACTCATTCAAGGGGACAGAAGACGCACAACTTTTTAAATCAAAATTTCTTCCTTCCACTAAATAATATATAAATAAATAAATAGAGAAAACGAAACCAACAGAAAAAAGAAATGCATGTACACGTAAAAATATTATATTATATCTACTGCAAAATAATAATTTTTTTTTTTTTTTTGCAAGTTCATAAAAAAATAAGAAGATTTATAATACACGGTTTATGCAGATACCGTTTATACGGTTAACAACTGAAACAACCGTATGCATGCTCAAAGTCTTTGAGGAGCATACTCAAAAGCCTAAAGGTCAAAAACAACGAATCCACAAAAGATCACATTACAGAGTATAAATAAGCAATTAATTAATTAATTATTGATAATAAAATTTGAAAAAGAAAAACCAAGAACAAAATAGAGTGGATCAGAAAACACCAAATACAACCTTTTCCGAGGTTCAGCCGGGGAACAATAGCAGTCGTTTGCTGCTCATGTCCTCCACATGTTCTGAATCCTCCGGAGCGGCGGCGTTCAAATCCAAACCCTCAGTTTCCTCCAGCGCCGGCGCCGGCCTCTTCAGCTTCATCATCCCACCTTTATCATGTCCATCATCGTCGTCCCCCCCGCCAACGACAACCCCTTCCTCCTCGTCCTCCACCAGCACAACCTCGTCTGACTCTAACGCCGCCCTCCATCCCTCCCCATTTCCCCCAGCCGATCTCTCAAAGTACTTCACCGCCACCTTCATCCGCCGCAGTATCGCGAAGAACTCCTCCACCTCCTCCTCCGTCGGCACCTCCTTCACCTTCTTCTTCCTCCCTCCTTGATCCGCTTCCTCCTGATCACCACCCTTCTTCCTTTTCTCTTTTTCCATATTAAGAAGTTGGTGGGGGAGGGGGGTCTGGTTGCTGTCACGGCTGTCTCAACACGTTTATATTCTTTGCTTCTTTGGTTCGGTTCGGTGCGGTGCGGTGCAGCTGTTGACGACTTTTCTTTTTACTATTATAGACGGTCTGTCCGTGCCCTTCGATGAATTTGTGAGGTGAAATTCACGTGGGCGTGGCGTCATCGTAATTCGGTATGCTGACGTTAGCTTATGTACATAATTATGCGATGCTCAGGAAAGTGGAAGAGGAATCGAGGTCACGCGATTAATTTTCACGCGCTTCTGTTTTCGTTCCTGACGAAGTGGGACCCTCTGAGATCTAACCCGTGTGAGCCTTTTGATTGGAAAGTGCCCTCACGCGTCGAGTGAGAGTACTGGCGCTGGAGGTGAGGTGACGCCGCGCATATGACTGACCGAAGCATATGAGAGATGCCACGGCTTTGTTTGGTGAACTCTTGTCACTAGTGAATTGACGTGTATAAAATTAAATATGTTACGTATAAGAAAAAGTAAATAAAATAATATGAAAAAATAAAAAAATTTTATTTTGTAATAATGTTTTATTTAAATAATAAAAAGTAAATAATATAATAGAAAAAATAAAAAAAAATGTTTTTATATTGATTTTTTTAAAAAAATAAAATAAATAGGTTTTTTCTAACAAGAAAAAAAATTAAACTAATAATTTGATCTCAATTAATTGAACTATTTTTTTATTACTCATAATCTCAATAAAATAAATAATATTGACAAAGTGAATTTCCTTCAACTGATCTAAAAAAGTTGTATTTCTTTTTTTAATAACGCGAGACGCATGAGTTTTAATAAAATTTATTTTAACTTTGTCCTGACTATTAAAAAAATATGTACATCTCACATGTTAAGAGACATATATCACTTTTCTAGACCAAATTAAAAAAAATTTCTCCAACTTCAATTTGAGGAAAACTTTGTCCATAATATTGAGGAGTGGAGGAGGGTTTACGAAACTGAGCAGTCTCCTTCCGCAATGATTCCCTGTAGACTAAAAAGAGGACGACTCCCCGCTTTGGTCAACATTTTTAATTGATTTGAGCCGGGTTATTCTACTGTGCTGTTCCGGAGCACCGGAAAACTGTACACCCTGATTATCGGGTTGCAAAGGTAGTACATTTACACGGTACGGATTAATTAGATCGTGGGCCCCGATTGGGGGTTCTTTCGGTATTTGGGAGTTGGGACTCTGAGTGGGTCCATCTGAAATGGTTGTTGGGTTTGCTGTAAGATCTGCGGTCACCAAATCACGAACAGTTTGACGGATCAATAAGTGGAGTGGTGGGGTCACCACTAATTGGATGGTGGGCCATGAAGCGACATATGGCCCACCATCCAATTAGTGGGGCTTTATGTTGGTGAATGCATTGGGCCCATCTATAAAGCATGGTTTGACTTAACAGTTTTTTTTTTTTTTTTTTACTTGACAGTTAACAAACAATGAATGATACCAAGTTCTACGTTTCTCCGACAAAAAAAAAAAAAAAAAAGATACCAAGATTTTGGAACTTAGCAAAATTGGGTTCCACCAATAAGGAAGGGTGCTCTTCAATCCAAAACAAATATTACACGTGTCAACTTGTTTAGGAAATTAAAGCAATTTGAAGGTCCATTAATGGTGGTGGCATTAGGGCATAAGTTTAAATTTTGTAATGAGAATCTCTACACAAATTTGATTAGTATTAATCATCTTGTGTTTTGTTGATATTCTGGTGAAACTGAGTCAAGCTATGACTCAATTAAAGTTGAGAGTGTATGTGATTTTTCATTATCTAGGCCCCTCATTTTCATTAGTTCGTAACAAGTAAGTGCTACTATGGCTATTAGTAGGTGAAGTAGCCATAGTTTGTTATCCCCTTCCACCATTTTTTTTAATTAGAAAAAGAAGAGCAATATGAAGAAGAGTAATGTTGTACATCACCCCTTTATGCCCCTTACATTCTTCAAAACCTATGTGGCGTGGTCTCTCATAGTATTTGGTGTATGAAGATTGGTTTTTTGGTTTGAAAAACTACACCACAGTGGCTTTGAGGGGGGTGACTTGGGAGAGTAATGCTCTATACCATTCTTTTATTCTCCTAAAGATAATGTGACATTTAAAATCACTATTGAATCTATTACAAATTTAATGGTCATCTTAAAAATTACATCAACTTTGAGGGGATAAAAAGAAGATAAAAGAATGGTATAAAGCATTACTCAAGAGGAGGATAAGGAGGTGATGAGTATAATGACTCTTTGAAAAAAGCTATATGCAAGCATTTGTCATAAATTATTCTTTCTTCCCCTACTAAGAAAGCTATGTATCAACACATAAAAGGGGAAAAAAGAGAGTAATTTATCCCTTAAACATTTTGTTAAGATATTAATAAAATAAGATATTCTAACATCCTCCCTCAAACTCTAGGTATAAGCTTGAGTTTGTAAAAGAAAAAAAGAAATTAAAGGCATCAGAAGTTGACGGTTGGTTCAAGGATGTGCCAGCAAGAAAGGCTAATGGCTAAAGAATGGAGACTATCAATTAACAGAATCACAAGATAGATGAGGTTGACAGTAACAGACGAAGAAATATCAGAGAATAAAGACAAGCGTTAAAAGAATTTAATGAAGAGTCATGCCGCAACTAACAATAAGGTCAAATAACGGAAACTAGTTGTTAAAAATATTGTGAATGGCCAAACCACATTCAATAGAGAATGCAAGAAAAACACCAAAAAAACGTCTTAAAACTTTTGTTGTAAACTACAGAATTAGAAACGTGGATCTAATTCCATGTTCAAATTATATAAAATATGAAAATATGAAAAAGAAAGAAACAAAGCAAAAGTGTCAAGAGACATATAGTGTAACACCCAAGTTCCATATTGGGAAAATGAGAAGAACCTCACATAGAGTATGTGGTTTATAAAGATAGTTATGAGTGTTAAGTCGCATTACCTAGTTATTAGGTGAAACTAGGCTTTATAATAAATTCTAGAAAAGCTTTAAATTGACTAGCGTCCTTGCTGGCAACTTTTATGGGCTTGTACACGCTCTCCCCATCTCAAATTGGACTATGGGAAAAAGTACTAAGCTGTATTTGCGCTATCATCTCAAAAGGACTAGTTAATTTAGAGATTTTCTAGAATTTATTATAAAGTCTAAACCACCCACTTTATATCTTCTCAATGTGAGACCGGGATATTACATATAAACTGCATCTTTACTATATTAAATTGTTTTAAATAATATTATATAAATCTCTATTTATAGATAGACAATGAGTAGAGAATAAGAAAGCCAAATAAACTCTAAAATACTTGACGAATGAAATAAACCCTACGATAAAAATAAAATAAGGAAAATATAACATATTCTAACAAATAAAATAATAAATATCCATCCTCAATTTAATAGTAATTTTAAAAATCATTTAAAAAAGATTGTATAGGATCCAAAACAGTGCAGTGGTGAATCCGTTTAAGGACCCTAAACCCTAAACTTGCTGAGCAAGAAGTTCATCGTTGATTTTATGAGAAATTAGTTTCTACTAAAAAAAATATGTTTAGAAAATGAGTATAGAGAAACAGAAATTTGCGTTGCATTACTCTTAAATATTATAAATAGTATAGTTATCTACCTCGTTAATTGATCTTCTTAGGAAATTATGTTATCAAACATCTTTAAATGAAGTAATGTTTTGTTGGTGTCATTATTGTATGATTTTTGTTCCTTGAGTCTACTTGAGGTGCGTCAAAGTGCTACGTGTTAGAGATGACTCTCTTCCTTCATCAATAGCTGGAAGCCATTCCAAGTCTCTTATACCCAACCGTTGGAGAATGAATTCTCTCAATTTTTAAATGAAATTAAGAATATTCATTTAATGTATTTATAAGAAGGATAATATGATCTTTTTTTTATTATAAATTTTTTAGACAAATTTATCCTACTAGATGCATTAAATGAATAGTCTTCGTTTCAAATAAAATGGAGATGATCATTTTCCGATGTCTGATACGCATACATGTCAATGGGGGATTCGGTTTCTCTCCAATCCATTATGGAGAAAGATATACGGTTCATGGTTAAGATTTCTTTAAAGAAATTATAACCACAAATGTGTCACGTGTTCTCATAATAAAAAAGTTAAAAAAAAATATTAATTAATATTTAAAAAATGAATAAAAACTAAAATAAAAAAGGGTAGCCGGCCACCCACCATGGCCAAACTGAAAAAACAAAAAAATTGAGGTTGGTTCAGCCACCCCCTTTTGCAAGATGGGGGGTGGTTCAACCACCCCCATCGGACATGGGGTGGTTCGGCCACTCCTAGCCTGCCATCCTAGCTAAAATAGGGTGGGCTAGCTATCCTTTATTTTTTTATTAATTTTAATTTTAATTTTTTTTAATTATAAATAATATTTTAATATTTTAATATTTTTATTTTTAATTGGATACTTGACTTATTTATGACCCTAAGATTTTCGTAAAGCCATCATAATCATCAACCGGAGAGGATCCTATTCTTATCGATGGGTCATGGGTGGGGTCTTGTAAATGATAAATTATCTATACAATTGGACTTGGACAAGATTCTCAGCCTGAAAAACTTTTGGGTAGGCCCAAGATAACCCATTTTTCACCCCCCCCCCCCTTGGGTCTTGGTCTTATCTAGTCCTTCAGGGTAAACAAATAATAAGAAGAAAAAGAATAATTAGGTAGCATACGCCCTACAATTATCCATGTCAAGCCATAGAAGTGGAAATTTCCTACGTAGCTCAAGGTGTTCTGCTCATAGTCACATTCTTTCTATTTTACCACTCATTTTCTCTGCTAATTATAGGTAGTTTCCCCGCCACACGGCCCACACCGATGTGCCACTTTGACTTTTAACTCTCCTAAAGGATTCTGACATTATAGACCTAGCATGTATGTTCACCGTATCAACATCATTCATGTTCAAACCACATGATCTTCGATTTGCTAATCAACTCCAAATTACTTCATTCAAGGCCGGCCAATATGAAGTAGGAGATTGTAAGCCCTCGGTCCAAAAGAAGCCTATTATTCAAAATTAATTTATTTATGGCCCACTCGAAATAATTTTATCCATAAAGCATCAAATGATGAATAATACTATTTGATAGACTGTTATATGATTGTTATATAATTAAGATGACATTACAGTAAAAATCGGTCTTTAAATCAACAAAAGCTTGTAAAAAAGAAAAATTAATGATTGATTTTTACTACCAATTTATTATTACTATATAACAATTATATACCAGTCTACTAAACAATATTACTTTTAAATAGCAACTTTCTTTAGAACCCCATATTTTGTTCTGCTCTTGACAACCATGGGTCCCTCCATCCACAGGCGTGGTAACCCATTGGTCTACTCTAAATTCCTTTGAACTCTTTAAACATTTTCACATCTAAACCCAAATGCAAAACCCATCATAGGGTGATTTTTATTGTGCACTACCAAAAAAAAAAATCATTTTTTCTTGGCCACCAGATCTTCTTGACTGCCACATCACTAATTGATGACGTGGCAATTAGTGATACGTCAAAAATCTTTTTTTTTTTGACATGTTCACACAAGAGTAAGGAAAAGAGGGATTCGAACTTGTGACATATGTTTTATAAGGTGTGGTTCACAGTCGATTGAACTACCTCTTGGAGACTCAAAAAATCTTTTTTAATGTGTCAACACTGTCATGTCAATAATTTATTAATATGGTACTTTTACCGTGTCAAAAAGAGGATTGTTTGAATATTGCCCCACCTCAAATTTCTCAAGTCAATAGTTGTTTTGATTTCTTGTGTGAAAGAGGATACAATGGTTTGATTTTTTGTAATAAAATTAAAAGCGCTTTTATAGGTTAAAAAGCTTAAAAATGGCAAAAAAAAATTTTGTTTTTTGACTTGAAAGACTTATTTATCAGACGCAATCTCAAATAGACTCTAAAAAATATATATTTTAATTAGTTATTTTAAATAAAAATATACATAAACCAATGTAAATATATGCTCTTATGGGACTTGAAATGAATATATAAAAATGAATTTACAGGTAAGTAGAAAGGTAATTTCACAAAGCTTAGTACGTAAAACATGAATCTTAGCTTCTACCTCCGCAAAAACTAAGCACATATTATGTCACAATATTCCTAAACAAAGTAAGAATAGAATTATTTGTATTATGATTTGTTTGTTAATTAATTTATTTTGAGTGAGTCTTCCAAAAACTAGGATAGCCTTGTAAAATCAGATATTCGCTGCCCCGTTTTTAAAAAGCCAAACAATGCTCTAGAGGCTAGAAGCCTAGAAAGCTAGAGTGAATGTATGAAACTTGATTAACAAAAAACGCGTTAAAGTTACGACCACTCTCATACTGACGTAGCATGGGCATCATCAATTCGGTAGTTGTCAAAAGTTACTCAACAACGTTGGCTTTTGAATTATCCTTAAGAGACCTCAATTAATGCTAATTAAACACAAAATCACAAGGGCATGAAAATACATTTAAATGTCTCTGTTGATGCATGGTGACAATTAATTAATCTAAGTCTAATCAAACCTAAGACGTACTAATTAAGCAAACTCATTGGAATATGCCGCACAACACGTTTATGGTTGCGAATATCCCATGCCCTACTCAAATATGATAATTGAGCGACATGGAAGTTGGAAATTATTCTCTTTTGACTTTAGCTTGAAGAATAAGTTCCCAACATGATAAATTTGTAACGCGGTGTCGGTCATTTTTGATAAATTATTATTCATCTTTTAAGGTTTAAAGTGATAAGAAATAATAAATTTATTTATTTAATTAATATTATAACATTTTACCTTCACGTAGAGATATAAACTATATTTTGATAAGTGAGGCACAACTTGTTAAATATTTTATTAAAATGAGAAATAAACTAAAGAAATAAGATGTCAACTAAAAGTACCATTTTTTCAATACCATGTTAAATCAATATCCCAAAAGTTTAATTTTATTATTAATTAAAATTCTAACAATTTTGTTATGCAACTTACGTAGAATAGGCCGCTAATTAAACTTTCCTTAAATGCTACTTGGGGTTAAACCAAAAGGGAATATGGAGAAAGAATAAAAAAGCTCGTTTCTATGGAATCTGCTTGATTAATAAATAATACATACTCGATTCATTTGAAAAAACTCGGTAGAGACTCATGAGCTCAGCTCATTTAAAGGTCAACCGATTCATTTGTCCGACTCGTTAACTCGTTCATATATATATATATATATATAACTAAAAATTAGTTATATAAATTTAAGTATATATATTAATAAATAAGTAATATATGTAATATAAATTACTTAATATTTATAGTATAAATAAATGTATATAGGTTGTTTTAAAATTTAAACTTGAACTCAGTTCAAATTATATATTAAAGAATTTAATAACTTAGCTCGAACTTGAATTGAACCTAGATCAGCTTGAATAGTATTCTCAATAAATTTAAGTTTAAACTTATCTCAATTTTAAATTAGTCAAACTTAAAAATATATTTTATAACTGAACTCAAACTTGAGCTCAATTTGAATAAGCATCTTCATAAATAAACAAATTTTAAAATTTTAAAGCTAACTCGGGTCGACTTGCTAATCATATAGATGAAGAAGAGTATGAAGGATTAGTCAACCGAAGCAAGAGATACACACTTCCCAAGACTGACGTGCAGCAGAGGAACTCGAGGCTACGAGCTGGCATCCACTATCTTAATTCCTGCGTTTTATGTTTTGCTTCTTGCAGTTTATGCAGGCACTAATAATTATAGTATAATGTATTTTTGATTCATGAGAAACTATCGAAAGAAACAAATTTTTTTAAAAAAATTCTTCAAACATTAATATGTTTTAGTATTTTTTGTCTCTAATGTATAATTCAATCGGTTAAAAATTATGTCTTATAAACCTAAAAAAACTAGTTCAAATCTTTTTTTTTTTTTTTTCTTGTGTGAACATATAAAATAATAATAATAATAATATTTTGCTTTTTTGTCCTACTCATAATATGTTCAGACTCCGTCTGAAGCACCTATTTTTGCTTTAATTGTCTTTATTAATTATTAAGGTGATTGATTTTGATCATTTTATAAGATTGCAGATCCCTTTGCATGTGATCTGTTTTCTCTTTTAAGTTCCTTTTCTAGGCCCCCTTCCCCCACAAAAAAAAAGAGAAAAAAAAGTAGGACTACAAAACGATATAGGTCACTTTCTTACATAAAGTTGTTTTGGGGTAGGAATACACTCCTGGTGGAGCCAAGTGATGTAGGGTCTTGTGGCATGTTGGACAAGGGCAGCTCTGGCCTTACAAATTCAATTTGTAGTAGTTGATCGGAAAGAATAACAACACCATATATAAAGAGATTTGGTGTAAGTTCAGAAAAAAAAAAAAAAAAAGAGAGATTTGGTGTAAATCCACTACTACTACCACCGGTGTTCATGTGTGTGTGTATATATATAATGAAAAAATTTCCAAGAAAAAAATCAAGGATAGCATTAGATCATGCAAAATATATATATATATATAAAGGTTGAGATGTATACTACTTCACAAAGATGGCTACTTGGTGTTTTGGGATTGAATTGGATCATCTTGCTCCTCTTAAATTTGGACAAGTTATATGAAAGCCTTATTGATCTCTATCCAAGCCTAAATCTTATATGTGCCCTATAGTCATGAGCAATATATACAAAAGACTAGTTCTCTCTTGAAAGCAGTTTTTCCCAACGTTTTTACAGCTTGGTTTACACATTTTACATCTTGTTAGCCGAAGCATTAATTTGATATATCTAATTGACATGCTATTATAGTCCACGCTAAAGCAACAAGTTATATATTAACAAGATTTCGATGCTGTACATTTCTTAATGCATTGCTTTCAGCCACGAAACTCCTGAATTTTTTTTTTATTTATTTTTGTTGAAGATTTAATACTTTCACAGCAACTATTCTGTTTTCCTAGCCTGATCAATAATTCATTTACATACAGAGTCAAAACTTCCGGATCCAATTAAATTGCTAGGAGAAAATCTGTACATGCATGGTTCCTCCTAACAATGGTTCTACCACCAAAATTGTTAAGTACATGGGATTTCAAGGAAGCCATAAATGGAGGTAAGTTTCATTGAAATGAATTACCCTACAAATAAAGGTTCTGCAAACTCAAGCAATCTCTAATGGTTCTACCACCAAAATTGATATAAGAAAAGGCTGGGCCTTCCAGATTGGTGCAGTTTTCCAAAGACGTTAAGAAATCCTAGTCCTTCGTTGAATTACTACCAAGATTATTTCTAGAAACACCTAAAAAGGAGAGATTTATTAGGTTTCCTAGATCATTTGGAATTTGTTTAAAGAGCTCAGGTCAGGATGAATATTTCCAGTAAGTTTATTCGCTTGAAAATCAATCTTTTCGAGCTCAAGACAGCTGCTGAAGTTGCTTGGAATTTTCCCTGTGAACAAGTTCTTGCTAAGATTGAGACGTTGCAGCCGTGGGAGCAAATGAGTAACTTGTTTTGGAATTTTTCCGTGTAATAAGTTTCCATGGAGGTTGACAACCCTGATCAGAAAGCTTAATTAGATTGCTCTTTGATGCTTGTGGTCGCATGTAATTCCCTGCCATTTGCACAAGTGTTTAGAATCATTCCAAGAGGTGAAGATGTCAAATGGGTCATTGGCTATCAATTCTTTGAATTTGAGCAAAGCAAAACGATTGGTCTTGTTTGGTTGTAGGTTGCAAGCTGTTAAATTACAATTTGTCTCAAAAACTTAAACTTTTGAAATAAGTAACAATTTAACATAGTATTAGAGTCAAAGGTCCTGAATTTGAATCTTAACTCTATTATTCACCCCTATTTAATTAAAATATTTTACGTATTAAGATTCACTTGTTAAAAGAAAGTTTGAGCCTACACGTGAGTACATGAAAGGAATGTTAAAATATTAATTAAGTGATAAAATTTAGTTTTTCCTATCAATTTAAACTTTTAAAAGAAATAATGATTTAACAAGCGTAGTAGGGTTATAGAAAAGAGAAGAATCGCGTCAAAAGAATGAAGCTCCATTGGCATGGAGAGAAACAGCAAGATGGTAAAATATTGGTGCGAGGAATAGCAATTATAGCGTGAACTTCTTTGGGACCTTCACCCTTTATTTAGCCTTTATGGAATAATGCACTTTGTCTCAACAAGTGTATATGGGTTGGTTAATACTTGTTCAGGCAAGTGAATTTCTTTGGAACCGTCATATTTATTAAAAATCAAATAATAAAATTGTTGAAAATATCTATTCTTATTTGTTTCTTTTTTTTCGTAATTTTGTAGGACTGGAATTTATTTTTAATGAAGCTGATACTTTGATTAATATTTTATAAAATTTTCTCTAGCCATAGGTTATATATGTTTGGTAAGTATTTCTTCAAAAAAAAAAACTTTTCTTAGATACAAAAACAAACTTTTCAATTCCTAAAAGATAACTCAATCAATTTGGAACCACGCTTCATGAAGCAAAGGTTATTAGTTCGAATCATTCCTCCTCCTCTTGTGAACATATCAAAAAAAAGAAAAAACTTTTCAAATTTCAACATCGAGGTATCATAAGAAACAAATTTTTAAATTAAAAAATAACTAAAAGCTTTCAAAATAAAAAAATACTACGTTAATACAATTTTCAAAGAGCTTTCTACAAATATTTTGAGCAAATATGTGCTTATTTTTGAAGGTATGGAGACTAGAGATGTGATTGTAGAAAGAAGAAACAAATAAATAAATAGAGATGTGATTGTACAGTCACCCCAACAGAGGAGAGGGATGTTCGTGTAATCACCTCTGTCCTAGTCAGCAATGGCCATGGCATTCCCAACCAAACAAGGGCGGCCAAGCTCATCCTTAAAAAAATAAATAATAAAATTTTCTATAAAGAATTTGGCTAGTGTGAAAAATAAGCATATGTTTTCTCAAAGGAGGTCTGCATGCATTATGTTAATAAAACATGGGTTTTCGCTTCCATTAAAATGTTTACCTCATATTATCTCAACTTACAAAATAAGCTTATTTTCAAATGTGGTTCCTATATCCCAAACATCAAGCCAAACTTTCTATCACATCACCCATCAAATCAAATCAAATGGCCTCATTTTCACCTTCGTCGAAGCTTAGTAAAACTTTTTTTTATTTCGAGACCTTTGAATGAAATAATTTGCGTCCATATCTTCCGTTTCAAAATCTTCGCCGATTTTGTGACAAGGACAATATGCATTCATGCACAAAATATTTTCGTATTTTATTTGGGAAAAATGCAAATTAGTCCATGTGATTTATCTAATTCTACAATTTACTCTATGGTATCAAACGAATTCACCTCTCATTGTGGTATGAAAAAAGACAATTTAGTCATTGCAGTTAAATTTCTTCAATTGACTTCGGATTCTCAAGCATGCCACATTACATCCAATAAAATTATGACTTTTAAATTTTCATGTCATATTATTATGCCAACTAATATTCTCACCTCTTTACTCTCAAAATAAGCATGCATTAATATTTATTTCTTTGAAAACACAACAGACTTTGGAAAAAGTTTATCAAATAATTTTTTTCTACGGACCCTACAAACAACATTATTTTCAAATGTGGTTCCTACTAAAAACACTTCTAAACTTTCTATCACATCAAAAAAAAAAATCAAATCAAATCAAATCAAATGAAAAAACCAAAAGCACCTTTCAAGAAGCTTAGTAAAACTTTTTTTTTTTTAAATTTCAATTGACATACTTGAATGAAATAATTTGTCCATATCTTTTAATTTCAAAATCTTCGCTGGAATGACAAGTGACAATATGCATTCATGCACAAAATATTTTTCTTGTAAAATTTTTATTTGGGAAAAATGTAAAATTAGTCCATGTGATTTATCTAATTTACAATTTACTCTATGTGGTATCAAAACGAATTCAGAAGTCCTTGTGGTATGAAAAAAAAAAAAAAAACAATTTAGTCATTGCAGTTAAATTTCTTCAATTGACTTAACGGATTCGTTAATGTGCCACATCACATCCAATAAAATTATGACTTTTAAAAAGTATACTCAAATTTTTCATGTCATATTATTATGCCAACTAATATTCTCACCTCAAATTTACTCTACGTCAATCACAAGTAAAATATTTTTAACAAACTTAATTCTACCAAATTATTGATCTAAGCACCACCATCTTCTTTTTCTTCATCACAGAGTTCTTCTTTTTCTTCTTCTTCTTGTCCTATCTTCCTTTTTGTCTTGGCTCAGCTCTTCTCATCTTTTGAAATTCTGAATCTGTTTCTTAATTTAATTTCCTCTTCTCTTCCTATCTTCTACTTTTTCTTGGCTCGACTCTTATGCTCTTCTCCTCGGTTAAAATTTCTCTTTTTCTTGGCAACTTTCAAGAGGGAAGTACAAAGACGGAGACGGAGAGACAAAATTTTTTCTAACCCAAACTCTATTGAAAAGAATTCACTAATTATGTCAAAAAAACAAAAAGAAAAACTAATTGAATAAATCAAAACAGCAATATAAAGTTTATGTTGCTTTTCCGATTTGAAATATATATATTTTCTAATTGAAAGGGGAGAAAGGGACTCCGATTTAAACTATACACTTTTGTTTTATTGTGCTCAATGCAGGTTGGAGATAGTGGGATTAAAAAAAGTAAGTTCTTCTTTTTTTTTTTTCTTTTTTTTGGATCTACGACTGTGTTTTCTTTTTGTTAGGATTTTGTTTGCCACTTTCTCTGAATAAACACAAAGAATTTACATTTTCTCAACTGCACACGATTTAAATGAATTTTCAAACCTAAAAGTTTCATTGAGAGATCAGAAGGTAAACCCACGATTTAAGATGAATTTTCATCTAACAGAAATACAAACACAAATGATTTGAAAATGAATCAATGGTATGGAAGGCAAATTTCACCATAGTCAAAAAGGTTTCTTGCTTACTGCCGTCTAAGTGACATGAAGTTGCGGTGTTTTGAACACGAACAAGTGGTATAGGGTGGAGTCACAATTTGCCATCCATGCCTGCTAGTGGAGGCACGAACTTGGGTGAAGAAGCCAAAGAACACGATGTCCATGTAGAAGAAAAATAAGATGGCAGTGCTCAGATCAATAATTTGGTAGAATTAGATTTTTAAAAAATATTTTATTTGTATCTGACGTGGAGTAAATATGAGGTGAGAGTATTAGTTGGCATTATAATATGACATGAAAAATTCAAGTATGTTTTCTAAAAGTCATAAATAAAATATGACATGCATCATAATTTTATTGGATGTGATCGACATGGAACACTATACCAAATCAATTCTTTTTTTGGGTTTGGCCCTAGGGGATGGCCAAACCACCCCTTGGGGCCCTAGGCCACCCCCAAATGGGTCTTTGGGGGTGGCCGAACCACCCCCTAGGGCCCCAAGGAGGCCAAGCCCAAATTTGATTTTTTTTTTAAAATTTTATTTTGGCCCCAGGGGGTGGCCAAACCACCCCTAGGCCATGGGGTAGGACCACCCCCATTGAGCTGGGTGCCACCCCTAGGAAATGGGGTGGCCAAACCACCCCATATATTTTTTAAAATTTAATTTATTTTCTATTTGTTTTTAAATATAAAACAATATTTTATTTTTTTATATTAAGTGGGACACGTGGCAAGTTTGGAGCCGTTGGATGAAAGTAAATGGTTAAGATTTGAAGAAAAACTAATGGGCAATTATTCCATTATTGCCGGGGATCCTGATCCAGAGAAATTTAAATGGATATTCGTGCCTTGCTTAATTAGCATTAATTGAGGTCTCTTATGGTTAATTCAAAAGCCAGCGTTGTCGAATAAATTTGGATCAGGATCCTACCAATAATGAGAAAATTGTTGGGGGATTTTTTTTGAAATTTTGGCCCTTTATTTTGATCCAAAGGCCATACATTTTACCTGTCTCATTTAATATAAAATAATAAAATATTATTTAAAATTTAAAATAAATATAAATAAAATCATAAATAATTTATTAAAAATAAAAAGAATGCGGTGGCTCACCACCCATTCTTCCCTAGTGGCCGGGTGGCGTCGACCACCCCAACCAGCCTGGGATGCCGAGTGGTTCGGGGCCAAACCCATTTATGGGTTAAATGGGTTTGGCCTAGGTGGCCAACCACCCACCTCTAGGTGGCCACAACCAAAACCAGGCCCGTCACCACCCCTTGGCCCTGGGTGTTTATTTTTTAATAAATTATTTTATTATTTTATGATTTTATTTTATATTTATTTTTAAATTTTAAATAATATTTTATTATTTTATATTAAATGAGACAGATGGCAAATTTATGGCCTTTGGATCCTGATCCAATAAATTTAGTCGTAACTTTTGACAACCACCGAATTGATGCCCATGCTACGTCAACATGAGAGTGGTCGTAACTTTCACACGTATTTTGTTGATCAAGTTTCATACAATCACTCTTAACTTTCTAGCATAGGGCATTGTTTGGCTTTTTAAAAGTGGGGCAGCAATTATCTAATTTTAAAAATTTTATTTCTTTTATTTCTAATTAGGTATATAGACATGTGTTAATTTTTTAAGGGTGTTGACATGAATTTTCGTCAATTTTTTTTTTTTTTACAAAATTTAATCAAAGGCAGTATAATATGAAATTTGTTTCCATCTAAAAGATTTGGGATCTCACAATTATATGTGTTGGGATCAAGGACGAAGCCAGAAAATTTTGTAGGAGGGAGCTAGCCAAAAAAAAAAAAATCAGTTCTTTAGAATTTTTTTTTTATTAAAAAAAAATTATTTTTGTTGTTTTTTAAACTAAAGACTACCTATGAACAAAAAAAGTGAGCATTTGAAAGTATGAGCAAAAAATAAAAATAAAAACTTAATGGGTATACACCAAAAAATTAAGAATAGGGCAAAAAAAATTTATTGGATATGGCCATAAAATCAAAAAATAGGGCCCAAATTTTTTTTGGAGGGACCAAATGACTAAAATTAGAACCAAACTTTACTTTTTTTCTTTTTTTTTACTTCTATTTTTTTTCCTTATTTGAAGACCATGGCCCACCCCTCATTGGTTGGGATTAATTAATACTTTTCACATGGCAACCATCGAGAGTGATAGGATGAGTGAAAAATTGCAAATAGAATGATGCTTGCCTTTTATTCTTTTTTAGAAGTAATAATTGATTTTTTTTTTAATACATTTGGCAAAAAAAATGGGGAAAAAAGAGAGAAAGTTGTTCAATTTGCTCAACTTTTACGTAAGTCTAACATAGAATGAGGAGTTCCATTACTATGAGCATATTTAATATTGAGTTAGGAAGTGGAACTTTTATACTTAAAACGGGCTTTTTAGAAGAAGAAAACAAAAACAAACAAACAAACAAACTTAAATGGTAAGCTTTTCTCATAATTGCATTCTAGCCATTTTTAGAGTATAAAAGTTAAGTAATTTTTTTAAATAATAATAATAATAAAAAAAAAAGATAACTTTTTGTTTGACACAACTTTCTATGTTTTGAAAATGTTTTTTTACCCTCTCTAATGCAATCTCAAACAAACTTGAAGTAATTCTATTTTTCATGATAGGGCACGCATTGTGTCAATATCATATTAGGAATATTTGCACAAAATTATATAAGTAGAATTATTACAAATTGAATAGTTCATCCTCCTGATTAAGTATCACTACCTTAAGACATTCAACATGCGATTTAAGATTTTAGTTTATGTACATTTAGTAAAAATGAGATAGTTGAAAAGATTTTACCTTGATACTATATACTATGCTTGAAACAAGTAAAAATGAGGATTTGCATGGGTAGTCACATTAAACCATAAGTAGTTTGGTGTTAGTAACTTTAAGAATTTGTTTTCCACCTCTAATTTAGGTTGGATAAAGTGATGCCTAAATTTTGTTTGTAAAATAAGTCTAGGCTTTTATTTGGAACTTATGACGGTCTAATGTTTTGTAAAGAATGTATTGTTGTTTAAGGATTGAAATTTTGAATTTTAGTTGCTATTTTGGTTTGGTTTTTGAAGCTAATTTTACAATATTAGCCTTTTTATTTTTCTATGATGCTCAACTTGTTGGTGTGGGCAATCTGGTTTTTGTCTTTTACTTTTTAGAATTCCACTCACTCATTTAAAGTTAAGTAAAGCTATTCAACTTAAAACCCTACCTTTTAAATTTATAAAGTAATATAGAAACATAGGCGTATTATATTCTATTTATCCATTTATTCACATTATTAAAGTATTGTGTTTAATACTTGTATTGTGTACTGTAGAGTTCAAGTATCTTGAAAGTAATCTATGAGCATTTCCAATACAAAAACAACTACAGCACACACAAACACATATATTTATATATATAAGTTACATTATATATATGTAGCTTATCCTATTCTTCTCTTCATAATTCTTATGGATACAAATCTACACAGGAGGTATAATAGTCAATTTTGCTATGGAATGATTATATCAAACTAGTTCTCTTTTCAGTTTCCTAATTCTTTTTTGCACTCATTTTCTAAAGCTCATGTATAATGAAACTATTATGCTCAGTAACAAAAATAAATATAGCTATTATTTATCTATCAGCATTACTATTCGTTTTGTATTATATTGTTGGCATCGATCTACCATTTCTCCTTCATTGATAGGATTGAATGTTTACTTGCAGAGATGACTAAGATTAAAGCCCAAATGAAAAAGGTTGAAGTCGATGAGGTAGAAGTAAAACTGAAGCAGCAGAAGCGGGAAATAGAAAGAGAAGCTTTTGAGCTGCACTTCAAAAAGTTACGTTCTTCAATCTAATACTTGTTTACATTTCTAGCATATCAAGTGTACTTTTCTACATAGGAGCAAGAAGACACAATCTACATATTGTATTCTTTCTGATCCCACAGACTTTCTTCTAAATCAATAGTTTTGATCATCTGTAGGGAGGTGCACAACATCAGATACAGCTCCAACCCAATATAGAATAGTATACATTTCTTTTCTTTTTCTAATCTGTGGGAATACGATATGCTGATTAGGTCTTCTTGCTATTATGATTGGCCTCGTGAAACAAAAAGACAAGCTTTTCAAGCTGCGCTTCAAAAGATTACCTTCTTCTATCTAATACTTGTTTATATTTCTAGCATATCGAGTATACTTTTCTACATCGGGTTCAAGTAGTATCTGATGTTGTGCACCTCCCTGCAGATTACTAAAACATATGACTTAAAAGACAATTTGAGGGCTAAAAAATAATATGATATGTTGATCGGGTCTTCTTGCTCCTATGATAGGCCTCGTGAAGTACATTGAATGAGTACAATATGAATACTGGTTCTCTACACCTATTGCCAATTGGTATATATTAAAATACTAGGTTTATGTACTTAACAACCATTCAAAAGAATTGTATATTCAAAAGAACTAGCATGCATGTGTCCACATACAACTGATTTTGGACAATTTACAAATGACAACACCTGAAAACTGGCCTTGTTTAATTCTTGTAGTTTCTCATTATGGGTAAAAGTGAAGCCTTAGCATTAAAGAAGGTCTTCGTCGAACTCTCCTCAGAACAACTATAAGCCACTCATGGTATTCGATCATGTGGGTTGTGGCACAATTCTACACCTAGAGTCTGGTGCTGGAAAGAAGTAGGATGTGAAATATTTCGAAGAAAAATCCTCTATGCTAAGGTCTCACAAGCGTGGGGATCCAGATTTGATGAAGTATCAAATAGTGAAGAGGTAAAGGATTGATTGTAGTTTGGCTTCAGAATGTTCCACTACTTTGAAAAAGAGAGGACTCATCCAACTGGTTGTGTTTTCAACCAATCTCCATCCAAACAAGCATGCTTGACAAAACACTTGTCAATATCTCAAATGAGCAATCCGGATCTAGATTCTGATGGTTAGTCACAGGTGATGTCTCTCCCCGAGGATGCCAATTTATAATGTACAATAGTCACCAAAGAAGGCTCTCAATGTGGCAATGATGAAGAACCAGTTTGTAGAATCTATTTTGAAATCACAAAATAAGACACTTTTTGACCAAGTAAGATAAGACTTTTATCATGATGTAACATTTGATTTGGATATCTTTGGTGTTATGTTTTCTTAGTTGCTCATTTATGTTATCTTTTTGTTTGTCATTAGAGTAAACCAAATCCTTTTAAGATGCAATAAGAAAAGGAAAGATTTAAAAGCATACAGCGTGAAGGTGAATTAAGCAACTCAATATTTTCTCCCTTCCTTGTAACCCCCATTTATTTACAAAAAGTCATGTGCAATATGGTATATTTGTTTTTAAGGATCTCAATGAGCAAGCACTTCAATTCGATTTTGCAAGACAAGCTCTAGATGTATTATATATAGTACAATGGATACTATATTTTCTTGTTAACTTTCTATGACCAGAAAGTTTTATATGTTATTTCCTTATGACCAAATAAAAAGCTAAAATGAATTTTTTTTTTTTTTTTTTCCATCTAAAGACTTGGGATCTCACAATTATATGTGTTGGGATTAATTAATACTTACTTGGCAACCATCAGGAGTGATGGGAGGAGTGAAAAATTACAAACAGAATGATGCTTACCTTTTAATCTTTTTTAGAAATAATAATTGATTGTGTTTTTTTTTAAAACATTTGGTAAAAGAAATGGGGAAAAGAGAGAGAGAGAGTTGTGCAAATAGCTCAACTTTTGCACTTAAGTCTAACATAGAATGATGGGCTCCATTACTAAGAGAATATTTAATATTGAGTTAGGAAGTGGAACTTTTATAGTTAAAACGAGCTTTTTAGGGGGAAAAAAAAACCAACTTAAATTGTAAGCTTTTTTCATAATTGCATTGTGGCCATTTTTAGAGTATAAAATTTAAGTAATTTTTTAAAAAAAAAAAATTAATAAAAATTACAACTTTTTGTTTGACACAACTTTCGATGTTTTGAAAATGTTTTTTACCCTTTCTAATGCAATCCCAAACAAACTTTAAATAGTTTTTTTTTTTTTAATGTTATGATACAGATTGTGTCAATATCATAAAAGGAATATCTGCACAAAATTGTGTAAGTAGAATTATTGCAAATTGAATAGTGCATCCCACTGATTAAGTTTCACGACCTTAGGACATTTAACTTGTGATTTAGGATTTTAGTTTATGCACATTTAGTAAAAATGAGACAGATGAAAAGATTTTACCTTGATACTATAAACTATGTCTAAAACAAGTAAAAAAATGAGGATAACCTTAAGTAGTTTTGTGTTAGCAACATTGAGAATTTGTTTTCCACCTCTAATTTAGGTTGGATAAAGTGATGCCTATTTTTTGTTAGAAAAACAGTCTAGGCTTTTGTTTGAAACTTTCAATAGTCTAATGTTTTGCAAAGAATGTATTGTTGTTTAAAGATTGAAAATGCTAATTTTAGTTGCTATTTTGGTATGGTTTCCGAAGCTAATTTTACAATACTAGCCTTCTTATTTTTCTGTAATGCTCTGCTTGTTGATGTGGTAATTCTGGTTTTTGTCTTTTTCTTTTTTAAAACCCACTCACTCGTTTAAAGTCAAGTTAAGATATTCAACTTAAGTGCCTACCTTTTAAATTCCTAAAATAATCTCATGTTTCTCACACACATATTTCAAAACATAGAAACATTAGCATCATATTTTCTGTTTATTCATACTATTAACGAACTATGTTGGACACTTGTATTGTGTATTGTAGAGTTCAAGTGTTTTGATAGCTATCTATGGGCATTTCCAATACCCAAAAAAAATTAAAAAAAAACCCTACAGCACACATACACACATATATAAGCAACATCATCTAGATAGCAATTGCAAAACTTTCATTATCATGTTTTTCTCTTCATAATACTTATGGATACAAATATGCACAGAAGGTATAATAATCAATTTTGCTATGGGAAGATTCTGTCGAAGTAATTCTCTCTTCAATTTCCCAATTCTCTTTTACACTCATTTTCTCAAGCTCATGTGTAAAGCAATTATGCTCAGAAACAAAAAATAAATGTTGCAATTGTTTATCTATTAGAATTTCTATTTTTTTTATTATTATTATGTTGTTGGCATCGATCTACCATTTCTCCTTTATTGACAGGATTGAATGTTTACTTGCAAAGACTAAAATTAAAGCCCAAATGAAAAAGGCTAAAGTTGATGAGATAGAAGTAAAACTAAAGCGGCAACAGCAGGAAACAGAAAGAGAAACTTTTTGAGTTGCACTTCGAAAGGTTACGTTCTTCTATCTAATACTTCTTTACATTTCAAGCATATCAAGTATACTTTTCTACGTAGGAGCAAGAAGACCCAATCTATATATCATATTCTTTTTAAGCCCACATACTGTCTTCTAAATCAACATTTTTGGTCATTTGCAGGGAGGTGCACAACATCAAACATTGCTCCAACCCAATACTGAATAAATCTGTGGGCTCAGAAAGAATAAGATATGTTGATTGGGTCTTATTACTATTATGATTGGCCTCCTGAAACAAAAGAAAAGCTTTTTGAGCTGCACTTCAAAAGGTTACCTTCTTCTATCTAATACTTGTTTACATTTATAGAATATCTAATAGAATTCGGAAATATAAATGTGGAATAATAAATAAGCAAGAGAAAAATAGACACAAAATTAAGGTGATTCAGTAATATGCCTACATCCACACTAAAGCCCTATGGGCTACATTTAGCTTTTATTGAGTGAATATAATTATACATAAGAAGCCTCTTTATATAGGAGCCAATGGGGAGAGGGACTTCATGTTTTTCCAATGTGGGACAGCTTAGGTAAGGCTTATTTATGTGGGCTTTCTCCACACTTGAGCAATGTGAGACAAGCCCACATTGCTATTCTCTAACATTCCCCCTCAAACTCAAGGTGAGAACTTGTGAAATCTTAAGTTTGCTCCTTAAGCGGCGACGAAGGCCAAGATGGTGGTTGGTTGGAAGCAATGACGCTGGAATTGGAAGCATCGGCAGCTTTTGAACATCCATAGCTTTTGCCAAAATGAGCCAACTATGGGCTTTACATGAAAGCCAACTATGAGCTAAAATGGGCATGTGCAATACCATAAATGTCAAATTACAAATAATGGGCCAATAGCCAAATATGAAAGCCAACAATGGGTTGAAATAGGCCAGGTTTGAAACAATACCACAAAAGCCGAACCTGGGTTTTAAACAATACCACAAATGCCAAAATACATGGAGCCGAGATCATCGGTAGAATCGGCCCACTATGGGCTAAACTTGGCATGTGTAATACCACAAATGCCAAATAATGGACCAACAAAGGGCCAAGAAAGAAAGAAAAATGGGAAACTTGAGCCTTTTTTGTGGGCAACTTGGGCCTCTTTTGGTGGGCAACTTGAGCCTCTTTTTGGTGGGCATCTTTGGCCTCTTTTGATTATTATTATTATTATTATTTTGTGAAACAAATTTCAAAATGTCAATATCGACATCTCATATACTTAGTACTCATTTCTACCAGACAAATGAGATCCATAAGAAAAGGAAGAAAATAAATTGAAAAGAAATGGAGCATGCATCACCGAATAATACATCCATGCGTGAAAGAGGGTAATTGAGGGGCTATGTAAGTACTAGAGAGCATAAGAAAAGGCCAATGGGGAGATAAAGGATAGTATTTTGATGAACAAAAGGTGTGAGTGGAAATTAATGGAATGTGATGGGATGAGAGACCATAGGAGAAAATGAGAAAATGTCCGAAAGAGCAACGAAGAAATGAGGTTCATGCGTGAAGTGGAAAGAAAACAAAAAGAAATAAAAGAAGCAAAGGCTAGAAAGTGTGGAAGAGAAAGAGAGAAACGGTTCATGAGTTAAGTGGAAATACAACACAGGGAAGCACAAGTAGTGAAGTCGAAAAGGTGTTTGTGAAAATGCTCAAAATAAAATCAGCAGTAAGAACTAAGAACCACAAAATTATTTTTCTAAATTAAGTTGCAATGAAGACATACAAAATCTGAAATTATTTTTCCAGATCTGACCAAAAAAATTGGAATCACTGTGATGGGTTGTACGGCTCATGCAACAAAAATCTATAGAAAATAAACTTGCAAAATAAAAGATTTGTGATTTTAAAACAAATAAACAATCCAAAACAGAGAAATTACAGGGAAATTGACATAAAATAAAACTAAATTTTTGTGATTGTAAAACAATCCAAAACAAAGAGAGAGAAAAAAAAAATTACAGTGAAACAAAAGAAATTACAGGGAAATAAAATAGATGACTTAAATAAATAAAAACAAAAGAATTTAAACCAGAATCTAATAATTGACGTTAGCCTATTAGCTCTGATATCATAATAGAATTTGTAACGTGGAATAATAAATAAGCAAGAGAGAAATAGACACAAGATTAAGGTGGTTTGGCAATATGCCTACCAAGTATACTTTTCTACATTGGGTTGGAGTTGTATTTGGTGTTCTACAACTCCCTGTAGATGTCTAAAACAGTTGATTTAGAAGACAATTTCAGGGCTAAAAAATAATATGATATGTTGATCGGGTCTTCTTGCTCTTATGATAGGCCTCGAGAAGTACATTGAACGAGTACAATATGAATGCTAGTTCTCTACACCTATTACAAAATTGGTATATATTAAAATACTAGGTTTATGTACTTAACCACCATTCAAAAGAATTGTATATTAAAAAGAACTAGTATGCATGTGTCCACATACAACTGATTTTGGATAATTTACAAATGACGACACTTGAAAATTGGCCTTATTTAATTTTTGTAGTTTTTCATTGTAGGTACAAGTGAAGCATTAGCATTAAATAAGGTCTTTGTCAAACTCTCCTTAGAACAACTATAAGTCACTCATGGTATGCGATCACGTGAGTTGTCGCACAATTCTATGCCTAGAGTTTGGCAGTGAAAAGAAGTTGGATGTGAAGTATTTTGAAGAAAAATTCTCTATGCTAAGGTCTCACAAGTGTGAGGATCCAGCTTTGATGAAGTATCAAAAGTAAAGAGACAAAGGATTGATTGTAGTTTGGCTTCAGAATGTTCCACCACTTTGAAACAAGAGAGGACTCATCCAGGTGGTTGTGTTTTCAACCAACCTGCGTCCAGACAAGCATGCTTGACAGAACACTTGTCAGTATCCCAAATGAGCAATTCAGATCTAGATTATGATGATCTATTTTACCATAAATATGTCATATTTTATAATATTTCTTCATGATCTAATTTTGGCTTGTTGTTGGTGATGATATGTAGGGACTACAAGTGTTTGGATGATGAAAACTCATGCCTTAGTTCTCAGCACACACCTACTACCATGGATTTTGTCGCTCTCTAAGGATGTCCAGTTTCTGATGTACAACAGTCACCAAAGAAGGCTCTCCATGCGGCAATGATGAAGAACCGATTTGCAGAAATTATTTTGAAATCACAAAATAAGACACTTTTTGACTAGGTAAGATAAGATTTTTATCATGATATAACATTTGATTTGGATATCTTTTGGTGCTTGATTTCTTAGTTGCTCATTTATGCTATCTTCTTGTTTGTCATTAGAGTAAAGCAAATCCTTTAAAGATGCAGCAAGAAAATGAAAGATTTAAAAGTACACAGCATGAGGGTGAATTAAGCAACTCAATATTTTTTTCCTCCCTTGTAACCCCCCATTTACTTAAAAAAGTCAAGTACAATATGGTATATTTGTGTTTAAGGATCCCAATGAGCAAGCACTTCAGTTCGATTTTGCAAGACAAGCTCTTGATGTATTATATGTAGTACAATGGATACTATATTTTCTTGTTGACTTTCTATGACTAGAAAGTTTTATATGTTATTTCCTCATGACCAAATAAAAAACTAAAATGATTTCTTTTTTTTTTTCCATCTAAAAGACTTGGGATCTCACTATTATATGTGTTGGGATTAATTAATACTTTTCACTTGGCAACCATCGGGAGTGATGGGAGGAGTGAAAAATTGCAAACAGAATAATGCTTACTATTGGAGTTAGTGGCTTATATTAACATCAGTGGAAGGCTAAGTAGATAGGAGCATAGTGAACGTCGCGATAGCGACGTTCAAGGAGTGGGAGTCTATTGGCCCATGGGCTTAATTAAGTTTGCAGGGGAGGAACGATTAGGTTGTGGGAGTGCGGGGGCGTCGCCCCCACAATACGGTACGGGGTATTTTAGGGATTTTCGTACAAGTAGGGTTTAGGGTTTTTCCTATAAATATATATATGTTATTGATGTAACCCTAAATTCATTAAAAGAATAATAGCCATCTCTCTGTGGACGTAGGCAAATTGCCAAATCACATTAAATCTATGTTTCTCTCTCTCTCGATCTCTCTCTTTTCGATTCTATATATTGTTCATCATTATTGTACGCAGTTACAACACTTACCTTTAATCTTTTTTAGAAATAATAATTGATTTTTTTTTAATATATTTGGCAAAAGAAATGGGGAAAAAAGAGAGAAAGTTGTGCAATTTACTTAACTTTTACACGTAAGTCTAACATAGAATGAGGGGTTCTATTACTAAGAGAATATTTAATATTGAGTTAGGAAGTGGAACCTTTATAGTTAAAATGAGCTTTTTAGAAGAAAAAACATAAAAACTTAAATTGTAAGCTTTTTTCATAATTGCATTATGGCCATTTTTATAGTATAAAAGTTAAGTAACTTATTTAAAAAAATTAATAAAAAATGACAACTTTTTGTTTGACATAATTTTCTATGTTTTGAAAATGATTTTTACCTTCTCTAATGCAATCCTAAACAAACTTTAAGTTGTTCTTTTTTTAATGCTAGGATATACATTGTGTCAATATTATATTAGCAATATCTGCACAAAATTATATAAGTAGAATTATTGCAAATTGAATTGTGCATCCTCCTGATTAATTTTCACGACCTTAGGACATTTAACATGTGATTTAGGATTTTAGTTTATGGACTATGTCCAAAACAAGTAAAAATGAGATAGATGAAAAGATCTTACCTTGATACAATGGGCTATGTCTAAAACAAGTAAAAAAGAGGTTTTGCATGGATAGTCACATGAAACCTTAAGTAGTTTAGTGTTAGCAACTTTGGGAATTTGTTTTCCACCTCTAATTTTGGGTTGGATAAAGTGATGCCTATTTTTTGTTTGAAGAAAAAAAAAAAGTCTAGGCTTTTGTTTCGAACTTACAATAATCTAATGTTTGCAAAGAATATATTATTGTTTAAGGATTGAAAATGCTAATTTTAGTTGCTATTTTGGTATGGTTTCTGAAACTAATTTTACAATAACGGCCTTTTTTATTTTTCTATGATGCTCAGCTTGTTGGTGTGGGCATTCTGGTTTTGGTCTTTTTCTTTTTAAAAGTCCACTCACTCGTTTAAAGTCAAGTCAAGCTATTCAGCTTAAAACCCTACCTTTTAAATTCGTAAAGTAATCTTTTGCATTTCTCTTGTTATCCATTTTATTCACACTATTAAAGTACTGTGTTGGATACTTGTATTGTGTACTGTAGAGTTCAAGTGTTTTGATGGTAATCCATGAGCATTTCCAATACAAAAACAACTACAACACACACAAACACATATATATAGGCTACATTGTATATATGTAGCTTAACATGTTCTTCTCTTCATAATTCTTATAGATACAACTCTGCACAGCAGGTATAATAATCAATTTTGTTATGGAATGAAGCTATCAAACTAATTCTCTTTTTAGTTTCCTAATTCTCTTTTGCACTCATTTTCTAAAGCTTGTGTATAAAGCTATTTTGCTCAGAAACAAAAATAAATGTTGCTATTATTTATCTATCAGCATTACTATTTGTTTTATATTATATTGTTGGCATCGATCTACCAATTCTCCTTCATTGATAGGATTGAATGTTTACTTGAAGAGATGACTAAGATTAAATCCCAAATGAAAAAGGCTAAAGATCACGAGGTAGAAGCAAAACTAAAGCGGTAGCAGCGGGAAATAAAAAGATAAGCTTTTCGAGATGCACTTCAAAAGGTTACGTTCTTCTATTTAATATTTGTTTACATTTCTAGCATATCAGGTATACTTTTCTACATAGGAGCAAGAAGACCCAATCAACATATCATATTCTTTTTAAGCCCACAGATTGTCTTCTAAATCAACAGTTTTTGTCATCAGCAAAAAAAGTGCACAACATCTTATACAGCTCCAACCCAATGTAGAAAAGTACATTTTTTACATTTTTTTTTTTTAATCTGTAGGCTCAGAAAGAATACGATATGTTGATTACGTCTTCTTGCTCCTATGATTTGCCTCATGAAAGAGAAAGGGAAGCTTTTCGAGCTACACTTTAAATGGTTACCTTCTTCTATCTAATACTTGTTTACATTTGTAGCATATCAAGTATACTTTTCTACATTGGGTTAGAGTTGTATCTGATGTTCTGCACCTTCCTGCAAATGTCTAAAACAGTTGATTTAGAAGACAATTTGAGGGCTCAAAAATAATATAATATGTTTGATCGGGTCTTCTTGCTCTTATTATAGGCCTCGAGAAGTACATTGAATGAGTACAATATAAATGCTGGTTCTCTACACCTATTACGAAATTGGTATATATTAGAATACTAGGTTTATGTGCTTAACCACTATTCAAAAGAATTGTATATTCAAAAGAAGTAGCATGTGTGTGTCCATATACAACTGATTTTTGTCAATTTGTAAATGACAACACTTGAAAACTGGCCTTGTTTAAATCTTATAGTTTCTCATTATGGGTACAAGTGAAGCCTTAGCATTAAAGAAGGCCTTCGTCAAACTCTCCTCAGAACGACTAGAAGTCACTCATGGTATGCAGTCATGTGGGTTGTTGCACAATACTACGCCTACTGAGTCTGATGGTGGAAAGAAGTTGGATGTGAAGTATTTCGAACAAAAATCCTATATGCTAAGGTCTCAAAAGCGTGGGGCTCCAGACTTGATGAAGTATCAAATAGTGAGGAGGCAAAGGATTGATCATAGTTTGGCTTTAGAGTATTCCACCACTTTTAAACAAGAGAGGACTTATCCAGCTAGTTGGGTTTTCAACCAACCTGCATCCAAACAAGCATGCTTGACAAAACACTTGTCAACAGGGACAGAGGTAGCAAGTCGGATGGCTTGGGGCAGGTGAATGGGTTTATGGGAATAAGCCTAAAAAAAAAATTCTAGGGCCAAAAAATTGATTGGGCAAGGCAAAAAATATATTGGATTGTGCCAAACAAATAAATTAGGACAGGGCCAATTGGCCTAAATTAGTTTTTTTTACTTGCTAAAATTTTTTCTTGCAAAATTAGGGGAGGGCCCTAGCCTACACCGGCCCTCCCCTTCCTCCGTTCCTGCTTGTCAGTATTCGATATGAGTAATCTGGATCTAAATCTGATCCTGAGTAACTATTTCTATTTTACCGTAAATATGTCATATTTCATAGTATTTATCCATGATCTAATTTTGGCTTGCTATTGGTGATGATTTGTAGGTTCTATAAATGGTTTGGACGACAAAAACTCATGCCTTAGTTCACAGCATATAGCTGCTACCACAGATATTTCTCCCCAAGGATGTCCAATTTCTGATGTACAACAGTCACCTAAGAAGGCTCTTCGTGCGGCAATGAAGAAGAACCAATTTGAATAAACTATTTTGAAAGCAAAAAAGAATACATTTTTTGACCATGTAAGATAAGATTTTTATCATGGTGTAGCATTTGATTTGAATATCTTTGGTGCTATGTTTTCTTAGTTACTCATTTATGCCATCTTCTTGTTTGTCATTAGGGTAAAGCAAATCTTTTGAAGATGCAACAAGAAAAGGATTAAAAGTGTACAGCGTGAAGGTGAATTAAGCAACTCAATATTTTCTCCCTCCCTTGTTACCCCTCATTTACTTACAAAAAGTCCAGTGCAGTATGATATATTTGTTTATAACAATCCCAAGGAGCAAGCGCTTCACTTCAATTTTACAAGACAAGCTCTTGATGTATTATATGTAGTACAATGGATGCTATATTTTCTTGTTGGCTTTCCACGACCAAAAAAGTGTTATATGTTATTTCTTCATGACCAAATAAAAAATTAAAATGAAACTAGTTTCCATCAAAAAGACTTGGGATCTCACAATTATATGTTATGAGATTAATTAATAATTTTCACTTGGCAACCATGGAGTGTTATGTGAGGAGTGAAAAATTGCAAAAAGAATGATGCTTACTTTTAAATCTTTTTTAGAAATAATAATTGATTTTTTTTTAATACATTTGGCAAAAGAAATGAGGAAAAACAGAGAGAAAGTTGTGCAATTTGCTCAATTTTTGCACGTAAGTCACCATAGAATGAGGGGTTCCATTACTAATAGCATGTTTAATATTTAGTTAGGAAGTAGAACTTATATAGTTAAAACGAGCTTTTTAGAAGAAAGCAATTAATAAAATAAATAAATAAAACTTAAATTGTAAGCTTTTTTTATAATTGCATTCTGACCATTTTTAGAGCATAAAAGTTAAATAATTTTTTAAAAAAAAATTGTTCTCTAAAAAATGACAACTTTTTGTTTGATACAACTTTCTAAGTTTTGAAAATATTTTTTACCCTCTAATGCAATCCCAAACAAACTTTAAGTAGTTCTTTTTTTAATGCTAAGATACACATTGTGTCAATATCATATTAGGATATCTGCACAAAATTATATAAGTAGAATTATTACAAATTGAATAGTGCATCCTCCTAATTAAGTTTCACGACCTTAGGACATTTAACATGTGATTTAGGATTTTAGTTTATGCAGATGTAGTAAAAATAAGATAGATGAAAAGATTTTACCTTGATACTATAGAGTATGCCTGAAACAATTAAAAATGAGGATTTGCGTTGGTAGTAACGTGAAACCTTAAGCAGTTTTGTGTTAGCAACTTTGAGAATTTATTTTCCACCTTTAATTTAGGTTAAATAAAGTGATGCCTATTTTTTGTTTGAAAAACAGTCTAGGCTTTTGTTTGGAACTTACAATAATGTAATGTTTTGCAAAGAATGTATTGTTGTTTAAGGATTGAAAATGCTAATTTTAGTTACTATTTTGGTATGGTTTCTGAAGCTAACTTTACAATATTAGCCTTTTTATTTTTTTATAATGCTCAACTTGTTGGTGTGGCCATTTTGGTTTTTATCTTTTTCATCTTAGAAACCCACTCATTCATTTAAAGTCAAGTCAAGCTATTTAGCTTAAAAGCCTACCTTATAAACTCCTAAAGTAATCTCTCACATTTCTCTCACACACACATTTCAAAACATAGAAACATAGGCGTCATATAATCTATTTATCCATTTATTCGCATTATTAACGTACTTTGCTAGATACTTGTATTGTGTATTATAGAGTTCAAGTTTTGATAGTTATCTATGAGCATTTCCAATACAAAAACAACTATAACACACACACACACACATATATACGTATAAGCTACATCATCTTGATAACAATTGTAGAACTTTTCATTATCATGTTCTTCTCTTCATAATTCTTGTGGATACAAATATGTACATAAGGTATAATAATCAATTTTGCTATGGGATGATGCTACCAAACTAATTCTCTTTTCAATTTCCTAATTCTCTTTTACACTCATTTTCTAAAGCTCATGTATAAAGCTATTATGCTCAAAAACAAAAACAAAAAATTGTAGCTATTATTTATCTATCTGCATTACTATTTGTTTTGTATTATATTTGTCACATCAATCTACCATTTCTCATTTATTGATAGGATTGAATGTTTACTTGCAAAGATGACTAAGATTAAAGCCCAAATGAAAAAGGCTGAAGTTGATGAGATAGAAGCAAAACTGAAGCGGCGGCAGCGGGAAATAGAAAGAGAAGCTTTTCAAGCTACACTTCAAAAGTTACCTTCTTCTATCTAATACTTGTTTACATTTCTAACATGTCAAGTATATTTTTTTATATAAAAGCAAGAAGACTCAATCAACATATCATATCCTTTCTGAGCTCACAGATTGTCTTCTAAATCAACAATTTTTGTCATCTGCAAGGAGGTGCTTAACATCAGATACAATTGATGTTGTGTACCTCCCTACAGATAACAAAAACTGTTAATTTAGAAAAAAATTTGTGGCTTAGAAAGAATACGATATGTTGATTGTATCTTCTTGCTCCTATGATTGGCCTCGTGAACAGAAAAAGAAGTTTTTCGAGTTGCACTTCAAAAGGTTACCTTCTTCTATCTAATACTTGTTTATATTTGTAGCATATCTAGTATACTTTTCTACATTGGGTTTGATCTATATCTGATGTTGTGTATCTCCATACAGATGATAAAAACTATTGATTTAGAAGACAATCTATGGGCTTAAAAAGAATATGATATGCTAATTAGGTCTTCTTGCTCTTATGATTGGCCTCGTGAAGTACATTAATGTAACACCCTAAGAATTAATTAACTAGTAATTAATTCTACAGTTCGTCTCCCAGCCTTGTTCCACTCCAAACAAGACCTCCGGGACCTCTACTCCTAAAAAACAGAGGATACTAAGCAGCAGAAGTAATAAAGTACTATAAACATTAATCAGTATAACAAAAATTATCTATATACCCTTGCATTGTACAAGGGATCTAAGCTAATCCTTAACATGCAAGCAATGCATCAAACCCTAAGTCTACAGCATAACTCAAAAGTACTAGTTGCCATGAGTATCCACATAAGCTTGCAATAAGTCCTCAAGCATCTCTTAAATCGAATCCTCCACAAGAACCGGATGCTTTATGGTATCCACTATCTATAACAGTATAATCATACATATGGAGATAAAAGTGAAATAATACAAGGATAAGTCCGACGACTTAGTGAGTAGAAATCCACATGACATACCCGTCATTAATTTGTGGATTCTTTTATTTATAAAGCACATGCAATATTATGAGATGACAGTTATCATGCTTATAATCATGATTAACAATAATAGTTCAACAATATGGTCTACCCGAGATATTTCTCTTTCACAGTAAGGTTGACGGTATCCCGAGGGACCTGTAGTACAATGCCAGTGCCCCAGCAATTGCATGAAACATACCATACATAACACTAGAGACACGACCGAGTTCAACCTCAGGTGGCCCACACCGCTAATGACGTCCATCCTATAGTGACCATTCATTGGGAATGACTACATCATTGGTCACGAGTCATTGGATCCAAAGCCCCCCCACACACACACATTGACCATAAAACTAACCCGTATAGTAAGCCCATGGCTATTACTACCAAACGTACCGGTGTACCATGTCTTACGATGCAATTAGTCTTATCAATCTTTTATATACACAGTTTTACAAGTCTCATTATTATCTTGTTAACAGACACACGTTTTCACAAAAGAGAGTTACTCGTAATTCCAAAATGTATTTCATGAGAGTTGCAAAATATGCATGTTTGACATATATACAAAATACGTGCAATGCAAGAAAAGTAACAACAAAGCATCCATGTGAGTTTGTACTCACCCAGGGCATAAAGCTCCTCCATGTAATTCCCTTGAGGCTCCATAACCTCGAATACTGAGAAAAGACCTATCATCAGTTCTATTTCTACTAAAGCACAACTATATAACAAGGAAACATGAGCTATGGGACGGTTGGTGAAAATATGTTTCTCTGTAACACTCTAGCCGTACATCCAGGCTCGAGGCCATACGTCCATTGAGTCACGACGAGCTGTACGTCTCCGGTCACAAGACCGTACGTCCGCTCCAATGTCTTTCAAGGAGAACCTCATTTTCTCTCCACTGTCTGCCTATTCTCTGACTCCTAAGGCCAACATAAACTCCCTAGGGCCTCCTAACACATATCAAAACCTCCATGCAAAGCAACAACGCTAAGCTTAACAAAACGCTAGCCTAAGCAAGATAAAAGCATAACTAAGCTAACAACTACAACTAGCAACATAGAACTATAATCGAGCAGCACAACGACATATTAAAAAGCTAAGGGAACCAAGCGTTACCTCCTTAAAGCAAAACCTCAAGAGTTCCTCATCTGGTAACACCGAAATACTCACAAAACCTCACAAATACTTACAAAACGGCCTACTGGTAGCTTAGGGGCGAAAATGGGGGTTAAAGGGCGGATTTGATATGAAATGGGTGAGGGGGTATTTATAGGGGCAGAAAGCAGCAGACATCCAGTCCTAAGGGCATACATCCAGTGCTATTGTTCAGCGGTCCAAAGGTTGTCTCGTACAATTAGGTATTACATAGTGGATTCTGTGAATAGTGCCGTCGTCCACCCAAAGTGGCGTACATCTGTTGCACTGTTCACATAGTACAATTGTACTATATATCAGACCATACGTTCGATGGGGAACCATCATATGTCCGCACTAAAAGACAACAGCGTACATCCGTCAACCCTAGCATACGTCTGCACTAAAAGACAAAGCAGAAGACAAATTTTCAAAATGCCTTTTTGACAGATCATAATGACCCAAAATCCAAATTAACCCTTTAAGTAAGTCATTTATGCTTAGTTAAATATTTGGGTCACTACAATTAAGCATACAATCTAGTGTTACATTTTGTATGAAGAGAAATGAAATTTTGTTTTTGAGTGTAAAATCTATTGCTATCTATAAATAGTAATATTGTTGTAAATTGTGAAGTTACCTATTTGGAGCGACAGAGAAATCAATATTCTTAACTACTAGGCCAGGTTCCAACATACATGACATAACATAGCATAAAGAGAGATGGATATTTGTTCATTTGGTGACATAGCATAAAGAGGCCTGATATACAAGATCTGGTGTACATCTACTATACATTTCTTTTGCAAATCTGCTATATGGTACAACAGATGAAAAAAGATCGTTTCTCTTGCAAAAATACAATCTTTGCTTCACTTAAAATTGACGAAAATCAGTTGTATGTGTACTTACACATGTTGATTCTTTTGAATATACAATTCTTATGAATAGTGGTTAAGTACATAAACCTAGTACTATAATATATACCAATTTCGTAATACGTGTAGAGAACCAACATTTATATCTTACTTCAAAGAAGGAAAAAAAGAAAAAGAAAAGGCAAGGATAAACTGAAATTATTCACAAGGATACATTGAAACCCCTTTCTTCCGATCATCCTACTAGCATTGCAAATAGCCATTAAAAAAAAAAATATTCCCAAAAGAACACTTTTTAAAAGCAAACCTCATAATAATTTATTGAATCTAAACTATAAGAGTTGAAATACACTTGCTCACTTAAATTTGGCTTGGAGTTTGAATTCCAATTATGTATCAGAATAAAATATTAAGATAAAAAAAAAAAACAAAACAAAACAAAAAGGAGCAATATCATCATTACATCCATCACTCGTTTATTGAATTGCACAGGTGAAAAATAGAACATCTCTAGCAATACTAGTTAAAATAATTAATGAAAAAGTGCAAATTTTTATTTTAGCTTCTACTTTTTCTATGTACACTCCAACAAACTCTCTATTATACCCTCTATTTTATTTAAATATTATTTTTCAAAGAGAGAGAAAGAAAAAGAGGAGAGGAAAAGAGGAGAAATGAGATTTTTCACAACTTTTACTTTGAAGCATTTACTGGAGGTATAAAGTGGCTAATAATTGCTATATATTTAACTATTATGAGTTTATTGGAGATGCTCTTAGGATTTTAGATGACGTGCACCGACATCAACAACTATGCGGAGTTGCTTGATATTTCCTCACTTAGGATAAACTTAAGCTATATTTATATTTAGTACTCTGGATGACTATTCCATTAAAAAAAATGAATAACTTTTGTTAAAAATTGAAGAAGGTAGAATGAAATAGTCATTTCAATTGCCCAATTAAGGAAGGAAAATGTTAGGTGCTCTCCTACCTTTTGGTGTTCTCTTAGTATCCTTTTACTCCTACGTGGATATTATTTTATTAATACCAAGTGAGAAATATAGAAGTAACTTTCTTTTTTGTTTTTTAATAAAATAATATCAATATAGGATTAGAAGAACACCAGAAGAGGACATAGCATTGCATATTCTCTCCATTAGAAAACGAAAGTTTAGATTGCTCAGGCCGCCAAAAGCATTGTTTTAAGTTGCTTACAATGTCAATTGCTTACAAAAATTAAAATATAAGTTACTTCATATCAGTCGATATTACGTGAATATGATAAATAAATTTAAAATCTACCATTACTAATTTACTCTCTATATATATTTCCAAACTTAAAAACATACGTGTTTTACTTCTGCAAAATTCAAGTACTATATTGCAAGACCATCACGGCCATGTATTTAACATTATCAAACAATATAAATCTTGTGGTAAAAAATCATTTTAGTAAGGCCCGCTCCTGATTTGGGCCATCCACGTCACCAGTAGGCCCATCAACCGGTGGGACCCAGAGGTTCCCTATCTTCGTTTCCAAACTCCCAAAAGAACTCCGACCCAACTCCTTCCCACAAAATCCTTCCGCTCCGCGTAACCTATCTCTCGACGGTCCGATCAGCGGCATCATCCCCTAATCAGTAGCCAAAACTGCGCCATCACGTTCACCCTCTCGCGTTCTCATTATCCTCTTCCTCCTCTTGAGCACTGCACCGAAGCCCTCCCACTCCGGCCACTCCCTCTCCTAATTATTGTGTTCTAAGTCTTATATGGGTATTATTTTCTAAACTTAGGAAGAGAATTAAGAGTAACTTTCTTTTTTATTTTTTAAAAAAATTAGATCCACCTAAGACTAAAAGAGTACTTAACATTTTTCAATTATTGTAGCTTAACGATGGTAATTTTTGTCTTGTAAACTACACTGAAGGAGCTCAAATGGTAGAACTGCACAAAAAAAGGCCTAAACAGTAAAAACATAAAAATTTTCCCTCAGATATGATCAAGTCCAAGCCAGACCCATGAGGACAGCAAGAAAACCTAATACAACTAATACTAATCAAATTTAATAATTATTACTTGAAAAATCCAACCCTCACCCTAATATTTATAAAAATAAATTTAAGTACACAACGACCAATTAAGAAGAAAAAATCTAATACAAAGCTATTTAAAATAATAATAAAAATGATTTTTATGAACAAATTATTTAAAACTTGTTTATAAATTAGGGTTAAATGCAATTTTAGTATATGTGGTTAGTGCTAAAATCAAACAACTTTCGGTTTTAAAAAGGTCACAAATGATACCTATAGTTAGTCAAAATACCTATTTAGTACTTCCGTCCAGATTTTATCATTTTTTTTATTAAAATTCATGTCACCCCACTTAAAATTATAACCTGTGTATCTTATGCCGCGTATGAATGACAAGTGACAACTCAATATATTTTATGACGTGGATATGTGTCAAAGGAGGCACCCATGTTTTTTGGGTCCATGTGGGATGTAGAAAATATAAATAAATAAATAAAAAATATTCAAACTAAAATATACCCAAACTTCAACAAAAACAAGATTAATCCAAATCAATTGAACCGTAATTTTTATGTTCTTCACAAATCACATGAACAAAACTTTCATGTTCTTTCAAACATCCAAGCGCCTCTTCGACCTGAACCCACTCGCCTCCTTTGTATGACACCGACAAATGCCGAGGAGGAGAAAGAGAAGCCCAAGAAAGAAAAGGGTTTTGGTTTTTTCTCTTTTTAGTGCTTCCCTTTCCTTTTCTTTTTGATTTTTTGGTTGGAGCGAGGAAGAATGGAGACCTTGCTCTTTTCTTTTATGGAATCCTGGATAACAACTCTGATTAATCTCCTTCAAACTCTTGCTTATGGCTATGTTTAATATTGCTTACTATTGAATAATCGCAACTTCATTTCTCTTTCTAGCCAGATGTTTGGAAGAACATGAAAGTTAGGGTTTAATGGATTTGGATTTAATCTTGTTTTTGTTTAAAATTGGATAAAATTTCGTGTGAGTAATTTTTTTAATATTTTCTGCATCCCACATGACACGAAAGACATCATACCTCCTATGACACATGGCCCCGTATAAGACAGTTGTCCTCCCCTCCATATGTGATAAAAAAGATATGTGTTATGATTTTAAGTGGGGTGATATAGATTTTCATCCACAAAATGAATAGAACTTGGACGAAAGTATCAAATAAATATTTCACCTAATTACAAATGTCATTTGTAACACTTTTTAAAACCGAAAGGCAGACTGATTTTGACTCTAACTAGTAACCACATGTAATAGAGAGGAGATAAGTCCCGTTAAATTCTTTTAAGTTCTTAATGATGAAAATATTTTATTCGTATAAATGAAAAAATGAATCACTTTTTTATGTTTGAAAAAAGACCATTTCATTTCTTTTTTATGATGTTTTTGAAAAATAAATTTAGAACATTTGTTCCTTAATAGTATCGATACATTCAAATGATTCAATGACGGAGGGAGGGGGGGACCAAGGTGGGCCATATTTCAAAATAAGGAAAAAAAAAGAGTAAAGTTTGATTCTAATTTTAGTCATTTGGCCTCTACCCAAAAATTGTTTAACCCTATTTTTAGATTTTATGATCATATCTAATAAATTTTTTTTACCCTATTCTTAATTTTTTGGGCTATACCCATTAAGTTTTTATTTTTATTTATAACCCATACTTTCAAATGTTCACTTTTTTAGTTTACAGGTAGTTTTCTTTTTAAAAAATAACAAATAAAAAATTTTAAAGAACCGAATTTTTTTTTTATTGGTCCCCTCCTATAAAATTTTTTTGACTCCGTCCCTGAATACATTCAAAGTTAAACGAAAGAAAAATACTCGACCCCCCCTGTTTTTGTTTTCTAGAGAACACAATCACAATATATTAATAATATATAAGATAATATATAAAATTTATGCTGTAGTTTAAAAAATTTGCTCAAGATCTACCACAATTTTAAAGAAATTGCCCACCGGCCCCACCCCCAATTTTTAGCATCCAAGCTGTCAGTTGAATGGCATGAAACATGCCACGTGTACAAATTTTTAGATTTCGAAACTTGAACTCGTTTGGATTCTCTTTTACATCTCTCTCTTCATTTCCTCCATTGCAGAATGGAGCCACGGCACAATCAATCACAGAGGTAAGCAAGCTTTTTTCTCTCTTTTTTATTTTTATTTATTTATTTTTGTTCTCTTTGGGTTTTGATCTGATTTTTTCTTGATTTTCATTTGTTTTTAGTTTATTAACTTTTTCTTAGATTCTCTATCGTTCTCCAAAAATTTTAATACCTTCTTTTTGATATGATATTTTAACAGTCCGGTGAAGACAGAGGAAATGGAGTGGTTGAGGTGAAACTTGAGGAACCCAAATTACTTGCTGGTGAAGAGGAACTCAGATTTCTTTTAACATCTTAATCCACAAATGGGAGAGAATGATCATAGTTCTACACCAATCAAGTAACTAAATATTACTAAACAAAAACTTGATGCTTTTAAATATAAAAACCCGAGAGAGAGAAAATCGAGATGGCTGGTTCTACAATGGGGAAATAATGGAGAGAGAAGGGAGAATGAGTGAGATGTAAGAGGCAACGAGTAGGGGAGGGATTTTTTTCTAAAACAACGGGGCTGTACATGCCATTAATTTCAAAAAAAAAAAAAAATGGATTCATTTATTTGGATCTTTTTAACACTTTTCAAAAAAATTTATACTAGTGGCATAATTCTTGATGTAAGAAACGGATTGGATGGTCAAAATTGGGGATGGGCAATTTCTTTGAAATTGCTAAATCCTGATCCTAAAAAATTAAAGCGTAAAAATTTAAATAAAATAATTGAAAAGTTTAAATTTATTATAATAAGTAATAAATAAATAAAATTAATATTTATTAAAAAATACGTTCTTTTAATTAATTTAATTAAATTCTCGCCTTTTAATTTTTTAATTGCTTAATTCCTATAAATTAATCGTACTAACCTAAGGCGTATGCGAGTGGATTTGTGTCGTCAGCCGGTGGTTTGAACAAAAACTGTGACAAATTCGTGACCGGTTCCCTACTGCCACCACAACACACGTGTCTCTCTCAAAAAAATCCGTCACAGCTGACCTGTTCACCGGAAGAACCGATCTCGATTACAGAGTGGGGCCGTCTTGGGACTCGAAAATAGACGGTAATGTGCCGGTCCCGCAATTGGCAACTAAACACGACGTGGCAGGATAAGATATGAGGTGGCGTCGTGCATGCATGGAAGCCGCAGAGGCTGACTGAGACTCCCGCTAGATTTCGGCTTCTCGAAGGCCGAGAAAGCCGCGTCATTTTTCGCTTTTTGTTGCTTTTGTCGGCGCCGCTTCGAGTAGGAGCCGACGAGTTGCTTGGAGGGCTGCTGGGTCGGCTTGCGTGAGCGAGCGGAAGATGCGGTAGATGGCGGGTCGCACTTTATAGATGGGGCGGCATCGCAATTACGTAACGTGACCCAATCAAAAAGCTGATTAGAAGAATTCCTAATCCGAGAGATATTTTCTTAAAAATTTAAAAATTTAAAATTAAAATTCAGTGGGGCCCGCTGAAAATAAAATCAGAGTAGTGGGGTCCAGCAAGGAAAGGAGGACACCGGACACGTTATACGTAAAAGATGAGGCGAATTATTAGGTGTCTTATGCGGACCGTCTGTCCCAACTTTCTTTCGCACAGTTTTTAACACCTTTTGTTTTCTTGTTGAAAACATTATTTAATTAATTAATTTATGATATCATTTTACTGTTGTCTACAACGTTTCTAACGAGTAAACGTGTCAAAGTGAGAATAAGAAGACGTGTTTGGTGTGTTTTTTTACTTTTACTTTCTTTTTTTTTTCTAAAGTTCATTGAATTTCTGAAATATAATAATAAAGAACCAACAAAATTCAATTTGTTTTGAAACTTTATGTCAACTCAATTAGGATGTTTTTCAATTTATTTAAATAATTTAGTTATAATGTAGGAGTTTTTTTATTCTCTCAAAAAATAAAAGATAATAATACCACTCTAATATATATATTTTTAACATGTCTTCAATATATTATTTACTTCAAATAAATCGAATAATATCATATTCTATGTCAACTATACAAACTTTAAAATAAAATTTGTATTTAAAAATTTGGGTAAAAGGATATTTAAATACTTTTTTTTTGAAAATATGAAATTTACATTGATGAAATTTCAAGAGCATAAAACTCTTACATCATAGAGTATACAGCTCTGAAAAATCATAGTTAAAAGCTATAAAATTATAAAGTCATAAAAATGATTTCAAACTTCTACTAATATGTACATTTTTCTTTTTTCTTTTTTTAGCTAACCCATATACAATTACATTTAAGGAATATATCTATTTCATGTAGACTAGATTTAGGACATGGGTAATCCAAATAAAAAAAAACTAAACAAAAAAAAAAAAAACTAGAAACTAAAAATCCAACTGTGAGAATCAAGCCTCACACCAATTTACTCCATCCTCAACTTGATGGTTAGGACAACAAATCCATCCTTAACCTAAAGACCAAGACAAAAAATAATAATAATAATAAATAAATAAAAAATCCCACAAGCAAAAGCAAGGAGCTTAGCATCGTAGACATCTCTTCAGAAGATACGTCTTGACCGAAGAAAACGATCAGATCTAAAGTTGAAGATTCTAGATTTAGATCTAGATATACAAATAGATATAAAGCAATCCGCCATAAAGGAAGACCAATGAAACTTACAGAGAAGACATCAAACACTGTTACTGTAAAAAGGAGAGAAGGAAAGGGATAACACAAAATCTTCATACCATGATCCTAGCAAAACGTGATTATAGCAGTCCAACTGGGATATGATTCTCATCTTTTAGCATTATTGTATAATCTATGCATAAGAAATGAATTCATCCTTTGACGTTCATGTTGTTTTACCCAAAACATACGGTAATTAATCTGCATAGCAACATATATAGGTTTTCACATGGGAAACACTTACCATTTTTTTATTGATAAATAGTCATTGTCGTTCTCAATATTTTATGATTTTTCAAGCATAGAAGATTAATAATGCTATGTTTCTAAGTGTAATTTAATGATGTGGTCCTCAAGAGGTAGTTAATCGATTGAGACAACGTCTAATAAAGCGGAGGTTACTAGCTCGAATCCCTCCTCCCTCCTCTTGTGCGGACATATTAAAAAAAAAAAAAAAATTAATGATGTGAATATCAATTTTTGGCATTCTCTCCTTGCAATTTAGTTTTTAATGACAATTTGACTTAAAATTTGTATTATTTTGTGTTAGAATCAGCCACCACATCAAGTATAAGATTGAATGGATTGTAGCTTTATAGTCAAGTTAAAATAGGAAATGACCTTCATACCATACATATATTTACTTCCCTTGTATTAGCTACTCTTGTAAAGCTCTGATATCATATGCTGACTTGAACGTCAAAGGATGAATTCATTTCTTATGCATAATTATACAATAATGCTAAAAGTTATATTTTTATTTTATAATACTAATATAGTTGTCACAATCTACTATCAGAGTAATGCTTTTGTTGAAAACACTTTCTCATAAACGAAAAATATTGGAATATTATAGTTTTTATTATGAATGTGACGTTTTATAATTTGTAAAATAATTAAGAGTATATACTAAATAGATCAGTAATTTTTTTTTTAATTTCAAGTTAAATAAAGAAGAATTATCCGATAGTCAAGGTTTTGCTTTGTTACATTTAACGATATACTTATAAGTAGAGACAATCAAGGGGATTTTTAAATAATATTATAGCATATACATCATTAAATTTGTAAAATTTAATATTATTATGAAATGGAGAGGATTCCATTTTATATTTAAATATTTTTTATTAAATAATGTAATTCAGCTAAAAACTAATGTAAATCACATGTCGCATTTAAAGTTTTAGTTAGTTGACTTTCATATCTCCATAATAAGTAAAATAATTTTTTTTTCTTTTTTTTTTTAAAAAAAATACACTACTTGAATTACGAGATCGATGGTACATGACATCATCAAATGAGCTTTCATTTCTGAATTAAAATATAATTTATATTTGTTTAATTATTCTATCGTTTCTTGAATTTACTAAATAGATTTCTTTCTTTTGAAATAGGATTTATAAAAATAATAATTTTCCTAGCTACCATATATTTAGGTTATATAATAAGAGTGAGTTTTATTTTAAGTTTAAAAATATCAATTTAAAATTGAAAATATAATTTTATTTTAAAGATAATATATAAAATTAAATGGATAGATACTTTTGGAATCATTGAAAAAAGAAAATATGTCACTCATCTTGACATAAATGAATAAATATATATTAGCTGTTGCGGAAGCCACAACTGTGTTGAGAGGGGTACCAATAAGTACAGAGTTTGAAGGAGATGTTATTCAACCATCCAAGCGAAAATGCTCGAGGGGTCTTAAGTTATCTACGATGGTGGAAGGTCTCTAATGCTAAGCGACTCGCAAATGGAGGTGTCCATTGTCTCCCGAAGGAAACTCTATCTCGCAGCACGGAACATGTTTGTCTTGAGGAAGTTCTTCAACGTATTGTGATGTTATCTTTGTTGAGCGTTGTGCCTAAATTGTCTTACTAAAAAAATGCTACTCAAATCCTTAAAAAAAACCGTAAAAATATTTGTGGTCTGAAAAAAAAACTAGTTATTAACACTTCAAATAATATAAATGGCGTATCAAATTATATATAATAGATTTTTAACATCAATCCTATGGTGAATGGTTGAGTAGAGAGTTTATTAAGTCCTCCCAATTTGTGCGTTAAATGAATTAGAGATTGTAACATACTACTTGTAGCGTGGGATACCTTAATTTGGCATCGAGGTGACGAGCAAATGGAGGACTCGAGTTAGGCGTATGGATAGCAACTAGATTAAGATTAGTACGATCTATGCTTAAGATTTGTATGTTTGAGATGTACTTATTCAACTGATAATGGAAGTAATTGAATCGATCTATGCTTCCTCACCGTTTCAGTCCTATATGTCATTGTTAATGACCTTATTTATGCCTTATGTGACCTTTGACAGTGTCTCAGTGTTGCGGTTTTTAGTGTTTGCTACTGTACCATGTTGCTTATGACTATGTCCGATACACTCTAAATGGGCATTCCTAGAAAACGACCGGACCAAAGCTAATTGGCGTGAGGGCGAAGAGAAAACTTTTAAGTAACACATCCATATTATGTTTAAACTCATTGCTGGTAGGATGTGCTGCTTCTTGCTTCTTGCTTCTTGGATGTTGCGACATTACTGTTGGCGCATCATGCGTTGTGTCTGAGATATTGGACTAGATCAGAGTGCTTAATCTAATGTGACCAAATGAGTTCAGCCATAATGAGACATTTATAAATATGTTGCTATATTGGTCCTCACAAGATTTGGTGTAGTGCTTCAAATCTTTTATACAGGCTAGGTGTGCTCGATAGTCACAACATTTTATTTACCAGTATAAACATGATTAAAAACAGATAGAGAGATACTTAGTTGAGTCATGTCGACACTGATCTGGTGGATGCACATCTATTGACATTTTTACTTGTATGCGAATTCCCAAGGCTTTTTCTTTTAATTTTTGTCAAAATAAATAAATTAGTCATGTTGATTGGAAAAGTGGATTAGATGTGCTCGGTAGTCACAACATTTATTTACTAGTATAAACATGATTAAAAACAGATTGAGAGATACTTGATTGAGTCATGTCAACACTGATCTAGTGGATGCGCATCTATCGACATTTTTACCCGTGTGTGAATTCTCAAGTTTTTTTTGTCAAAAATAAATACATTGGTCTTGTTGATTGGAAAAGTGGATCACATGATTGATTTAAAATTTAATTTTATGAGAGATTTGATTCATTTCTTTAAAAAAAAAGAAGAAAAGAAAAGTAATTGATGTGACAAATTGTGGTGGACCAAGCTTGTGAAACGTGGTTTGTGGCGCACCAGGCATGGATGTATGGCCTCATGAATGATGGAAAAGGGTGTTCACCGTTTACTGTTCAACCCAATTAATGGATGAGATTAATTAAATTTATTTTTATAATTTCAAATTATATTGTTATGACACCCTCCCTCCCTTGTTGCTTTCATAATTGTGATGTGATTTCATAATCTCAACACTAATCGGGCCGACCTAAATTTAATAGAAAGTTGCAAGGTTGTTAATTCGTTTTGTGATTTTTATTTTTTTTTTTTTAAATGTGTTTTGATGTGAAAGAGACATGTTAGATGTTCTTCTAGTGTTCTCCTAACTGAAATGTAGTTTTTAAAATCATCATTAAATTTAAAATTTTAATGGTGATTTTAAAAGCTATATCACAATTAGAAGAACACTAAAAAAATACTAAAAGAACAACTAGCATTTTCAATGTGAAAATTGGTTCAATGTTTTTAAGAATGTTTTGTATTTGAGTTATTTATTAATATTTTTATTTTGAAAAAAGAAAAAGACAAAACAAAAATTTTAAACAAACCGAGTGATTATTTTTATTTAATTTTTAAGTATGAATAATGCAATGCAATACACCACATTTTTATCACATGACTGTCAAAATTCTGAGGTGCCAATTGTAATTAAATTTAGATATATATATATATATATATATATTTCATTGTGGGGGACTGTTTTGGCACAAAGAGAAATGATTTGTGTCAATAATTTGTTCACATATATATATTGGATTTTTGTTAGGTCTATATTTTAACTTTAATATTTCTCATTATAAATTTAATAAATCAATCTTTAAATTATTAATTGAGTTAATTATTTGGTTAGTTTCGATGGTGGGGTTCTTTGGAAATTCATGAGGCCAACCATGTTGGATGAAATGGGGGCAGGTAAAAGATCTTACACATAAATAGTCCAATCGTATAAATTAAATTTTTGGTAGAAAATGCTACAAAACATTTAATTATTTGAAATGATTAAATTTAATTTTTCCAAAATTTAACGTCTCATCTCGTGCCTTGTCTTTGACTCTATACTGTTGTCCCCTTCAAATCCTTAAAAAATCCAGACAAGTTGATCATTATAATAGACATTTGAGATTAAGAAATGAGGCTTTCACGTCATTTGCTATTAGACAGGTGACCTTCATGATCAAAAGAAAAAAAGAAAAGAAAAAATATTAATCAGTTTTTTATTTTTTGGGTTTAATCTTTTAAAACTTCTGATCAATAATTGCCCAAACCAGGACCCAATTCCTTCGAACTTAGGGAGAAATTTTAGTGAAATATAGTGGTGATTCTCAAGAGAGAGTCCTTATTATTAGGTCTATCTTGATAACACCCTTTTTACAGCTTTCAATTACCATGTAAGAGCATTCACAATGGATGAGTTAAATAACACTTTTATCTAAAATAGCTCTTTAAATTGATAAAATACCCTCTACATTGGAGAAGCTAGTGTATTTTGGTCCAAGTTATTTTTATGCACTTTCTATGTTTTTGCTTATGTGTCGATTATTGATTGGAGCTATAAAATGAGTATTATTATGATGATCCTGATCAAAGGTTTTCTCTTCTCATAAACTTATTCAATTTTGGTATATGATCCTTAAAATCTTGTACACAGTCTTGCTCCTCAATTGTTTAACCCAATTAGGATTTAATAGTTTTAGAACTTTTTAAGATTAATGGCTAAACTCTTAACAATTGGTATTAGAGCAAGTATCACGTTATAGTAAGGCTAGTAGGGTTGCACATGCGGTATTGCCTCAATTACTAACCATACTATAATGCTTCCAAAATTAGCCTCGGCTAATCCGGTGGATTCAATGACAATTTACCCGTTCTAGTCAACTTGTGATCAATGGGAAATCACTATTATAAAACTGTCAGAGTAAATGCAAATAAAGGTGAATAAATTTGAGTCACTATGCTTCATCAAGTAAGAACATGGAGCAACTAAATAATAAAGACAAACCTGTAATTATAAGTAAAGCATAACCAGTCAAGTAGTATCATCTCTTACCACTTTCATAGCAGTAAACCAGGTTACCTAAAGAATAATAACCATATAAGTCTAATGACTTAGTAAATAAACTTTACACTTAGGTATGACATGAGCCCAATTACTGAAAGTAAACGTGCAATTTGAGATATAACCAAAAAGAGGGTATTACCTCCACTAATACGCCATTTAATAGGTTTTAGGGTTTTCAAAACTTATAATGTAAAACCAGAAATAATTACCTAAGTGTTTTAATGTAGAAAAAAGCTAATGCATTATAAGTCATAACTCTCATACATGGTCTACTTGAGATATTACTCATTCTCAGTAGGATTGATGCTGTCCCAATAGATCTATAATACAATGTCAGTGCCCTAATTATTGTACATCATACCGTACGTAACATTAGTGGCACGATCGAGTCTGATCTTCAGTGACCCACACCAACTAATGACGTTTGTCCTATAGTGACCGAACCATTGAGAATGGTTGCATCAAGATTAGAAAACCCAGATCCAAAGCCCCGTATAGCACATACATTTGATCATGATATGCAGTTTATATATTAAGCCCGTGACCATTCATACTGCATGTACCGGCATACCATGTTTTACGATGCATCTTAACAATTCATTTAATAACATAGTTACTGAGTAATTACAGAAAATAGGCATGCTCATATCATATGCATGGTCAGTCAACTGACATATTTCACATTCTACGAAAAAATGGCGTAAGTGTTTACTTACCTCACGCATTCGAACGAATCCTTTGACCAAACTAATTCCTGTTATAACGGATCCAAGACATCGTTATTCTAAGCCTTACAAAACTTAGAAATATAGCTAAACCTAAGCATACATGTGTGAAACCCAAAACTAGTGCTCTGCCTACTGACCGTATGTCTAGCCCCAATGGCGTATGTCCGCTCAATGTGTTAAGCACACCGTTTTAAGATTCAGATAGTGCATGATTCCTACTTTACTCCTAGACCTCTAAACAAATAAAAGAGCACATGTAAAGTAAGAAATCACAACACAATGAAATTTTGAAAGAGTTCTTTTCAAACATTATCACTTTCAAGAAAAAACTTGATAAACACTTTGAAAACTCAACGAGGCATAAAACAATGGCTATAATAGCGTTAAATACAAGAGAAATAAGGGTTACCCCGAAGCTGAGCATGGATATGGCCTCTCCTCCTTGAAAACCCCTCTTGAAAGTACTCTTCCTCACCAAACTCTCTTTTAAAACGTGGAAGGAGGTTCTGACAGCCTAAAGGCACACCAGAGGGTAGGAATAAGTGTGAGGAATGAGAGGTGGGGGTAAGTATTTATAGGAAAAATCCGTCACCAACTCTCTGTCAAAGCGGACATTCGGCAACCCTAATGAACGTCAAGTAACCCTAGCGTACATCCGATGGTTCTTGCACAGTGGTCCAAAGAGTGTCTTGTACATCTAGGTATTACCCAAAGAGTATTAAAAAAGTAGCGTACGTCCGGTGGTCCCACGTGTGTTTGCTAGTACGTTTTGCAAAACGTACATTCGATGGTCCCCCCACGCACGTCCATACTACAAACAGCAGCGTACGTCCGTGTTTGCCTCCTGAGGATCAAGGTTTAGCTTCTATTTTTCTAAGAGTTCAAAGTGTGTTTAGGTTAATACTAAGAGTCTTAGGCCTTGTTTAGCAGCTTTATCAAAGGTTATTGTTAAATGTTCTAGTGGAAAGGATCTCCACAAATAAAAAAGTTATTTTTATCGGGGTGTTACACATACTGGCTTATGCATAAGCAATTTTGACTCTGAGCAATTGCACCGCGCTTACACATATGGTTACATGGTTAAGGATTAGTGACGGGTAGTAGTTATTAGCGGTTAGTAGCCGCTTATTTATATGATCCTAAAGTTATAGGTTCAACTCATGGAGGGATGACCTATAAACTAAATTTAAATATATTGGTATTATGTATGATGTAGTGTTAAACCAATTAAATATTGATATGTGAGTAGAACAGTAAAAAAAAAAAAAAAAAAAAGTTATTAACTTATTGTTGGATGGATTAGACATATATATTTGAATTCAAAAGTATGGTAGAATGTAAATCCAAAACTTTTAGATTAATAATTATCCCTTAAGAACATCAAACCCTTAATTTTTTTATTTTTTTATTTTTCAAATTTTGAAGAATGACTATTTTTCTATTTTCAAAGAACCAAATGTTTTTGTTTTTTTTTAAAAAAAATTCAACACCCCACCTTTATTTTGATAAATGTCTCTTTTTTTTAATTATTATTTCCTTATTTTTTTTAGGTTTGAAAAAAGAATATTTAACAAGAAAGTAGATTTTGGAGTAAAAAAAATTAATAAAATAAGATTTAATTGATCTATATAAATCACTTAACATTTTCTTTAATATGAAGGATGGGAAAAAATTAAATGTAAGATAGTTTTTTTTTTTGAAGGAAATGTAAGATAGTTTTAAGGTGTATAGTAGAAGAAAAATAGTTTTTTAATTGATAAATAATGATATTAATTTAGTGTGCGTTTAATATTGTAATTTTGTAAACCAAAAAAAAAAAAAGCAATTTTATACTAAGTCACAGAAAATGAATCTTTATGAAAGAAGTTTTTTTAAAAAAAAAATACAAAATTTTAAAAATTAAATTACAATTTTATCAAAAACTTAACTAATTTTTTTTAAAATTATGTTTTCAAATTACACTTTTTTTAAATCAATCTAAACAAACAAACTCTTAATAAATTGATTAATACACGCCTATTATACGGCAAAGATATTGTAACAATAAAAAAGAATCAATCAAATTATATAACAATTTACTAAATATCTTTATTCTAAGCCATAAGATGTGGATGCATATCGCAACCGTTAGGAAAAGAAAGGAGCGGCTAAAGTCAGCTGATGAGATTTCACTAGATTTGGTAAACACGTAAAAGCCACGCCTATTATAATAATAATTAATAATAATAATAATAAAACCGTCAATAAAATAAAATAAAAAAGAAAAAGCAAAAAAGGACAGCAAAGCAAAAACAGCATCAAGACCCGATCCCACCAATTGGAGAGAAGAAAAACAGAGAAATCACGTCCACACGATGGCGCCTATTAATCCGTGGGACCCGAACGGACTCGGACAGTCCGGGAATCAAATATAGTTAATTTGAAAAAAAAAAAAACAAATTCCCACAGAATAAATAGGGCACGAGATTGAAAAAGAAAAAGTAAAGTACGTGATTGCGACCGGACCTTCTCCCGCTATACACGCGCCTGTCTTTGTCGCATCCCCACCTCCCTCTATTTATTTTATTTTATTTTATTTTATATAAAATCCCAAATCCCGTCTCTCTTTTTTCCCACTATATATACCCTCACCCATTTAGCTTTCCCTCCCCACCAAAACTCTTTTCATTCTCTCTCTCTAAACGGTGGATCCTGAACCAGTGAACTCTACCACTTGTTTTTTAGCCTACTTATTTATTTTATTCTAAAAACGACCCCCGTAATTTTCCATTTTTGCTATATAGTCCCTCTCTCTCTCCTCAATTCCCATTAAAATAAGAGATTTGGAAAACCTTTTCTTCCTCTTTCATCTTTTTTTCTTTTTTTTTAATTGGTCCACAAATGGAAGAGTGGCACGACCACAAGAGGAAGCGAGTCGAGGATGGAGTTAACTCGCCCGAGTCGAAGCGTTTTCATGCCGACTCGGCTGAGTCGGAGTTGAACTCGCCCGAGGCAAAGCGGATCCACGACGACCTACTCAACATCCTCGACGACTCGGACGTAGTAACGGACCGGGACTCGGCTATCCAGGGCCTGGACTCGGTGATTAGAAGCTTCGAGGAAGAGATTCTGGTTCCATCTCCGGTGCTGGCGGCTCAGGATCTGGCTTCAGACTCCGGCGAGTCACAGCCGGAGCTCGGTTACCTTCTCGGAGCGTCCGACGACGAGCTCGGTCTCCCGCCGACGGTCTCTTCCGGCGAGGAAGCGAGGATCGAAGCCCTGGATTTCGAGACGCGTTCGTCGGACGCCGTTGGATTGGATGGCATGTTAGGGTTCGAGAACGAGATGCGAAGTTACGACTCGTTCGAGTTCGGAATCGGTGTCGACTTGGACAGCCACGTCAACGACGGTAGTTCGGAGTTTGTGCCATTGGGAGGGTTGTTTGATCATTCCGATACGTCGGATTTTTCGTGGCGACCCGAGTCGCTTCCTGCGTTGTAGAAACGTTTCGGCTTTCCAGGGTTTTGTCAAGGACCGGGACGTTTCGTACAATAGTTTGACTGTTAAATAGAATAGGGTGTAAATTTGAAAGAAAAAAGAAAAAAGATACCAGAAATGGAGAAATGTAGATCTGAAGTTTGAAAAAGTTTGTTTTGTTTGTAGCCGTGGACTCCCATTAATTTTTAGTGTCAGTTTCGGAATTTTCTTTTTGGAATTTTTTAATTTATAATTCTCTATTGGGCTTTGTTTGGATAGACTGACTTTTGTTTTGGTTTTCAGTTTCAGATTTTTTGGTTTTCGAAATAATCTTACTTCAAATTTTCAAACTTAAATTTGTTTCTAATATTTCAAAAATTATATAAAAATAGTATAATAATATATTAAATTAAAATTATCTTTTTAGGTGTTATTTGTTTTTTTTATGGCGAGTAAAAATTTTTTTACGTGTTCATATGAGAAGGGATGAAGATTTAAATTAGTGATCTTTATGTGATTTCAATCAATTGAGCTAATTTTTGAAAACAAAAATTAAAGAGATTTTGAAAATTAATATTAGATTAAAATTTAATGATAATTTATTATAAATTCAATAATAATTTTAAGAATCGAATTAATTTTTTAAAAATACAAAAAGACATAAATTTTCATATCTTTCTTTTAGCATTATTCTCGGTTTACACAAATTTTCTATAAAAAATGACGTGTATTATTTGGGATGTTAAAAAAGCTTTTAGTTTTTAGTCATATCACATTGACAAGTAGTCATATCATATTGACAAGTATCACACGTTCAATTCTTTTCAATATTTTATTTACTTTCTTGTAAATTTACCATTAAATATGTAGGTTCCACTTTTAATTTTACCTATTCAATAAAAGATTCTTTATTTGTCTCTTTTGTAAATTATGATATTTTTCAATTCATTTGAATTAAATAATATCTAATCATTTATAATAAGAAAATATTCTTATCTTTTTTATGTTTTAAAATGATAAAAATATTTAATCAGCATAAATAATCAGATATTATCTTATTCAAATAAAGGAGAGGATCATGTTCCTCTTTTACAAGCAGTTAAGTTTTTTTTTTATTTAAAAAAAAAAGATTTATTATTTTTCTTTTTCTTGAAGCTCCCAAAGTCTTTCTCAATGGGTCCACCAATCACCATAGTTGGTTCAACCATTTGAAATTTGAATCTAGCTCACAACGTACATGAAGGTCCGAGGCCTCTTTTCTGTCAGCTCAAAAAAATCTGATTGAGTTGACATTAACGAAACTTGGAAGGCAAGAAATCTTTTTGGTGGCTCGGTCTTTAAGATATGCGAAATGTTTAATTCCTCCGATATATTACGAAAAAATATAAAATTAGTCCTTATGATTTACTTGATTTACAATTTACTCTATGTGGTATCAACGAACCATTTTGGTATGAAAAAAAAATTTAATCCTACAGGTTAAATTTATACATTATACATGGAGATTAGTTGGCGTCTATCGATCCAATTAAATTATAACGTGTATCGTGTTTTATTTATGACTTTTAAAAATTACACTTGGATTTTCATCGTATTATTATCTGATACTAATATTCAATTAGCTTTTTTCTTTTTATATGTTAAACACATTAGGTAAAATATTTTTAAAAACGCTAATTCTACCAAATTATTGATCTGAAAACCTAATTCAAAAGAAAACAAATTATTCTTTTTCTTCCCTCTTCTTCGTCGAATCTTTTTCTCTGTCTTCTTCTTCTTCTTCTATAACACAAAAGTATATATAGTTGACATCGGAAAACCAACAAAAACTTCAAATTGCTGTTTTGATTTATTCAATTTGTTTGTCTTTTCTTTTTTTGTCGGAATTAGTGAATTCTTTTCAATGGAGTTTGGGTTAGAAAAATTCTTATTTTGAGATTTAATTGTTGTAAATAAAAATTGCTTTCGTTGTCCATAGATAAATTAATTTATAAGAACTCTGTAAACTTTTTGGTAATCAATTATTTTAAATTGTTAAAGATGCTGTGAAGTAACAAAGGAAGTGAGAATATATACAAACTATACTGAAAGTCTATAATTAAATTTCTATATCTTATCAGGAGTGTCGGCAAAGAAACTTTTTTTTTTCTCCGTCTCTACACTGCCCTCTTGAATGTTGCCAAGAAAAAGAGAAATTTCAACATAGGAGAAGAGCATAAGAGAGAAATAGAATATAGGAAGAGACAAAGAAAAAAAGAAAAAAAAACTACAACAAGAAAAAAATTGGAGAAGAAGAGATGGAGAAAAAAACCACAACAAGAAAAAAATGGAGAAAAAGAGGAGAAGGAGAAGAGAAAAAGAGAGAAAAAGAGAAGGAGAAGAAGAAGAAGAAGAAGAAAGAAGAATAATAATTTGTTTTCTTTTGAATTAGGTTTTTAGATCAATAATTTGGTAGAATTAGAGTTTTTAAAAATATTTTACCTAATGTGTTTAACGTTTTAAAAAAAAAGCTGAGGTTGGAATATTAGTTAGCATAATAATATGACATGGAAAATTCAAGTGTAATTTTTAAAAGTCATAAATAAAAACATGACACGTGTCATAATTTAATTAGATGTGACATGGCACGAACTAAATTATTTTTTTTACATACAGTCAATGGGTGAAATTTAACTGTAAGGACTAAATTATTTTTTTTACATACCACAGGGACTTTTGAGTTCATTTTGATACCACATGGAGTAAATTGTAAATCAGGTAAACTACATGGACTAATTTTGTATTTTTCCATATTGATTATTATATAATGATTACATAGACCTTTATATATAGAGAGGTTAAGAATGATAGACAAGAAACTCTAGACTAATTAAGGTAGGGAATAAACTCTAATAGAAAAACAATAAACCTAGAAAATAATATATAAAATATTTTAACATTCCCTCAAACTTAAGGTGAAATATTTTGCAACGTTGAGTTTGAAATCTGAAACTATAATGACAACGGTGGGGGGAGCGGGGAACGGTCTGTAGATGGTGGAGGTTGCCGGAGAAGATAGAGGTTGGTGGGCGGCCATTGATCACAGTGTAGTGGTGAATGCAAATTAAAAGGGCCGATAACAAAGCCAAACTCCAAAATGGGCAGCGATGAGCCAAACTTCAAAAAGGGCTAACGACGGGCCAGGGTTGACAATGAGCCAAAACTCAAAAGGGGCCGACGACGGGCCAGGGTTGATAATGAGCCAAAACTCAAAAGGGGCCGACGACGGGCCAGGGTTGACAATGAACCAAACTTTAAAAGGGGCTGACGACGGGTCAAGGCTGATAATGAGCCAAAATTCAAAATGGCCGAAATAAAAATAAAAAGAAAATGAGCCAACTTGGGCAGTTATCAGATCTGCGCACCAAACTTAACTAGCGCGTGGCGCGCGTGATATGGTCCACTTGGACCTCTTTTTTTTTTTTTCAACCTTTTTACATAACTTTAACATACCCAACTCCCAAATCCCAATGATTAAGTAGAATTCACCCACAAAACCCAACGATTTAGTAGTCACCTGACGTCAATGCCGGTGTTGGCTTTCAAGAGTAGGACAGATTAAGTGCTGAGCGACCATCAAGCCGAAGGTAATGTTTGTGGAGCAGCAGCTTTGGATGTGGGTCGGTTTGACCCATCCATGCAATGTACGTGTGGCGCATGATGAGCTTCTAGTGCAAGGGGAGGAGCAGTGAAGCTTTTAAGGGGAGGAGCAGTGAAGCTTTTAGATGCGCATGAGAGCGCATACAAACTGGGACGGTGAATATCTGGATTGATCTGGGATTTGGTGGTTGTGGCAGAACCAATAGAAACTGGAACTTGGTGGCTGAAGTTGGCATGTGATTATTGAAGGCCATAAGAAAGTGGCTTTGATATTATGTTGAAATAATGAATATGCGGAATATACAAGCAAAAGAATGAGAAAGAGAAGAGAGCCAAAGCAAATGTAAGAACTACATTGTATTGATTCTATATTGATTATTATATAATGATTACATAGGCCTCTATATATAGAGAGGTTAAGAGTGATATACAAAAACCTAGACTAATTAAGATAGAAAATAAACTTTAATAGGAAAAACAATAAACTTAGAGAATAATATATAAAATATTCTTACATTTTCATCTCCGTTATTCATAGCTTTTTAGGATTGGATTCCTAAACGGCTCATAAACCTAAAGTATGTAATTTATGGATTTGGCTTACATGTTAGCTTACATGTTATTTTAATAATAGCATCGAGATATACATGTCTCAGAAACTTAGGTATTGGTTTCAACACAAAAGTATGTTAAAGATATTCATCCCTTGATCTATAGAAGAGTATGTCCATGTCTCAATCCTAGATTACTGAGATAAGGTCTCATCCCAAGCAATCCAGGTAAGCTCCCTACTCTAATCAAGATGAAATTGGAGTAGGAGACACAATTTGGGTTCAATTAGGAGTTCTTGAATAATCTGGCCAACAGTTTGACTCTTAGTATTCTCATCTCATGCTGATAGAAGACCTAGGCTTTGTTTGTTAAAGGGTTTTGGTTTGTTTTGGCTCAATACTGTAGCAGATGTGAAATAAAGTAAGAATGTTTTTTTTTTAAAAAAAAAGTAAAAAATAATAATGTTTGATATAAAAAAATGAAAAACTTTGTTTCATAGTGATTTTTTTAATTGAAGGATAATAAAAAGTAGGTGATGTGATGTTAAAAGTAGGAGAATGTTGGAAAAATAAAATTATTAATTGTGGGCTCCATGAACAGTGTCGAACCAAACCAAAACCTTTTAACAAACAAAGCCCTAATTCAAGCTTGACTATATTTTCTCAACTTATAAATAGGCCTATACTCTAAGTATAAATTTCATCTCTCAGAGATATTGATTTAGGTATCAAAGTGAGATCTCTTTAACAACTATTGTTTTGCAGAAATCAAGGGAACGCGAAGAACAAATCAGTGCCTCGAAGAACATGCAATTTACACAAACCAAAAACTATTCTGACACTTGGCTAGCTCAGGGGCTTTTGGGTTGGCCCCTTGGACCCAAGGGGCTATGCCTCGTCGTTAAAAAAGTTCATCCGTTCCTTTCCTTTAGTTTTGAGGGCGGCCTACTCCTAAAATGAACATAAAAAATAGCATTATTTTTCTTCTTAAACTTTTTAATTTTTTATTCAATACTAAAAATGAGAAAGGGGCAAACTCTTCTTGAGTTGAGAAAACTCGAACCTTTCTTAAGAGTAGCATTAGTACGTTTGGGCTAAAATTGGTATTTTCTTTTCGTGCCATAATTCGCAGAAAAGATATTACGACGGAATATAGATCCGTTCATAATCAGATTCTCGTCCTTCTAAACTACTTTGCGACCGCCTTCAGAATTATCGCTGCAAAAAGTATCTATAGCGTCGATAACTGGCTCCGCAGAATAATCTTATCACAATCTCGGCCCAATCCGGTTGGCCCAACAAAAGGGTCATCACCAACGTACATTTCCCCTCCTTTCTTATCCACGCGCAGTGCTTCACAACTCTCATCCACTCCACAATAATGTCTCTGACGATAGGCAACGGTGGAGGAGGAGCAGCTATCCTCCTCGGCAATACCACCAAGAACCCGTACACCCACCTCCCCATCCGGCGCCACGTCCTCTTCCCGCTGTCGACCAGGACCGCCAGTCTCCACGTGGTCTCAGCCAAGAGGTTCTCCTCCCGAACCGGACGGCTGGACAGCAAGGACCGGAGGGGTACCGCCACAACCAAAGACCAAGAGGAAAAGCAGATACAACGTACGGCCGAGGATAATTCTAGCATTGAGAATGTTGGTTCCATTGCAGATGGTGTTGGTGGTGGTGGTGCCGATGGATACTTCTTGCCAGAGCTTCCGGGTACCAAGCCCGATTTCTGGGAAGGGCCGCAGTGGGACGCTCTTGGTTTCTTTGTACAGTACATGTGGGCTTTTGGAATCGTTTTCGCGGTATGTTCACTTGGTTTTATTCATCTTGGTTAATTTTGTTGCTTTTTTTTTTGAATATAAAAATTAAATTAAGCATTTTTTTTTTTTATAAGTTTTTAAGATAGCTTGTGATTTAACATTGTCAGACTAACCCTGACTAATTAAGGAGTTTAAATGCATGAAAAGGATGAGAAGGGGTATTAGAATATAAATTGAATGATTACAGATTTTGGAGTAAAGTGAAGAGAGCATACCATTTTGCTCCAAACCTTACAACTGTGTGTTAAGTGACTCAATTCTCTGAGGATCCTCCCCCACACACACACACACACTCTTTATCTATATGTTACTGAAGTTAGGATGGAGAAGACACAATTGAACTAGAAGAGATGACATTATACTCCTAATGGCTTTTGTTTTTGCTGCTGCTAGTAGTACTTGCTTAAATTTATCCGTTCCCATCAGCATAGGTTATAGGGCTATGGGGAAAATTGTCAACTGTCATACTCCTATCTAGTTGCTGAATATAGGACCTAGTGGCCGCGACCTTGTATGAACCTAACGACATCCCTGAATCTATATGCTACTAAACTCGGACAGAGAGTTGTAAGATAATGGTTAAGTGAGGAAATTTATTGTTTTCTATCAAACAGATAGTAACTTGTTATAATGTTGGAATTGGTGCTCTTGTTTTGAACCCTATCTCTGCTTGGTACCTTCCACTTAGTTTTTTGAAACAAGTGATAGTTTATGTAATGGTTTTTTTTTTCTTTTCAAGTATGGATACTGCTAGTAGCCTCCTCCAAAAATGAAGCTAATGGATTCCCCAAATAAGATCAGCTGAACAATTGAAGTTGAACCATAATGATCTCACTCTCATGCCTCCCACCTACATGACCACTCTTGCCCTAAGTTTATCTTTGCATCAAGTTTGATTACAAAACGGCAAACCACTTATCTCTTGAATGAAAAACTCTTTCAACATGTTTATGAAGTCTTACCTTTAAAGTTTGATGTTTTCATTGAAATGCTTTCGCCATGACGTCACTATAATTGTTAGGCTTAGGTAAAAAAATGTAACTGATGGCTAAAGCAACTAGAAACTAAGTTACAAATGGATTTAATGGAAGCATCTTGGTAGGCTACCCAAATATAGCCTCCCAATATAGGGTCCACGTAAAGTGTCTTTTAATAGCGATTGGAAAGTTGGAATATTTTTAGAATCAGATGATCTTGCATACACAATCTTCATCATCTAAGAAATATAATTATTTGGATTTAGCAACAAAGAGGTGTGAGAAGTGCATCTTAATAAGAACAAATGCATCCCTTGATTGTGTGATAGTGTTGACATACTAGTTGTTTTGCTTTGGTGGCTTAGTTGATGTTGGTTTAGTACAATTGCTTAATTGAATGAATGGATGAATATATAAATAACAAGCACATAATTGTTCCAAATTATACTTGTTGTAGGAATATTTGTTACTAATGATGTTTCAATGGCAATGGTAATGGTAGTTTCTTAATTCCTCGTCTTCATTAAAAAAAAAAAAATTCTATACTGAGCCTTATTATCAAATACTTATACTAAACTCGCCTATGGGAAGCGCCTTGGATTATTTCCATGCCACCGACTAAGTGTTTACTAATGCCTTTAGTGAGGCTGGCTCAAGCTATTACTTAACCAACTTGAAAAAATGCCTATGGTTTTTTTGTCTAAGCCTTTCTTGTCATTGGTTCCCAATGAATAAGTGTTACTATGAATCTATGATCACGCCCACAAAGGGAAGCCTCTCATATCCTTTTCAGTTAGTAAAAAAAGAAAAAAACTTGTACCAACGTCGAGAAGCCTTGTAAAAGCTTGTGAACGTTGAGAAGCCTTATTTTTGTTCAGATACAAAGTAATACTGAGCCTTAAGCATTTCTAAACAATGCTTTATTATGATATCTTTCCTGTAGATTGAAATTAGTTTTCAAGTTTCTGCTTGTTGTGCACATTCTAATTTGACTTGAGGAGGGTACTTCTTAGTGGCCATCAAGGCTTATATTCTTCTGCACTTGTGTCTTGACAGCTAATTGCATGTGGGATTGCTGTGGCTACATACAACGAAGGGGCGACGGATTTTAAGCAGACTACCGCATACAAAGAATCAATCCAGTCTCGAGAGCTTTTAGAAGAACCTGATTCATCAAACTCTGATGTGTTCGAGTCCAACCCAACTGAGGTGGCTCCATCTTTGGACTAGTCTCTCTCTATAGTAGTCAATGGAAACAAATTAAGGTCTTCATCTACCACATGATGTAATTCTAGACAAAGAATCATTCCCACTGAGGGCTTCGAGGTAATTTGCATGATAATTTTTCTGCATATATGTACTGTAACTTTTAGATGATGCAGAAAAATTTGAAGCATCTATTGATATGACCTCTGCTGTTTCCATGATCTTGTACCAAATTTGATATAAATTACCCTCTTCAAGATTGAGATTGTAGAAAATGTAATTTGATAGGGAACTTTTAAAATTTGACTCTTGAGGATTCTAGATAAACCTCGATGAACATCAAAATAATCAGACATAAATTTTGTACAAATTGGGTTGTAGGAAAATTCATCTGACCCCATCTCTAAAAGTGATATTTGCCTTTTAGCATGTGAGAAACACATGATTTTTTCAAACACCATGTGCTTCTCACATGCTTTTTAAGTAGCATTAATAAAAACACTATGCACTTTTTACATACTCAAGAACACATGGCACTTTTAGAGACTCGGTTGGAAGAATTCCTACAACCAATTTTGAAAAATTTATGGACATAAATTAGCCTAATTCCTACAAAATGGCCTAGTAAAGTGACACGTGCTCCTAAAGTATGTGAGAAGTACTTGCATCTTATTAATGCTATTAAAAAGGCATATGATAATCACATGCTACTAAAAAGACACGTGTTTGTCGAATACTAAGGAACATTTGGCAATTTGTTGGATTGGTTTGTAGGAATTAGCTAGGAACCTACAAACCAGTTTGTAGCTAATTTCTGTTCGAAATTTATATCCAAAATGATCCATACAAACTAATTTTATCAAGTGACACTTTTAAGCATGTCGATTTTCCTGTTTTCCCTCGCTTTCAATTTGGCGCTGATGTGGTGTCATTTTTTTTCCAAACAACTCATTATGCTGCATACTCATTTGGTATGTCACTTTGGTGATGTGGCCTCTATTATGAAAAGAAAAAAGAAAAAATAAAAATGAAGGGGTTGATGGACATTGCCACATTAGCCCAGGAGTATGAGTGTAATGAAAGATGAGTATTTAGAATTACTCTATATATTATCATTATATTTTTACTCCAACTAAATAGAAAGAAAATAATATTCATCAGGTCAAAGTATAACACATCACAATCAATTTATATCAGTCATAAACCCGAGATTAATTCACTAAGCATCTCCTAAACACACAACCACTAATTACCATAAAAACATTAATACGGTAATGTTGTCAATAGAAAAGCTGCCATAGCTGTCGCCAGTGCAAAGTCACCTTCTCCCCTCAATTTGGTGCTGGTACTTCTGCCGATGCCTGATCCCATGATGTTGGTTCTTGGTTGCACTTGAACCGTTGGAGAAGCTGAAACTCCAATTAAAAAGATTGTGAAACACAAAATTTAGAAATCAAAGGGCTGAAAATGACAATTAAAAGCCTTTATGGAAAAGCATTCCAAGTGACGTGATTTATTAAAATCACAGTTGAATTTGTGATAGATTACTACTAAATTTTGATCGAATGATAATTTTAAAAGTCACGTTAAGGAGTGTGGGAGTGTGAGTGAGAGTATTGGAGTTAGAGTGTGTATAGCATATCTCATAGTGGGGTCCTTAAATTTACATGTCCATACAATCTTTGTTGACTATTTTGTGGGCCATACTGTTAAATATTAATTTAAATAATTAAGGTTACGTTTTCCTATCAGGTTAAAGTTTTAAAATAAGTGGTGATTTAACATGACATCAAAACAAAGGTTCTGAATTCAAATTTTATTGATGCTATTTACCTATAATTTCAATTAAATATGAGTTATGTTATTTAGTAGATTATCATATACGAGATATACAACTGAGATGACGTGACAGTGAAAATTGACTATTGATTTTTATTTTTCTTACAAAGCCCCTATTGATCCAAATGTTGATTTTCACTATCGCACTATTCTAGTTTTATGGTTGTTGTATACCAATTTACGAAATAGCATTTTTCATTAAATATTCCATGTATTAGGACTCATAGTATTAGGGTGCATTTGGCATTGTGATTTTATAGACAAAAAGTGAAAATTTTAAATTGCAATTTTTGGAATCGCAAATCCAATCCGACCCCTAAATTATAAAATAAATAATTAAATTCAATTTGTGTTATTTAGTTAAACTTTTCGGATATGCAAAGTTACAAAGATGTAAGAGATGTAAAATGATTTACATACCAGCAATAGTCGTGTTCGTGTTTGTCCCGACAGTAGAGTTGGTGTTTGTCCCAAGGGAAGTATTAGAAGGCAGATTTATTCCTTAATTCACAGATAAGCAGAAAATTAATATGTATATCCCCATAAATCTGGTAACATAATTATATATATATAATGCACAAAAGAAAATTAATAATTTGCTAGGCTTTAGAAGAGAGTGGTGAAGGTACCTGAACAAGGGGAGATGTTAACCTGGAGGCTGCAAAGAAGAGGCAGCTGCAGAGCCAGTGTGTTGTTAATAGGGAAAGAGTTGAAGGTGGTGTCATTGAGCAAGAGGCAAAGGCAGTGTGGCTCCTGGGTATAGAGTTGCTTGAGGTTGCTGCAGCACGGCTGCGACGGCGATTGAGCTGCTCCCTGCACGAATGGTGCGCACGGGGCGAGTGGAAGCAGGCTTGGTGCGCATTGGGCTATGGAGGGGCCGGAAGAGTTGGGATCTTGCGAAAGGGTGGCGGTCAGAAGGGAACTGAAAAGCAGTAGGATGAGAGTGGGGATGGTAATAGGAAGAAAAGCCATTGGCGGTTTCTTTGTGTTTGAGAAATTAGGGTTGCCCAAAGGTGTGTAAATAGATGGAAAAGTGCATTGTTTGAGTGTGAGTTGCAACTTGCAACATGCCTGGTGTGTGATATTTCTACACGCACTTCCTGTTCCCTCTCTCATGTACATGCAGCAGGTACATAACTAACTTCTAAGTGAAAGGAATGACACCTGTAATTAGAAAATGAAGCCCGAAATCTGAGTAATTTGATCAGTTTCAAATGAAATAGAAAACATTTAAAGACATGAATTATAATTCCATTGTTTTTACACACGATTTCGAAATCTCATCCAACCACTTTACCTGAGAAAAGTTTTTTTGCTTGATTTTAAGTAATTTGACTAGTCATGTCATTCGAATTATATGATTCCATTTATGTGACCATCATATAGCAGTTTATTAAATAATATTAGTTGTTGGGACATAATAAACCTAATAGAGGCTCTTTCCGAAGTTGCAGCCTTTCCAAGCCCATCAATAGAAAAAAGACCCTTATTTACACAAAACAAGGCCCAAGGCCCAAGGCCCAAGTCGCGTCTTGCTTGTGGTCTGTCCTAAGACTACCCACGAACCTCCCGCTGCCAACTCAACCTCGCTAGTGAGGCCCCTTGAACTGCCTCTTAGTTTTCTTCCTTTGTAAACTCTATTTTTTGTCGAGATCACACCTAATGGAACGAAGGTTATTAGTTCGAATCTTCTTCCTCTTATGTGAACATATTTAAAAAAAAAAAAGGGTTTCTTCCAAGATATTCATCTCGAATAAAACCAATTTCTTCTAATCTTAAGTCTTAACAAAGCAATGCATATAATGCCATGGCTGAGCTTAATTACCAATCTGCCGACTTTGTATGTATTTTGTAGTACATAACGATGTCATGGCAAAAGCTGTGTCAAATGCCACATGTCAAATCCTGCACCATGCCACGTGTTAAATCTAGCACCCAGCCATATCATCACCACATCCCCCTGGTTGCATTGCTCACCTTTGGTTCTGCGGTGTTTCCCACCGCCGTTCACCGATATCACCAGTCAGCTTACAACCACTATCTCCGGCAAATATCGCCGTCCCCTGTTCTCGACAACAACAATAGTTTTCCTTTTTTTTTTCCTAATATCAATCTTCATCGTCACCCAAAAAAGATTGGCCTTTAGGTTGAATGAGAGTGCTGAGTTGAGTAGAATGTGACTTAACCTTTGGAAAGTAGCATGAATATGACTTGTCTCGTCAAAGTTGAGCATTTATTCCGGAAAAGCTAGAAATATTATCAACAAAATCGTTGTAGGTTTGACTTTTATTTTTTTTTTTTTTTTTATATGTTCGCACAATAGGGGAGATGAAGATTCGAACTAAAGACTTCCGCCTCATTAAGCGTGGTTCTCTTGAGGACGGTTTTATTCTCTTTCAATTACAAATAATTGAAATATTTTCTATATATTCTAACAACATCATTGATGAAGAAAATAAAGATAAATAAAATTTTAATGCAGTATGACATCGTGGGGTTACAAAGATAAACAATAAGAAAGAAACAATCATTCTTAAAAAGTTTGAGTCTATTAAGAATCTAAAGACAAAAGATAGAAGAAATTCGAACTCTGAGTTATTTATTTATTTATTTTTATTGAAAAACTGATAAATTATCAACAAGTTTGCTCTAATTCAATGTTCAAAACACGAGATATGATCTTTTTAGCAGATCGTGGCCTACTATAGTGCCTGAAATTTCAAGAAAAAACCCGAAATCATTAGGAAAGTGGTCCGTCCAGATATACTTTCTGAACGATAAGCCTTTTTAGGGTTGAGACATCGTTGTCAACTTAGCAATAGACTAATTACTTACTCCACTTATTATGCTTTTATGTGTACGTTGTATGCTTCCATGATTGCATCTCCATCGATTTGCTGTAAAGTTTTTTAAATATCATTAATTAATTAATGGGATTTCTTTTACAAAATTAAGTGGTCCAGTTTAGTAGGTAAAACTTAATTATAAGAGTCATCCCATCTCAATTGATCAAGCACTTGTGGCTTATCATGCACGTTATGAAGGTTAATTAAGCAACAAGAATGCCTCCATTTTCTTGGGCTAAGAAGAAGTTTGCTCGGCTAAGGACCAAATCTGTCAGGTTACTACTACTTCGTCCCAATGGTCTGGCTCGTTCCCACAACAAAGCCTTTGGTTAGTTTTCGCTCTCTCTATTTTTATTTTTATTTTTATGACGGGAACCTTAAAGAAGAATAAACCTCATATCCGTGCAAGGCGCCTCCCACACGGGGGTGTGTCCCAAAGAATTATTTGTACTTGGGGGAATTAGAACCTTAGACCTGACGAGGATGTCCCCAAGAGAGTTCTAGGCCTTAACCACTTGAGAAACCCTTTGGGGTTAATTTCTCTCCCTTTTTCTTGTTGGATGAAACATATAAGATTTATTTGGCAGAAACAATAAAAAAATGGTGTGTTCTTCTGGCATTGAAAGCAGGTTCAGGATGTGGTTTTAGCTGCTGATTTACATTGCGTCAAGTGCCAAAAGCGAGTAGCTGAAATGATCTCAAAAGTTGGTGGTAGGTAAATAAGGCCTTGTTGGAGGATTATCCGACTAAACCAATTAATAAATTTGTGAAAATTTATTCTTCTGCAGATATGGAGTCTGTGCAGGTGAATGTATTGGAGAAGAAGGTGACAATCACTCGAAAACCTTTCATTAGATGATGATTTCTCAGAAAAGTTGCAGCTATATTTATTCAGAAAACTATCTTGAAAGTCTGAAGGAGTGAATGGTTTTTTTTTTCTCAAAGAGAATGAAAACACTAAGAAAATCTAAGGGTGGGTAATTTGAATTGAAAATTTTTTGAAGCCTCATGATAATTTGGCCGTTTAATAGCATTTAATTAAGACCCTTTAATTCTCTACTTAGAGGAGAAAAAAGAAATGGCTACATGGGCTTATTTCAGTGTACTTATCAAATAATAAGGTGTGTTTTATTTGATTTGATTTTTTTTTTCCAGTTTATTAATATAAAACAAATGAAAAGCTATATGGAAGCTGTCTAATTTTCAGAAGAATAATTAGCAAATAGTTTCTATTCTTGGGGATAATTCCTTGTTTTCCTGTAAGGAATTTACTGTCCTACATTGTGGATTTGTCTGGAATGGTATCCTATATGATTAGCCCTACATTATATTCATCTTTATGCTTGTGATTGCATAGAGATGAAGAAGAAAACAAGATTTGGAATCTTAAAAAAAACCTATTGAGGTCAAATCAATTGCAAGCATCTACAAGCTAGTTTGTGTGCTGCCATGCTATAGCAACTATGATAACTTCTTAAGAACCCTGTTTTTACAAGCCGGTTTTCAATAACGAGTTCTACCCAAAATTTGTATCAAATACGCCAAGTAAGTAAAAGGCACGGGAGAAAGGGCGTTCGATCTCTCGCATTCTTTTTTTCTTATTTGGAGAAGTCTACAAAAAGCGATGCCTTCCTGTTTGCACAGGAGCCTCCTGAAACAAGAAAGGATACTCTATGCTGCAGCCTACCGCTTTGTATACCTTTGCGTTGGGAGAATCAGATTCTAAATTAAAAGGAAGAATTCCTATAAATGATTGGAACAACCAGCTCATGAGCCATGATCCTTTTTATTCTCTAAACCCTTTCACGGCCTTTTAATATCCTCTACTTTTTCTGTCTTCCAATGCAAGCATTTTCGTGTTCTCAAACAACGGCTCTGTAGATCTCTTTCGTGTGTTTCATGAAAGAAAAGGCAACCTCCAATCTTTCCCTGCAAAAGATTTGCCGTTAGTTTTCAGTTTTCCATTGCAATTCATCTAACTTCTCCTTTAACGTGGCAGTTTTGCTGCATGATCATGAGGATCAACATTGACTGCAATGGTTGTTACAGGAAAGGTAAGTAGAGCCCTTCTTAACATCCAAGGTGAGATTCTCATCACCCAATTTGTCGAGTTAGTACTCCAATTTAAGCTCCGTTTGTTTTATGTAAAATGTTTTCAACGAAATCCTAAAAACATTTTTCGGCATCTGACTCGTACCAAAAATCAAGAATAGTTGGAAACAGTTGACAACTTCCTACGAACTTTGGTGACCATGCACGCCCGGAAACTTTGGTGGAGGATTCTGGTGACTTCCGGCAGCAGCAAAACTGCCACGTTTTGTGAAGAAAAAGATCAAACTCAAAAAATAATTTATTAAGAAAAAAAAAAGGGAAACAATTTTGAGCAACGGAAATGATGTTTTCTTAGATACCAAAAATGTTTTCGGTCCTACCAGACACCGAAACCTAGGAAAAACTTTTTCCAAGAAAGAATTTTATGTCGAAACAAACAAGCCTTAGTTTGATTATATTAATCTCCATATCTGTTGCTTTATTACAGAGTTGGTGTTTCATTCAATAGAGAAGAACCAATGCCGAGTGAGCGTTTGTGGTAAATTTATCCCACAAGACGTGGCACTCAAAATAAGGAAGCATACTAACAGAAGAGTTGAGATATTGGACGTACAAGAGTTTGGCAGTAACAATGAAAGCCATGGCCAGAGACCTTTGAAGCTCCTATGACCAACCACAACGATTTTGAATCTTGTATCGTTAAAGCATGCAAATGAAGCATCTGTGTCTAGCAATTTTGGTGGTTTAATTGTTTGTATTCAATTGCTATGTGCAAACACTACTATATTCTGCTTTCACTATGGTGGGATTTAATAATTAAATCACGAAAAAAAATTTTGAGTTTGAACTTTGTTTCTGTAATTCATTTACCATTTTAATTTAATTAGTACTCTACTTGTTGGGTCTTATTAATAAGGTAAAAAAAAAAAAAATACAAAATTATTCAATGTAGTTTACTTGCTTATTTACAATTAGTTGTGGTATCAAAATGAATTTAGAGATCCTTGAGATATTCCAAAAAAATAATTTAGTCACTACAATAAAATTTTGTCAACTAATTTAACAGATTTCATTAGTGTGACACTGACTTGAATAAGACAAATGTCATAATTTTATTGGCTATATATATATATATATTTTTTTACATGTCCAAGGATAGGGAGGGGATTCTACCATATGAAGCTAATTGCAAATAAGGTAAACCATTATGACTGATATTGCATTTTTTTCATATTAATTAAGAAAAAATCCAAGTGCACACATGAAAGAAAATATTAAAATATAAATTAAATGAATTGTTAGAATAATTTAATGGCTTCTAATCAACTTTTATCATATAGACATGGACGTTTTGTTATGAAACCTAGTAAGAAACTTTTGATTTGTTCTATGGTATTCAATGAAGAAATTCATAATGCTATGAATATAAAATGCGGAACATTAAAATAGACAAGAGATAAAATATTTTTATGTGATTCGGTCTATATTCATACATCCACAAATAAAGCCTAAGGGCTACATTACGCTTTTATTCAATAAATAATTTTATAATACAAATGGTCTCTACTTATAGGGATGTGATAATACAAAATGATATGATTGAATAAAATTAAATCAAGGTATATTTAATTTAATTTGATTTTATCAATTACAATCAATGCTAATATATTCCCATAATATCACAATATATTATAACATTCCCCCTCAAACTCAAAATGGAAAGTTATGGAACCTTGAGTTTGATTTTTTTTTTTTTTTAGATGGCAACACTTGACGTGATTGAAGGACAATGATTTGAGATTCAAATAAAAGAGAGCCAAATTTTGGCTGAAGTGAGAGTCAACTATGGGCTAAAATAACTTGAGTTTTAAACAATACCATAGAGCCAAGCAAAAATAAGCCAACTATGGGCCAATCGATGGACAACTTGGCTTCATTTTTAGTTTTTAATTTTTAAGTTTTTTTTTTTTTTTTGAATTTTCCTTTCTTTTCAACCGAGATTCTTTTCAAGATTAAGGTCCTTAATCCTGTAACCAAACAGAACTCCTATAACAATTAAATTAGGATATAATATTCCTAAACTAGAATAGGAATATTTGCATTCTCAAATAAGGGTAAATCAAACCCGTTACCAAACATACTTATTCTTTTCAACGAACCACAAAAGAAAGCTCTGGAAACTGTGAAACACGATTTGTCTGTTCGTGACATGAAGCCTGTAGCTCTTGTGACTTTGATAACGACGTTGCCAAAATGGGATTTTCTTGGATTGCACAGTGACAGTTGATGTGTTTGATCCTAGCGGAGCGTGGCTATGAACTGTGCTGATGAATTGACGTGGTGCGGTGCTTGCTAGATCAGCGATTGGAGTCAGCGGATCTGTGATTGGGAGTGTCAAAGATTGGTGTAGATGAGCGGCACAGTTTGTTGGTGATGAGGCATGGATCGGTGTGACGCTGTGAGGAAGATACCAGATTTTTTAGAGGGAGATGCCAGTGGAAACTGGTAGAGCTAAGCCATTGATCTGTCGTGAAGGATATGGAAACAACCATGGAAGATGGCTAGAAAACTGTAATACCTTGACTTCTTAAATCATTATAAACCCTTGCTCAACGTGTTAATAGCCTTTTAAATCAGCCTAAACAGAAAACCCTAAGCTATCTTAGTGTATCCCAAAGCCCTCACACTTAGCTGAGAAGCCTTGAGGCAAAACCTAAAATTCCATCTTTCTGACCATACGTACGCTAGGTTATTACATACACGACCACGTACACTACTTTTTGTACCAGGAAATAGTCTTTGGACCGCTGTGTAAACAATAATGAACGTACGCCTATACCACTAGACATCCATTATTTTTCTAGCTTATAAATACCAACCCCCCTCTTTGTCCCTTGAACCCATTTTCCGCCTTAGACCCTTGTGAAACCTCTGTTTGAGTGAGTGTGAGTGTTGCTTTGAAAAAGGAAGGAAGCTTGGTGTTCTTACCAATTTCCAAGGTAAATCTTTGCCTGTTTTATACTTTCGTTACTGTTTTAATGCTTTCTTAATGTTGTGAGTTTTTAAAAGATACTGTGTTAAGCTCTTGATTCATTTCCTTGCAAACCAATAAATGTTTTCAAAAGAGTTTAAATCTCATTTCGATGCAAGTGATGTATTTTTCTTACATTGCATGTGTCTATTTTATAGCTTAGTAGGAGTTATAATAGCCTTTAGATTGCATGGAAGACTTAAAACTCCATTAGGAGCTTTTGGCCGAAATGCTTACCTACTGATTGGATGTACGCCCTCGGGCACAGATGTACAATTAGGAGGATAGACATCCGCCTTAGCCCCATTTGTGCAACTTAGGTTCCAAAAATCCTTTATGTTAGATTAACCTAGTATCATACTTGCAGAGGTCCTCTAGTACTGTAACGCCCCGATAATTAATTAACTGGTAATTAATTCCATGGTTCGTCTCTCAGCCTTATTCTACTTCGAACAAGACTTAGGAACCTCTACTACTTGAAAACAGATGATACGAAGTAGTGGAAAGTATCAAAGTTCTATAAACATGAATCATTATAACCAGAGCATCTACCAAAGAATATTAAAGTAGCAAGAATCATATTATACACATAACATCGTTAAAAAATATCTATGTTAAACCTTACTATGCAAGCATGCATCAAGTCCTAATGTCTACAACATAACTCAAAAGTGCTAGTTACCATGAGTACCTGCTTAAGCTAGTAATAAGTCTTTAAGCATCTCCTGGATCAAATCCTCAAACATTATTGGATGCTTCGTGGTATCCACTATCTATACTAGCATTGTTGAATATATAGAGAAAAAGGAAAAAAAATACAAGGATAAGTCCAACGACTTAGTGAGTAAAAATGCACATGACGTACCCGTTATTAAATGGTGAACTCAGTTATTTATAAAGCACATACAACATTATGAGATGACAGTTTATCATAGGTGTAATATATATATAATATAATATATGCTTATAATAATGAGTAATAGTAATAATTCAATAGTATGGTTTATCCGAGATATTACCCCTTCTTAATAGGGTTGACGCTGTCCTGAGGGACCTGTAGTACAATGCTGGTGCCCAAGTCATTGCACGGCTACCGTATATAACACTAGCAACATTATTGAGTTCGACCTCAGGTGGCTCACACTGCTAATGATGTCCATCTTGTAGTGACCATCAACTGGGAATGGCTGCATTCTGGTCATGAAACTATTGGATCTAAAGCCCACACACACACATTTGACCGTAAAATTAACCTGTATAGTAAGCTCATGATCATTATATCGCATGTACCGGTGTACAATGTCATACGATGCAATTAGTCTTATCAATTTTTACATGCATAGTTTTACAAGTCTCATTATTATTTTATTAATCGACACACGTTTTCACAAAAGAGAGTTCCAAGTAGTTCCAAAATGTATTTCATGAGAGTTGCAAAATATGTATATTTGATATATATAAAATAGATATGCAATGCAGGAAAAATAACAACAAAGCATCCATGTAAGTTTGTACTCATCCGGGTCGTAAAGCTCTTCTATATAATTCCCTTGATGCTTCATAACCTCGAATACTGAGAAAAGAGCTATCATTAGTTCTATTTCTACTAAAGCAACTCTAGAATAAGGAAATAGGAGCTATGGGACGGCTGGTGAAAATAAAGTTCTCTATCACACTCTAGATTGTACGTCTGGGCTCGGGACCGTACGTTCGCTGTGATACTTTAGACCATACATTTGGTCTCAAGACAGTACGTCCGCTTCGAGGTCTTCAGGGAGAACCTCATTTTCTCTACTCGTCCTCCTCTCCTCCAAACCAACTCCTAAGCCTATCAAAGGGCTTTCTATGGTCTCCTAAATCAAAATGAAACCTCCATGCAACGTGATCATGCTAAGTTCTTATAACGATACTCTAACAAGGTTTAAAGCATAATTAAAGCTAAACTATGACTAACAACACAAAACAATAATCGAGCAGCATAACGACGTAAGTAAAGAGCTGGGCAACTGAGCATTACCTCCTTGAAGTGAAACTTCAAGAACCTCCACTCCACTAGCTCCAAACTCACAAAACACTCACAAAGGAAGGATTTTTGTTGCTTGGGGGCTTCATAGGGGTTTTGGGGTAGAATGGGTGTGGAATGAGTGAGGGGCTGAGGGATATTTATAGGGCCAGAAAGTAACGGGCGTCCAATACTTTTGAGTATATGTCCATTGTACTATTCATAGAGTACAACGTACTATCTGCCAGTGGATGTCTGGTGGTTCTTGTGGATATTAGCACTAAAAAACAAGAGCATACGTTTACACTAAAAGACAAGAGTGTATGCTCGCACTAAAAGACAAGAGCATACGTCCGGTGGTCTTAGTGTACGTCCGCACTAAAAGACAAGAGTGTACGTCTGCCAACCTTAGCGTACATCCAATCCAGAAGTACAATTTCTCCAAAATGCCCTTCTGACTGATCCTAGTGACCTAAAGTCCAAATTACCCATCTAACTTAACTAAGCCTAGTTAAGTATTTGGGTCACTACAAGTACTGCGAATAATGATGTATCGTATTTTGTTATAGCAAGATTTAGCAACGTCTGAGGATTTAAGCAAGCGTACGAGGTAAGTAAACACTTACGAACACTTTCCTTAGAAACGTGGGATATGTCAATTGACTAATTACATGTATGATATGAGCATGTCTACATTGTTGTAATGACTTTGATAACTACTTTAATAATTAGTTGATAAGATATATTGTATGACATGGTACATCAAGATGTGTCATTATTACTATATATAGACTTATTATGGTCAAATGTGTGTGCGTGTGGGCTTTGCATTCAGTGGTTATGTGACCAGATGTAGTGTAACACCCCAAGAATTTAATTAACTAGTAATTAAATTATCAAGCACCTCCAAGACTTAACCACAAAACTGGTAAAGTCCACATGGATCTATTTTCCTTAATTAGAGTAATTAAGTAGGAAAAGTCTATAAATTTATTTCGATCTGTAAACATATATCATTACAATCAGAGCATTACTAAAAACCTTTGTATAAGTTGAGTCATCAACTATACATAATACCACAAAGGGTAGTTGCATCCTCCTAAAATATACAAATATATCTCAAATGCTAGATATCACAAATGACCTTCGTAATTCTACAGTGGGTTTTCAAGTCATAGCTCGATCAATATATTTACTTTGAACAACCATATCTATCTCTAGGTCCAGTCTACTTAACCCTAGCTAGCTCTTCTATAAAACGCCATCATGCTCCCTTGGTGTAATAAAGTATGGGGTAAGTTCAATGACTTAGTAAGTAGGTAATCTCGTGCTAGTGTGTGACAGTGAGCAATTTATATTCAGATAAAAAGAGTTAAATATGGATATCATCATTTACACAATATTCATTGGGATGCCTTCACAATATATAATTAATATTAACTAAGTCAGATTTCCATAACATATTCCGCTCTGTTTGACCCCCAGAGTAAGGTTGTGCTTGTCTTGCACATCACCTTTTGGCAAGGACTGGTTCGTTCATCTCCTCTCTACGAAACCCTATTAGCCTAACCCCTTTTACTTAGAGTTAACGGCTTTTGTGGCCACACCCAACAAATGGTGTGTCACACTGCCTCTGATTATATACACATAACACACACATGGTACTGGTGTCACCACATTTATCACATCATAAATAGCATCATATCACATATAATATTATCAAGTAACCCAATAAATAGTTAATGTATATTTTCGAGACAACATTTATAAAAATAGCTCATGTCACACTTTTCATGCATAAAATGGTATTTTATTTAGTTCAAGAGATAACTCGGGTTTGCCTTTGAAAGCATTAAGTATAAAATGCATCGGGTCATTATTCATAAAAATACTAACACAAGATAGTTTACTTACTTTGATCCTCAAATTCTTCTTTGACACACACCGATGTGTAGCGTTCTATAATTGTGGTCGATCCTTGAAAATCCTCTTGGAGTCTTTATATAAAAATCCTACATTATCATCTCATAATACCCTTGTTAGAATAATACCATCTACAACCCCTTCTAGGATCCTAAACCCTAACACAATCACAACCCCTAGACATAAACAACTCTTAGAACCATTATCTGTCCCCTATAAGGACAATCCTCAAAGTATACTTTGTTTGGCCATTAGTCATGCAATGCCATAACTTTAACCCATAAAACAACCCATCTTATTAAGCTAATAAAATGACACACTAAAACACTAATTAATAGGAACCCAAGGTACCTACTCATAATAATGACAATAAAACCATAGCTGGCCAATTACAAAGTGCATCGCCATACTTTTGGTCTTTAATAGAGAATCCCAATTCTCTCCTCCATTTGGTCATAAAATCGACACTTTAAAATTAATACGTAACCAACTACCTTTAAATCAAGGCATTCAAGCTCTATTTGTTAACAACCCAAGTATTACCAAATAATACATCAAAGAACACTATAATTGATCAACAACCTATAAGCACCGAATAAATTATCATACTCCTATTAAATCCTCAATAGCTAGCCACCATAATCAATCCCCTAAAAATCACAAACTTCAAAGTAATCAACAACCTAAATAAGGAATTAAAAGCCACAACTAAAATCATCTAATAAAATGCCTATCCATCAATAACCCAAATGCTAATAAATAATTATCTTAAGCAAGGAATAAAAAGTTACAACAAAGCATCTCCTATCAACAATAAAAACCCTTAAAATCACAATTTAGCAAAGTGAGGAGATTACCTAGCAAATATGGCTTTAAGCATGGAGGCTAACAGAGTTTGAGTTGTGGGTTTGTCGGAAATGCCAATGTTGCTCGTTGCCATCGTCAGAAATGCCCCTCTCTTCCTCTCTCTCTCTCTCTCTAGCTCCGTTTCTCTCTCTCTCACTCATTCATGGGCTGGTTTGGGTGCAAGGGAACAGCCCCCTTCTTATTTCTCTCCTTTCTCCTTTCTCTCTCACGGCTAGTTTGGGATGCAGGGAAGGCAACCCCTCTTTTTCCTCTTTTCCCCTTCTCTTCTTTCTTACAAGTCTCTCTCAATTTCCCCCTCTTTTTCTTCCATTCTTCACTCTTTCTCAGTTTTTGATTGGGTAGAGAAGCAGCCCATCTCCTTCTCTTTTTCTTTTCTCTCTTCTTCTCCATCTCTCTTCTCTCTCTCGGTTTGGTATAGGCAAGAGAACCCAGCCCTCACAATCTCCCTCTCTCCCTTCTCTTTCTCCCAGTTTCTTGTTTTTCTTTCCCCAGGCCGCACCTCTCTCCCTCTCATTGGCTCTGGTTCACATTGTGTAGGGAAAATGAAGGGGAACAATCCCCCTCTTCTTCAAGCGTGGCCAGCCTGCTGCATTGCTGCTTCACGTGAGGTCTAAATTCAAATCCAAATATCCAACATACAATAACCATTGTGATTAACATATCTGGGAAATCCAAATTCAAATCCAAATATCCTAAGTTCAATAACCATTTAGTTAACAAATTTGCAGAATCCAAATTCCAAATTCAAATTCAATTTTTTTTTCATCTTGGTAGTTGAACTACCTCCAAATTTTGAAAAGAGACTACATCTCTTTACCCAAAGAAAACATATTTTTCCACATCGTGGAATTTCAAATTTTTTAATAAACACTAAATCACCCAAACAATTGCATAGGTCGAAAACTAAGAGCTTTGATACCAATTTGTTGTGGAGAAAGCGCCAAATCTCACACATACAAATATTCAAGTGGAACAAACGAGATTTAGTGTTTAAAGAAAAATAAACAAAATGACAACAATAACACCAAATTTACGTTGTTTGGCAATTTGCCTACATCTACGGTGCAACGGTAGAGAGAAATTCCACTAAATCAAAAGGGGGGATACAATACAAGAGTGTTTAACTACTCACAAATCCAAAACACAAATATACCCAAATGCCCACATATTTCTCTCTACTAACAAATGGAGCTACTTACACAAGTTCAAGCCCACTCTTGCAAATGGGGCTATTGCCCCATCCAACTTAGAGTTGCTCACTCTCAAGCTCAAGGTCTCTCATTCTTGTGTGTTCTTGTGTGTTTTTATGCAAATGAAGGCCTTGGCTATTTATAGGCATATGTGCTCCACCTTCCAACTTCCCACATTTAAGTGAGCCAACTTCCAACCTCTCATATTAATTGAGCCACCTGTTTTAATTGAGCCAACTTCCAAGCCTTCTTTCTTTCAATTATTCCACCGAAATTGCTTCATATTTCCTTCTTCCAAAGCCATAAAATACTCCATATTTTATGGTTAGTTGACAATCCAAAGAGAGAGAACATACATGCATAATTTCACAACAAACAAAACATTTGGGTCCAAAGCTAATATGAGCCAAAATTCTACATATCTCCACCTTGGCAAATATTCTCCAATTTACTCTCTACTCTACCATTGTATTCAAATTTCTTCAAATTTGTCAAGCCTAAACAATATTTGAACTTAACTCCAAATCCAATAACCATTGTGGTTAACATATTTGCAAAATCCAAATTCAAATCCAAATACCCAAAATACAATAGCCATTGTGGTTAAAATATCTGCAAGATCCAAATTCAAATCCAAATATCCAAAATCCAACAACCATTTGGTTAAAAAATTTATAGAATCCAAATTCAAATTCAAAATTTTTTTTCATCTTGGTAGTTGAACAACCTTCGAATTTTGTAAAGAGATTGCATCTCTTTACCAAAATAAAACATATTTTTCCACATTGTGGAATCCCAAATTTTTCAATAAACACTAAATCACCCAGAGCTTCAATACCAAATTGTTGTGCGGAAATGCCCAAATCTCACACACACAAATATTCAAGCAGAACAAACGAAATCTAGTATTTAAAGAAAAATAAACAAAATGACAACAAGGACACCAAATTTACGTCGTTCGGCAATTTGCCTACATCCACGGTACAACGGTAGAAAGAGATTTCACTAATTCAAAAGGAGAGATACAAAACAATAGTGTTTAACCACTCACAAATCCCAAAACCCAAATATACCAAAATGACCACCGTTTTCTCTCTACTAACAAATGGAGCTACTTACACAAGTTCAAGCCCACTCCTGCAAATGGGCCTGCTGCCCCTTCAAATCTCATTTCTGCAAATGGGCTACAGTCCCTTCCAACTTAGAGTTGCTTACTCTCAAGCTCAAGCTCTCTCATTCTTGTGTGTTTTTATGCAAATGAAGGCCTTGGCTATTTATAGGCATATGTGCTCCACCTTCCATCTTCCCACATTTAAGTGAGCCAACTTCCAACCTCTCATATTAATTGAGCCACCCATATTAATTGAGTCAACTTCCAAGCCTTCTTTTTTTTTTTTTTTTCAATTAATTGAGCCAACTTCCGAGCCTTCTACCTTCAATTAATTGATATTTTCTTCTTCCAAAGCTGTAAAATACTCCTTATTTTATGGTTAGTTGACAATCCAATGAAAGAGAACATACACGTATAATTTCACAACAAAGAAAACATTTGGGTCCAAAACTAATATGAGCCAAAATTATACAAATCTCCACCTTGGCGAATATTCTCCAATCTACTGTCCAACTCTACCATTGCACTTCAAAATTTCTTAAAATCTTAATCCAATTTGTTAAACTCGAACAATATTTGAACTTAACTCCAAATCCAATAACCATTGTGGTTAACATATCTGCAAAATCCAAATTCAAATCCAAATATCCAAAATCCAATAACCATTGTGGTAATATCTACAAAATTCAAATTCAAATCCGAATATCCAAAATCCAATAACCATTTGGTTAACAAATTTGCAGAATCCAAATTCAAATTCACAATTTTTTTTTTTTTTATCTTGGTAGTTGAACAACCTTCAAATTTTGTAAAGAGATTGCATCTCTTTACCAAAAGAAAACATATTTTTCCACATTGTGGAATCCCAAATTTTCCAATAAACACTAAACCATCCAAACAATTGCCTAGGTCGAAAACCAAGAGCTTTGATACTGATTTGTTGTGCGGAAATGCCCAAATCTCTCACACACAAATATTCAAGAGGAACGAACGAGATCTAGTGTTTAAAGAAAAATAAACAAAAGGACAACAAGAATACTAAACTTACGTGGTTCGGCAATTTGCCAACATCCACGGTGCAACAGTAGAGAGATTTCGCTAATTCAAAAGGAGAGATACAAAACAAGAGTGTTTAACCACTAACAAATCCAATACCCAAATATACTAAAATGCCCACATATTTCTCTCTACTAACAAATAGAGCTACTTACACAAGTTCAAGCCCACTCCAGCAAATGGGGCTGCTGCCCCTTCAAATCTTATTTCTGCAAATGGGGCTACTGCCCATTCAAACTTAGAGTTGCTCACTATCAAGCTGGAGCTCTCTCATTCTTGTGTGTTTTTATGCAAATGAAAGCCTTGACTATTATATGTGCTCCACCTTCCAACTTTCCACGTTTAAGTGAGCCAACTTCCAACCTCTCATATTAATTGAGCCAACTTCCAAGCCTTCTTTTTTTCAATTAATTGAGCCAACTTCCAACCTTTCATATTAATTGAGCTACCCATATTAATTCAACCAACTTCCAAGCCTTTTGTTTTCAATTATTCCACCGAAATTGCTTCATATTTCCTTCTTCCAAAGCTGTAAAATATTTCTTATTTTATGGTTAGTTGACAATCCAATGAGAAAGAACATACACGCATAATTTCACAACAAACAAAACATTTGGGACCAAAACTAATATGAGCCAAAATTCTTAAATCTCCACCTTGGCGAATATTCTCCAATCTACTGTCAAACTCTACCATTGCACTTCCAAATTTCTTCAAATCTTCTTCCAATTTGTTAAGCCCAAACAATATTTGAACTTAACTCCAAATCCAACAACAATTGTGGTTAACATATCTGCAAATTCCAAATTCAAATCCAAATATCCAAAATCTAATAACCATTTAAGTTAAAATATCTGCAAAATCCAAATATCCAAAAGCCAATAACCATTTGATTAATAAATTTGCAGAAACCAAATTGAAAATTCCAAATTCAAATTCAAAATTTTTGTCATCTTGGTAGTTGAACTACCTCCAAATTTTGTAAAGAGACTGCATCTCTTTACCCAAAGAAAACATATTTTTCGACATCGTGGAATTCCAAATTTTTTAATAAACACTAAGTCACCCAAACAATTGCTTAAGTCGAAAACCCAGAGCTTTGATACCAATTTGTTGTGCGGAAATGCCCAAATCTCACACACACAAATATTCAAGCGGAACAAATGAGATCTAGTATTAAAAGAAAATTAAACAAAATGACAACAAGAACACTAAATTTATGTGGTTTGGATATTCGCCTACATCCACGGTGCAATGGTATTGAGAGATTTTACTAATTCAAAAGAAGAGATACAAAACAAGAGTGTCTAACCACTCAGAAATCCAAAACCCAAAGATACCAAAATGCCCATGTATTTCTCTCTACTAACAAATGGAGCTACTTTCACAAGTTTAAGCCCACTCCTGCAAATGGGGCTGCTGCCCCTACAAATCTCAATTCTGCAAATGAGTCTACTGCCCCTACTAACGTAGAGATGCTCACTCTCAAGCTAAAGCTCTCTCATTCTTGTGTGTTATGGTGTGTTTTTATGCAAATGAAGGCCTTGGCTATTTAAAAGCATATGTGCTCCACCTACTAACTTCCCACATTTAAGTGAGCCAACTTCCAACCTCTCATATTAATTGAGCCACCCATATTAATTGAGCCAACTTCCATGCCTTTTTTTTTTAATTAATTGAGCCAACTTCCTAACCTTCTGTTTTTCAATTATTCCACAGAAATTGCTTCATATTTCCTTCTTCCAAAGCTGTAAAATACTCCTTATTTTATGGTTAGTTGACAATCCAATGAGAGAGAACATACACGCGTAATTCCACAACAAACAAAACATTTGGGTCCAAAACTAATATGAGCCAAAATTCTACAAATCTCCACCTTGGCAAATATTTTTCAATCTATTGTCAAACTTTACCATTGCACTTCCAAATTTCTTCAAATATTCTTCCAATTTCTTAAGCCCAGACAATATTTGAACTTAACTCTAAATCCAATAACCATCATGGTTAACATATCTGCAAAATCCAAATTCAAATCCAAATATCCAAAATCCAATAACCATTGGAGATAAAATATCTGCAAAATCCAAATTCAAATCCAAATATCCAAAATCCAATAACCATTTGGTTAACAAATTTGCATAATCCAAATTCAAAATTCCAAATTAAAATTCAAAATTTTTGTCATCTTGGTAGTTGAACTACCTTAAAAAATTCTGTAAAGAGACTGCATCTCTTTACCCAAAGAAAACATATTTTTTCACATCGTGGAATTCCAAATTTTTCAATAAATACTAAATCCCCCAAACAATTGTCTAGCTCGAAAACCCAGAGCTTTGATGCCAATTTGTTGTGCATAAATGCCCAAATCTCACACACACAAATATTCAAGCGAAACAAAAGAGATCTAGTGTTTAAAGAAAATTAAACAAAATGACAACATGAACACTAAATTTACGTGGTTTGGATATTTGCCTACATCCACAGTGGAATGGTAGTGAGAGATTTTACTAATTCAAAAGGAGATATACAAAACAAGAGTGTCTAACCACTCACAAATCCAAAACCCAAGTATACCAAAATGCCCACATATTTCTCTCTACTAACAAATGGAGCTACTTACACAAGTTCAAGCCTACTCCTGTAAATGGGGCTACTGCCCCTACAAATCTCATTTCAGCAAATGGCGCTACTGCCCCTTCCAACATAGAGTTGCTCACTCTCAAGCTAAAGCTCTCTCATTCTTGTGTGTTCTTGTGTGTTTTTATGCAAATAAAGGCCTTGGCTATTTAAAGGCATATGTGCTCCACCTTCTAACTTCCCACATTTAAGTGGGACAACTTCCAACCACTCATATTAATTGAGCCAACTTCCAAGCCTTCTTTTTTTCAATTAATTGAGCACACTTCCAACCTTTCATATTAATTTTAGCCACCGATATTAATTGAGCCAACTTCCAAGCCTTTAGTTTTTCAATTATTCTCCTGAAATTGCTTCATATTTCCTTCTTCCAAAGCTGTAAAATACACCTTATTTTATGGTTAGTTGACAATACAATGAGAGAGAACATACACGCATAATTTCACAACAAACAAAATATTTGGGTCCAAAACTAATATGAGCCAAAATTCTACAAATCTCCACCTTAATGAATATTCTCCAATCTACTATCAAAATCTACCATTGCACTTCCAAATTTTTTCAAGTCTTCTTCCAATTTGTTAATCCCAAACAATATTTGAACTTAACTCCAAATCTAATGACCATTGTGGTTAACATATTTGCAAAATCCAAATATCAAAAGTCCAATAACCATTGTGGTTAAAATATTTGCAAAATCCAAATTCAAATCCAAATATCTAAAATCCAATAACCATTTGGTTAACAAATTTGCAGAATCCAAATTCAAATTCAAAAATTTTGTCATTTCAGTAGTTGAACTACCTCCAAATTTTGTATAGAGATTGCATCTCTTTACCCAAAGAAAACATATTTTTCCACTTTGTGGAATTCCAAACTTTTCAATAAACACTAAATCACCTAAACAATTTCCTAGGTTGAAAACCCAGAGCTTTGATACCAATTTGTTGTGCGGAAATGCCCAAATCTCACACACACAAATATTCAAGCGGAACAGACGACATCTAGTGTTTAAAGAAAATAAACAAATTGATAACAAGAACACTAGATTTATGTGGTTCGATAATTTGCTTACATCTACAGTGCAACGGTAGAGAAAGATTTTACTAATTTAAAAGGAGAGATATGAAACAAGTGTATTTAACCACTCACAAATCCAAAACACAAATATACCGAAATGCCCACATATTTCTCTCTACTAACAAATGGAGCTAATTACACAAGCTCAATCCCACTCCTACAAATGGGGCTACTACCCCTTCCAACTTAGGGTTACTCACTCTCAAGCTCAAGTTCTCTCATTCTTGTGTGTTTTTATGTAAATGAAGGCCTTGGCTATTCTTGGTGGTGGTGAATTAATTCAATACACACAATAGCACGAACCGTGGTTCGTATAGTGTTTGTGCAAGTACCGTGTTCGAATCCACAGGGAACCGTGAATGTTTTAAAAACTAATTTTATCTCTAGGTTAGTATTACCTTAACCTAGTTCCAAGTTTTTGACAATTAATCGAACATAAAATGTGCAGAAATGTAAACTATTCTAAAGAAAAACTTAAACAAATAAAGAAAAGCAACTAAGGTTAATGACTCAACCTCACCCAATATTAAAGTGCTTGCTTAAACGTAAAACTCACACATCCGTCTATCGATTTAACCCTTAATCTTACTCTATTGCCTTTATGACACTAGTCAAATCGATTTGATGTGTTTACCGTTAAGGAGCCATAACGGATATTGATCCTCAATAGAATCATCCATTGTATCCATGGATCACGGTGGATATTTAATCAAGTTTCAATCATCCGTTATGCACCCAGCTTTGAACACAACAAAGGTTGGACTTTTGATGCATCACAAACCGCAATCACTCACAACTTATGTCACTTAAATTGAAAACGAAACGAATATGATAAGTAAATGACGAAGTGTAATGCGTTTAACGTAAAAGTGTAAAACAAATGCTAAGGGTGAGGCTTCATCTTTAACTTTAGTTGAAGATTTAGCTACCTATAATAAGATTAAATGACATTAAAGTAAAGGTAAACATTAAAGATTGAAAAGAATACAAAGTTTGAGGTTTTTAGGGGCAGGGGCAGACCCAAACAGAGGGTTTTTGCTCTCAGGCTGTGCTCCAAAAAAATGTAGGAAACAAAAATTTACACAAGTCATGTATTTATAGAAAACTAAATTGCTGCCAGGTCAGAGGGCTATGCTCGATCGCAGGCTGTGCGCTCGAGCGCAAGGACGTATGTGATTGATCGTCGAAGTCACGATCAAATGCTCGTAACTGCTCCAGAATCTCCACGGCGCAAAGCTGAAAATGATGGAGGCTAGGGCGGACTAAGGCAATCGCATGAGATGCGGGCTGACAAGGCATACACTTGATCGCAGCCTTCGTGCTCGATCGTAATGCGCTCAATTGCTCCTTGTGCGCTCGAGCACAGTAGCAAGGAGATAACTTCACTTCTTTTGCCCCCTTTTCCACCCTTTCAACCATGGTTTAGATGCAAGGACCTGCAACACCAAAAGACACTAAAACAATACAAATGTTAGATATTAACAACGCTAAGAGATTAACAAATACAAGTTAAGGGGGTTCATATATACAAAGTTTAGCACCGATCAATTGGCATATGTGCTCCACCTTCTAACTTCCCATATTTAAGTGAGTGACCTTCTAACCTCTCACATTAATTTAGCCACCTATATTAATTGAGCCAACTTCCAAGCCTTTTTTTTTTCTCAATTAATTTAGCCAACTTCCAACCTTTCATATTAATTAAGCCATCTATATTAATTGAGTCAACTTCCAAGCCTTCTATTTTTCAATTATTCCATCGAAATTGCTTCACATTTCCTTCTTCCAAAGCCGTAAAATACTCATTATTTATCGTTAGTTGACAATCCAATGACAGAGAACATACAAGCATAATTTCACAACAAACAAAACATTTGGGTCCAAAACTAATATGGGCCAAAATTCTACAAATCTCCACCTTGGCAAATATTCTCCAATCTACATTCAAACTCTACCATTGCACTTCCAAATTTCTTCAAATCTTCTTCCAATTTGTTAATCCAAAAACAATATTTAAACTTAACTCCAAATCCAATAACCATTGTGGCTAACATATCTGCAAAATCCAAATTCAAATCCAAATATCAAAAATCCAATAACCAATGTGGTTAAAATATTTGCAAAATCCAAATATCTAAAATCCAATAACCATGGTTAACAAATTTGCAGAATCCAAATTCCAAATTCAAATTCAAAATTTTTGTCATCTTGGTAGTTGAACTACCTCCAAATTTTATAAAGAGACTGCATCTCTTTTTCCAAAGAAAACATATTTTTCTACATCATGGAATTCCAAATTTTTTAATAAACACTAAATCACCCAAACAATTGCCTAGATTGAAGACCCAGAGTTTTGATACTAATTTGTTGTGTGGAAATGCCTAAATCTCACACACACAAATATTCAAACAGAACAAACGAGATCTAGTGTTTAAAGAAAAATAAACAAAATGACAACAAGAACACTAGATTTACATGGTTCGATAATTTGCTTACATCTACGGTGCAACGGTAGAGAAAGATTTCACTAATTCAAAAGGAGAGATACAAAACAAGAGTGTTTAACTACTCACAAATCCAAAACATAAATATACCAAAATGCCCACATATTTCTCTCTACTAACAAATGGAGCTACTTAGACAAGTTCAATCCAACTCCTACAAATGGGGCTACTACCCCTTCTAATCTCATTTCTGCAAATGGGGCTACTGCCCCTTCCAACTTAGAGTTACTCACTCTCAAGCTCAAGTTCTCTCATTCTTGTGTGTTCTTATGTGTTTTTATGCAAATGAAGGCCTTGGCTATTTATTGGCATATGTGCCCCACCTTCTAACTTCCCATATTTAAGTGAGCCAACTTCCAACCTCTAATATTAATTGAGCCAACTTCCAAGCCTTCTGTTTTTCAATTATTCCATCGAAATTGCTTCATATTTTCTTCTTCCAAAGCCATAAAATACTCCTTATTTTATCGTTAGTTAACAATCCAATGAGAGAGAACATACACTCATAATTTCACAACAAACAAAACATTTGGGTCCAAAACTAATATGAGCCAAAATTCTACAAATCTCCACCTTGGCGAATCTCCAATCTATTGTCAAACTCTACCATTGCACTTCCAAATTTCTTCAAACCTTCTTCCAATTTGTTAATCCCAATAAATATTTGAACTTAACTCCAAATCCAATAACCATTGTGGTTAACATATCTGCAAAATCTAAATTCAAATCCAAATATCAAAAATCCAATAATCATTGTGGTTAAAATATCTATAAAATCCAAATTCAAATCCAAATATCCAAAATCTAATAACCATTTGGTTAACAAATTTACAGAATCCAAATTCAAAAATTATTTCATCTTGGTAGTTGAACTACCTCTAAATTTTGTAAAGAGACTGCATCTCTTTACCCAAAGAAAACATATTTTTTCACATCGTGGAATTCCAAATTTTTCAATAAACACTAAATCACCCAAACAATTACCTAGGTCGAAAACCTAGAGCTCTAATACAAATTTGTTGTGTAGAAGCGCCCAAATCTCACACACACAAATATTCAAGTGGAACAAACGAGATTTAGTATTTGAAGAAAACTAATCAAAATGACAACAAGAACACCATATTTACATGGTTCGGCAATTTACTTACATCCATGGTGCAACGTTAGAGAGAGATTTCACTAATTCAAACAAGGAGATACAAAACAAGAGTGTTTAACTGCTCACAAATCCAAAACCCAAATATACCAAAATGCCCACATGTTTCTCTCTACTAACCAATGGAGCTACTTACACAAGTTCAAGCCCACTCTTGCAAATGGGGCTACTACCCTTTCAAATCTCATTTTTGTAAATGGGGCTACTGCCCCTTCAAATCTTATTTCTGCAAATGGGGCTACTGTCCCTTCCAACTTAGAGTTGCTCACTCTCAAGCTCAAGCTCTTTCATTCTTGTGTGTTCTTGTGTGTTTTTATGCAAATGAAGGCTTTGGCTATTTATAGGCATATGTGATCCACCTTCCATCTTCCCACATCTAAGTGAGCCAACTTCTAACCTCTCATATTAATTGAGCCACCCATATTAATTGAGTAAACTTCAATGCCTTCTGTTTTTTTTTTTTTTTTTTTTCAATTAATTGAGCCAACTTCCAACCTTTCATATTGATTGAGCTATCCATATTAATTGAGCCAACTTCCAAGCCTTCTGTTTTTCAATTATTCTACCAAAATTGCTTCATATTTCCTTCTTCCAAAGCCGTAAAATACTCCTTATTTTATGGTTAGTTGACAATCCAATGACAGAGAACATACACGTATAATTTCACAACAAACAAAACATTTGGGTCCAAAACTAACATGAGCCAAAATTCTACAAATCTCCACCTTTGCAAATATTCCCCAATCTACTGTCAAACTCTACCATTGCACTTCCAAATTTCTTCAAATCTTCTTCCAATTTGTTAGGCCCAAACAATATTTGAACTTAACTCCAAATCCAATAACCATTGTGATTAACATATCTGCAAAATCCAAATATCCAAAATCCAATAACCATTGTGGTTAAAATATTTGCAAAATCCAAATATCCAAAATCCAATAACCATTTGGTTAACAAATTTGTAGAATCCAAATTCAAAATTCCAAATTCAAATTCAAAATTTTTTTCATCTTGGTGGTTGAACTACCTCCAAATTTTGTAAAGAGACTGCATCTCTTTACCCAAAGAAAACATATTTTTTCACATTGTGGAATTCCAAATTTTTCAATAAACACTAAATCACCCAAACAATTGCCTAGGTAGAAAACCTAGAGCTCTAATACCAATTTGTTGTGCGGAAGCGCTTAAATATTACGCATACAAATATTCAAGCGGAACAAACAAGATTTAGTATTTGAAGAAAAATAAACAAAATGACAACAAGAACACCAAATTTACATGGTTTGAAAATTTGCCTACATCCATGGTGCAACGTTAAAGAGAGATTTCACTAATTCAAAAGGAGAGATACAAAACAAGAGTGTTTAACCACTGACAAATCCAAAACCCAAATATACCAAAATGCCAACATATTTCTCTCTACTAACCAATGGAACTACTTACACAAGTTCAAGCCCACTCCTGCAAATGGGGCATCAAAAGTGGGGCTACTGTCCCTTCCAACTGACAGATGCTCACTCTCAAGCTCATGCTCTCTCATTCTTGTGTGTTTTTATGCAAATGAAGGTCTTGTCTATTTATAGGCATATGTGCTTCACCTTCCAACTTTCCACATTTAAGTTAGCCAACTTCCAACTTCTAATATTGTAGTGACCCAAATAAGTAACTAGGCATAAGTAGCTTATTTAAGAGGGTTAATTTGAGCTTTTGATCACTAAGGACACAAGAGGGGCATTTTGGACCTTTGAACGACGTATGTTGGGTTAAGGGAATGTATGCTTCTGTCTTTTGTGCAGACGTACACTGGAAACACCGGACATACACTACTATTTGTAGTACGTATGTACGGGGGGACCACCAAACATACGCTAACAAATAGTAAGTTGTACTTTGTGAATAGTGTAACAGACATACGATAAAAAGTACTGGGCAAATGCTACTTTTTGGATTAACCGCTAGATAATACCTAGATGTACAAAGCAGTCTTTGGACTGCTGATGAATAGTACGTAGACATACACCCCTAGGACTGGACGTCCACTAATTTTTGGCCCTATAAATAACCCTCATCCCTCACCCATTTCACACTCATTCTCCGCCCTAACCCCTTTGGAGCCCCTAAGCTGCAAAAATCCTTCTTTGTGAATGCTCTGTGTGAGATTTGTGAGTTGAAAGCTAGTGGAGTGGAGATTATTGAAGTTTTGCTTCAATGACGTAAATGCTCGATTACCTAATTCTTTAATTATGTCGTTATACTGCTCGATTCTTGTCTTGTGTTGGTAGTCGTAGTTTAGTTTTAGTTATGTTTTAAATCTTGTTTAAATTAGCGTTATTTTAACTTAGTATGATCGCTGCATGGAGGTTTCCTTTCAACTTAGGAGGCCTTAGAAGTTTTTGATAATCTTAGGAATTGATTTGGAGAATAGGTGGACGACTGGAGAAAAATGAGGTTCTCCCTAAAAACCTCGCAGCAGACCTACAGTCTCGAGACCAGATGTAAGGTCCAAAGTATCACAATGGACGTACGGCCCCGAGCCCGGATGTATGGTCCAAAGTGTGACAGGGAACTTTATTTTCACCAACTGTCCCTTAGCTCATGTTTCCTTTTTCTAAAGTTGTTTTAGTAGAAATAAAATTAGTGATAGATCTTTTCTCAGTATTCGAGGTTATAGAACCTCAAGAGAATTAGATGGAAGAGCTTTACGATCCAGGTGAGTACAAACTCACATGGATGCTTTGTTGTTACTTTTCTTGAATTGCATATCTATTTTTTATATATCAAACATATATATTTTGCAGTACTCATGAAATACATTTTAGAACTACTGGGAACTCTCTTTTGTGAAAACGTCTGTCGATTAATAAGACAATAATGAGACTTGTAAAACTATGCATGTAAAAGACTGATAAAATTAATTGCATTGTATGGCATGGTATACCGATATGTGCAGTATAATAGTCATGAACTTACTATACGGGTTAACTTTATGGTCAAATGTGCGTATGTGAGTTTTGGATCCAATGGTTTCGTGACCAAGACGTAGTCATTCCCAATGGATAGTCACTATAGGATGGATATCATTAGCAGTGTAGGCCAATCGAGGTCAGACTCAGTCATGTCGCTAGTGTTATGTACGATAATTGTGCAATGGTTGGGGTATCGGCCTTGTACTACAGGTTTCTCGTAACAGCGTCAACTATGCTGAGAACAGATAATATCTCAGGTAGACCATACTGTTAAACTATTACTGTTACTCATGATTATTAGCATATATTATATTATATATATTACATCCATGATAAACTATCATCTCATAATGTTGCATGTGCTTTATAAACACTAAGTTCACCATTTAATGACGGGTACGTCATGTGCATTTCTACTCGCCAAGTCATTGAATTTACCCTTGTATTATTATTATTTTTTTCTCCATATGTACAACTATGTTGTTATAGATAGTGGATACCGCGAAGCATCTGGTTATGTTGGAGGATTCAATTCGGAGATGATTGAGGACTTATTGCAAATTTAAGCGGGTATTCAAGAGAACTAGTACTTTTGAGTTATGCTATAGACTTAGGGCTTGATGTATGTTTGCATGTTAAGATATAGCATAAATCCCTTGTAACGATGATATGTATAATGTGATTTCTGTTCATTTTATGATCTTTGGTTAGATGCTTTGGTTATAATAATTAATTTTATAGAACTTAATTACTTTTCACCACTTAGTATCCTCTGTTTTCGAGGAGTAAAGGTCCTTGAGTCTTCTTCGGAGTAGAATAAGACTAAGAGATGAACCATGAAATTAATTACCAGTTAATTAATTCTCAGGGCATTACACATATTAATTAAGCCACCCATATTATTTGAGCCAACTTCCAATCTCTTATATTAATTGAGCCACCCATATTAATTGAGCCAACTTCCAAGCCTTCTTTCTTTCAATTAATCCACCGAAATTACTTCATATTTCATTCTTCCAAAGCCATAAAATACTCCTTATTTTATGGTTAATTGACAATCCAAAGAGAGAGAACATACATGCATAGTTTCACAACAAATAAAACATTTGGGTCCAAAACTAATATGAGCCAAAATTCTACAGCTCTTTCTCCCCCTTTTGTTTTCTTGTTGCAGAATCCTTATCTCTCTCTCGCACGCCTCTTTCTCTCACACACACGCTTGGTCTCTCTCTCAAACACTCTTAGTTGATGCTTCATGTGAAAGCTGGAGCTTTCACGTGAATCTCCTTCTTCTTGTCTTAATACCTATGTATTATATATATATATAGACCCTATTTCCCAAAAAGTCCTCTATCTACTTCTAAGCCTTAATAAAGTGCCCCTCTTAATTTATTAAACCACAAAATAGCCATTATCCACAATAAAAACCCATTGTCTTTTTCCTTTTCTTTTTTTTTTCTTGATGTGTGTGTGTGGTTTAATACAATTAACATGATAATCACAAATTAAATATTCCAATACTACTATAGAAAATTAAAGCATATAATTATCTCCTCATTAGCGAATCCAGATCTCCTAACATAAAATCATCAAATAAATCAATCATTACAAATGTGGAATATGATACTATAGGGCGTACGTACAGTCAGAAAGTCTAAAATCCCAAAACGTCCATTTGAGCTATCCTTAGTAACCCAAAACTGAATTTAACCCTCTAACTAAGCTACCTAAGCTTAGTTAATTACCTAGGTCACTACATCACATCCTTGATGCGCCAAGTGCTCTCTAACCCTTAAGTTTAAATTTGAAGCACCAACCGCTTGGACTAAAGAGAATAAATTTTACCTACAAATAGGTAATTCCAAATGTCTGCATATTGAGATAGATCACTCTGGGCATTTTCAAATAGTTTCTCATTTGGAAGGGAATTATGAACTAGAATAAAATGAGTAGAATACTCAGGGAATTTTTTTATCTTAGTGGTCTCTTTTTGCTTATCTAATAAACCTAACAGACTGCTCTCTTGGCCTCTTGGTAAGTCATAAGCAATAATGACCAGGAAAGTGTCATTTGTCCCTAAAAATGAAGATTTTAGATTACTTGTAATAGGGGCTCATGGTTCATATGGCATCTCGAGAATATGAGTGGATGATGAAGGAGCACTAGTGCTCACTTCTTGTCCTTTTGCCTAATGTAGATTATTTGGGGCTTCAATGATCCTCCTTCCTCTATTCCACGTGATTTTTGACCACTTCTCCACTCCTCAGTGTGGTGATTGCTTACTTATGATAAGAAGTATTCTCATCCACCGTGTAGTGTCCTTAGGATTGGCCATCGGCTAACTTGGAAGCTCTCCTTCTTCTCTATTGAGGGCATTGGCTATTTGTTCGAGTTGAGCATCTATCTTGGCAAGGGATTGGGAGTGAGAGTGTAGCAGTTGATCATTGACATCCACTCTGCTGAGAATTGCTAACACATTTTCTTCAAATTCACAAACCCTCGAAAGAGGTGGCTCGACTTGGTATTGTTGTTGTGGAGGCCAATAAATGGAAGATGACTCCTCTTCGTGAGCTTCTATCTTGGCAATGGATTGAGAGTGATAGTGCAACAGTTGATCACTAGCCTCTAGTTTGCTCAGAATAGCTAATGCCTTTTCTTCAAAGTCAAAATTCCTCGAAGGAGGTGGCTCAGCCTAATACTAATGTTGTGGAGCTGATTGATATTGAGAGGAATAATAGGATTGATCATTGAGTTGCGGATATACCTGATAGTGCAGTTCATGAAATTATAGAGCATAATTTCTAAGAGCTTGAGCTTGCCATGAGATATTAGAATGGTTGCTCCATACCGGGTGTTATGAATTAGAATAAGGGTCATTCCCTAGTCTAGAGAACGATGTGTTCATATACTCATAAGAATAGTTAGAGAATTGTCCAGGAGTAGGACAATCTCTAACATGGTGATAAGGACTATAGCAACATGAATATGGTACATGGGATGTTGGAACTCTCCACATGAACTAGACTAACAAAAAAATAATAATAATAACAAAATAAAAATGAAAACAAGATAAAAATAAAGGGAAATTACACTTTACCCCCCTTGAACTATCTATCCATTTGTACTTTTACCTCCTAAGTTTAAAATGTGACACTTAACCCCTCCCTCAAACTTTCAAATTGTTGTAATTCGAATATTTTGACATTTTTTTTCAAAATGCCCTTATCACATATATATATATATATATATATATATATATATATTTTAAACCCCCCATAAAAAGAAGAAGAAGAAGAAGAAGAAATATGCTGGGGTGGCCAAACCATCCCATAGGGGGTGGTCGGCCACCCCATTTGGCTTGGTGGTTCGGCCACCCCTAGGCCGACGGCCTGGGTGGCCCAGAGCCCAAAGGTGGTTCTACCCCTTGGCTACTTAGGTGGAACCACCCCAAAAATGGGGTGGCGCCACCCCTTATGGTGTAGTTCGGCCACCCTAGCATATTTCTTCTTCTTCTTCTTCTTTTGGTTTTTGGTTTTTGGTTTCTTTTTTTTTTTTTAAATAAAATATGTGATGGGGGCATTTTGGGAAAAAAAGGTCAAAATGGTCGAATTGCAACAATTTGAAAGTTGGGGGGGTTTAAGTGTCATATTTAAAACTTTAGAGGTGAAAGTGCAAATGAGTGGATAATTTAGGGGGATAAAGTGTAACTTTCCCTAAAAATAAAAAATAAAAATAAAAACTCACAAACAGCCTGAAAACTGCAATGTAGGTGTATTGGAATTTAGAGCTGGAACTAGGCGCTACACCATAGGCGCGCTAGATCACACCAAAGCGTGTGCTCGTGCACACTGTCAACAAAGAGAGGGGTGCAGGTGTGATGCGCTTGCGTGTAGCATCCTAATATGGTAAGGTGCATAGGTGTGCCTAATTGTGCTGTAGGGTGTGCTCAAGTGCACTACCAATGATAGGCTCGAGCATAGGATGGCTGGGCTTGAGTGCACTGATGCTGATGCTCTTGCGCAACTACGGACCTAAGAGCAAATAATAATTAAAAAACAAAAATAAGATTAGAAAACAAAAGAAAATAATCAAAATAATAATAATAATTAAGCTATATTTAATCTTTAAAACTTAATAATGCAACCCTTAAGCAGTTCTCGGCAACAGCGCCAAAAATTGATGTGGTCTTTTTGTGTAAAAAAATATCAATAATAAAAATTATCACTCGTAACAGAACAAATCCTTGCATAGGACTATATAGAGGGTGTCGAACCTAAATGACAGCGTGAATGTTGTTATCAAGCTTTTCAAGATTAAATATAGCTTAATTTAAAGGAGATTGTTTTGTGTTTGATTGTAAAGTAAATACATAAAAGTAAAAGTAAAGATAAATAGTATGAAAGATATAATAGGGGGTTGATTTCATCACTAACTGCATAACAATGGTCAATCATAAATTAATAAGGAAAATTCTTACTATGCATGATATATATTGGACTTGTCTCAAGAAATTACCATCATTAAGGAATAAGTATAATCCACCTTCGGTTGGCATGGACTGTTCACCTAACCACTAAGATGTGGTACAATCTGTCTTCGCTAAGTATGGATTGACTAATTCCTTAATAGGATATGCACAATCAAGGGAATAGTATAACCTATCTTCAGTTGGTATAACTGTCTACCTAAATTACACAAAACTAGGATGTAGTTTAATCTGTCTTCCCTATGCATAGCCTATCTAACCTTCTTGATCATGTGTCAGTTAAAACCGTCGTATAACAATCATACATATAATCACAGAAAATATAAAGGATTGAATTTAATCAATATAAAAGACTTTCTAAGACAAAAGAAGAATTTCATAATGATTGAATATAAACATTAAAATAAATTCTCACAGTTATACAACCATCATGCATATAGAAAATCTCAAATTAAACTATTGTTACTTGGAAATGGCTATATCAATGTCATAATGTTGAATTAGTTGCCTATTTTAGTGCTGGGATTGTCTCCTGCCATGATCATCTTCTCTTCAACTCTCCAAGCCTACAAGAAAATAATTTCTGTCTAAAACTAAGAACACCTCTCTTCAAGGCTTAGATGTCTATTTATAGGGTGTAAAACAAACCATACAAGTCCTAAGAATCTTAGAAAAACCGTAATCCAATCTCCCAGTCAGATTGAGAGACCTAAAAGTCTTTCCTTATCAATTTCAGCATTTTTCAAACTTTTCAGCACGAGTGCGCTTGAGCCCACTTGTGGTGCACTCGAGCACACTTAGGCACATAGGTTGATTTGTGCTCTTATATTATGGGACAATTTTGGCACAGCAAATGTATAAATTAGGAAATTTGTATTTCACAATGAATTATAGTATTTTGTGTTAGCTTTCCACTGCCACTAGTTTCATCTTAATCTGATATTCATGCTGAAGGTTATGATTAAAATAATGAGACATGTGTTAGCTCTTCTCAAAGTGTGCTTTTAAATCCAAAATCAATAGTATTTCTTGTACATTTATTAAACACCTGAAAACACTAAAACAAAATAAAATCAAATAGATAACAATATTAAGGAATTAACATATGTTAGTTAAGGAGATTGAATGTACAACATTCGATACTCATCATAGGGTATAGGCCAAACCACCTTAATTTATGTCTTTGTTATTATTCTGCTTTATTTTTATCATATTATGTGTTTCTAAACGTACAACCAAGTATGTGTACGTACTTTTGTTGTTTAATTAAAATAGCATTGTTTTTCATATGTTCTTAAAGTTCAATTTTAGCTTAGGATTTTTTATTTTTCATTGGGCATCAGTTGTTTATGCAATAATCTCAACATATGCTCTAATGAACTCATATCAAATTTATTGACATCAACATTTGAGATTTTTTAGGAGAATTTTCAAAAATTGTGATATTAGAAGTTGAGAATGATGTATCACCAATATTGACTTCTAACTTTTGTACATTTTTTCTTTGGAAAAAGTCAAGTTGTTTGACTTTCTCATTTTTACAAATAAAGGGAATCTTTAGAAAATAAAGAAGAAGATAAGGGCAAGTTAGCAATGAAAAGATTCAAGAAGAATAGAATATAATAGGTATGTCACATTTTCCAATTTGTTGTACGCCTTTTATATTTAAGACTTTTAGTTAGTTAGTTCTTCTTCTTTCTTTGGGATTACTTTTTTACTTTTTTTTTTTCTTTTTAATTTATTCGAGATAAATATTACTTTAGACTATAGTTATCAAATAACATTTAGAAGATATTGTAGTCAACAATCATAACTACAGTTATAAAAAAAAAACCAAATAACTATAATACAAAAGAAACATACAAATAAATAAATTCAGAGAAACATAATTTGTATATACAAAATTCTCCACTACCACTCTAATACCATCGTGACTTAAGAAAACTAGCAAAAGATGCCCTATACGTCAATTTCTTCCTTATGTTTAAGAAATTAAAAAAAAAAATCACAAAAACTTACTTATATTAGATTCTCTAAATTTAAACAACCCTCAAGGATTGCTATGAAATTTTTCATTATGTAGGAAATCAAAAGTGGTTTTTTATACATTAGTTTGATAAAAATATTTCTCTTTTTCTCTCTCATTTTTTTATTTTTTTGTCTAAATTAGAAATTGTGTTGAAACTTTATGAAAAAAAGTGAGAGTATGTAGAGAATTTTTATTTTGTAAAGAAATAATATTTTAATAATATAACTATTGTGAAAGAAAATTAAAGCTATGATTAATAGGGAAGAAAATTAAATTCAAATTGGATATAGTATCTACTCAGTAGTTTCTGATGAATATTGTCTCAACTGATTAGTTTTAAGGAAATGTGAACTTTATATATATATATATATTATTGTGAAACTTATTTTTTAAAGGCAATAAAACAAGATATAATTTAATTCTCTAATTTGTTTTTTTTTCAAAAAAAAAAATGTTGGTTGTTATCCTTTTCTCTCATGATGCCACGTCACGTGGTAAGGCAGATGTCACATCAACGACCAATATGGGTACGATCGGTGACTAAGGCCATAAAACGACACCGTTAGGGGGCCCTGCAAACTGCCCCACAAGGTTGAAACACCACCACATGGGATGAACCTTTTCAACTATATTATACATTGGATAAAGTTTTTTTCCAAACTGGGTTGGAGGAATTTTCTTTAACTTGGTATAAAAAAGTGATATGTGTTCTTTTTTTTTAATAATATGTGAGATGCACATGAGTTTTTAATAAAATTTATTCCAATTTTGTCCCGACTATTAAAAAAACATGTGCATCTCATATGTTAAGAGACACATATCACTTTTTTAGACGATTGAAGGAAATTCCTCCAACCCAGTTTGGAGGAAAACTTTGTCCTTATATATTATTATTAGCATCTAAGAAAGGACAGGAATTCCCCGATTTTAAAGCTACGCCGCAGAATCAGTACCCATTGGCCACGTAAAACTACGGAATGCAAATCCTAAAAACTTCTACTTTCGAGATATTTACATTCACATACCCTCTTGTCCTCTCTTCCCTTCTTGCTCTTTAATTTCTGTATCTCCGTCTCCCTGAGATTAGTTGCTGGGGAGGAGATATGGCGGCCAAGCTGGGTTCCTTCAAGTACAGTTTCGCGGAGAGGAGGGAGCGGCTGCTCTCATCCAAGGGCTACTCGGTGCTCGCAGGGTTCAGCCCTCCAGACGAGGAAGAAGGAGAAGAAGGAGAAGAAGGAAACAGGTGTTGCTGTTGCTCGTTTCGGTCGGTGTCTGATAGAGTTTCGAGGTCATGGAAGACGGTGCAAGATGTGGCTTACGATTCCTGGAAGATGGGCCAGTCCGACCCGAGGAAGATCGTCTTCGCCGCCAAAATGGGCCTGGCCTTGATGCTCATTTCGTTGCTCATTTTCTTGAAAGAGCCGGTCAAGGAGCTCAGCCGCTACTCCATTTGGGCTATTCTCACCGTCGTCGTTGTCTTTGAGTTCAGTATAGGTATATGTATGGCCTTTAATTTGTGGGTATTTTTTATTTTTTATTTTTACATTTTATAATTGCACTTTTGTTTGCAAAATCGCAGTGCCAAACTCCACTCTAAAGTGAAGTCAAAAAGTATCACAATGTACTTATGTACCAAGTTGGTCGATTCCTTTTTGTTAATAGAATATCATGGGCCATCATCATGTCTTTCAATATTTCTGAATCAATCGAATTCTTAATAATTTTCCTTTTGTTTTCTTGGCCTGCATATTGAAGAGACTAGTCGTAGGTCACTGTCTATTTGGGTCAATTTCTTTTTCTTTTTCGAAAAGTTCTCAACTTTGGTTCAACCTGGAATTTTTTCTTTTTTGGGGGTGGTGGGGGTATTCTCTCATATTTTTTCTAACGTGAATTGAGGCATATGTATTTTTGTATTTCCCTATGTGTATGATGACTATGTTCTTCTGCAGGAGCAACTCTTAGCAAAGGATTTAACCGTGGATTGGGGACGTTGTCAGCTGGAGGGCTTGCTTTAGGAATGGCAGAGTTGTCACAATTGGCTGGAGAATGGGAAGAAATTGTTATTGTTTTGAGTATCTTCAGTGTAGGTATGGTTTTGTAGCCAGTGTTCTTTCTTCTGTTGTTGGAAAAGTAGTTCTCTGTCTCCTTCTTTGCTACTAGTATTTCTTTCTTTCTGACATGTTTTGTGGTTTCTAGGATTTTGTGCAACTTATGCAAAATTATACCCCACAATGAAGCCTTATGAATATGGGTTTCGGGTATTCTTGATCACGTACTGTTTCATTACAGTATCTGGGTATAGGACAGGGGAATTTATTAATACAGCCGTGACCCGGTTCGTTCTCATTGCATTTGGTGCCGCTGTTTGTTTGGTAGTGAACATATGCATTTATCCCATCTGGGCTGGCGAGGATCTGCACAATTTGGTGGCAAAGAATTTCATGGGTGTTGCAACATCTTTGGAAGGTGCATTTTAGTTGATATTTCTGGTCACCTGATTCAAATAGTAAAATTGCTTGACTCAGTAAAATTTTGGTATTGAAATTCCTGTTTTTCATCTTCATTCTTTCTTGACTCATTTCCATGGGCTTATATTTCAGGTTGTGTTAATCATTACCTTAATTGTGTTGAATATGAAAGGATCCCTTCAAAGATTCTTACCTATCAAGCTTCCGATGACCCACTGTACAGTGGCTACAGATCTGCTGTAGAATCTACTAGTCAAGAGGATGCTCTGGTATTGTTTATTGCAATTATGCTGCTTCTGCAATTCATTGCGCTGACAGTATTGTTCCTTATATTAGTTCTGACTCATTCTCTTGTTTGAAGATGGGATTTGCTATCTGGGAGCCACCTCATGGCCCTTACAAAATGCTTAGATATCCATGGAAGAACTATGTCAAAGTAAGTGGTGCACTGAGGCATTGTGCATTTATGGTCATGGCTTTGCATGGATGTATACTTTCAGAAATACAGGTATATTTTCATCTCTATCTTCATTGTTACATGGTTTCCACTTCTCAGTGGAAGAAAGACTACTGAATCTTCTTTTTTCCTATTGCAAAAGATACTGGGGTGGGTTTGACAACATTGATATTTTGGGCTCTGGAGGAAATCTGCTCCATGGTTATTTATTTCAGAATTAGTTCCATTGATTTATAATAATCCTCTCACTACAATTTGAAGGATCATATAGTAAATGCATGTTCTTGTAGTATTTGCTTCAGAGTTTTCAAAAAAATCTTTGAAGAGTGGTCCCAGGCTTGAGCTATCACATTAGTAGCTAATCATTTCATTTTTCTTTTTTTGCTTTTGTTTAATAACCTGTACAGTTCGCCTACACATAATTTTATATTATCTGCTTTTACATTCACCAGTATTTGTGGTTGTGCTCTTCCATGTCTTACTTGGATGAAAGCTGATGCCAGTAGCTTACTTGAAGTTAAATTCCAAGTGAAAAAACAAATGTGTGGGTGTGTGCATGTCTGCCTATTGAACTTCCATTGTTTGTATATGTAGGCCCCTCCTGAACGAAGACAGGTTTTTCAAAGTGAGCTTCGGAGAGTAGGTTATGAAGGTGCTAAAGTGTTGCGTGAAATTGGGAACAAAGTGAAAAAATTGGAGAAATTAGGCACTGTAGACATTCTTGATGAAGTGCATGAAGCTGCAGAAGACTTGCAAAGGAAGGTTGACCAGAAATCGTACCTTCTTGTCAATTCTGAGAGCTGGGAAATTGGAAACCGACATGAGCTGGTAGAGCCCCAGGACTTTCTGAATTTGGATGAAGATGAAAATAAAATCCTGCAACACAAGTCCCTTAGTGAAGCCATACTCGATCTCCGATCAGTTACAGTTCCAAAGAGTTGGGATGGCCGGATCCCAACTTGCATTGACTCTACCCCGCCTGCTAGTGTTCCTCCAGAAAACAAGTTCATCAAACAAGTATCATGGCCTCGACGAATTTCATTTAATGCCGATGCAGTACCAGTAGTGGAAGAATCCAAAACTTATGAAAATGCTAGTGCATTAGCATTAGCGACGTTTACATCCCTTTTGATTGAATTTGTTGCAAGGCTTCAAAATCTTGTTGATTCATTTGAAGAATTAAGTATCAAAGCAAATTTTAAAGATCCTGATGAGCAACCGGCAGCAGTTGGGGCTGATGGGTTTTGGAACAGATTGCGTAATTGGCTAAAGTTTTAGAATTCAGTGTGGCATCTGCTCGGTTAAAGATCATGAAACTGATGTCCTATTACTCTCTGGCATCATTCAGGATCTATGCCTTCAAAGATTTCTCTCAAATTGAAATCTGCATTAGTTAGTTCTGAAATACAATGGAGCAGCGCTTTACTTGGAAAATTAATATGCTTTCATGTTGAGAGAAATTCTTACGGAGAACTTGCAATCAGTGTGCTCAAACTGGATGCTGAGCATAGATCTGAATGAACTTTTGTATCTGACTAACTATAAATAGACAATGTAGAATACACTTTGACATCATAATATAAATATTCTCTCCTTACAAGTGTTCACTTTTATGTATTTTCCAATATAATTTGATTATTTCTTGAATTGCTCCATGGCTTTGTAAAGTTAAACTATTGATAAGCAACTTACATCTGGTTTTGGAGGTCTTAGAACTGGGGATGTATGACCTTCAGCACCATCTTTGATTGGCTTAAATGAATTGAGTCTTGTGCAAATATTCCTTCAAATATTACTCCACTATATTCGAACTTTTATGTCGAGAATCTAATTTCGTGTTAAACAAAATATGAATCAAGTTCTGTTGTCAAAGACATGAACTTCTATAGGGTTGATTGATAGTTTGAAACGTCACTTATGCATACGCCAAGGCCCTGCACATAACTAGAATTAGTTGAAAGGAAATATCATTCGGCTTAAGCATTTTCACCCAAAGCCTTAACCTTTCAATGGCACTTTCTTCAATCTCTAAAGCCCAGTCATTCTCACATCCCCTCAAAACCCCAAAATACTCGACCCAAAAGTCCCTCGCTACTCTGCCTAGAAATTCTACACTCACTTGCGGAGCAGCGGTGCCCATAACATAGAGAAAACCCTGGCCATAGTTGAGGCCAAATTGGACTCCAGATGTGCCACTGAGGTCTTAGATAGATGTCGTCCAAATGGGTCTTAGGTTTTTCATTTGGGCTGGCACTTGATCCCGGATGGATCTGGATCCTCTCGAGTCCATATGGACCGGAGAATATCCAATTTGCAGCTCAGATCTATCTACAGAAATCTATGGCTAAAATTAAAACACATCATCTCTCCATTAAAAAAAAAGAAAAGAAAAAAAGAGAGATACCGTGAGTAAACAGACGTTAAGTGAGAAGTAAAAAGTAAGTCTGCAAACTTCGACTAAAAAAGACAAAAGAAAAGTCTCTCCTCGCTGAACAAGAAAAGTCTCTCTCCCTTCTTTCGACTGACTCGTCTTGACGGCCGGGGCCATGGGTCCTATAGTTTTGGGGGCTGTTGAGGACTGTTCGGGTACCATGGCTACGATGGTTTGGGGTTTTGGGGGCCGGGGTCGATCTTGCCAGCGTCGATCTTCCTATGGTTTTGGAGGCCGGGGTCGATCTTGTCGGCGGGGATGAACATGAAGCCGACTTGGGAGCTGGAGAGTGCTATCGTAGTGGGAAAAGACGGCGGTTGGGGTTTCAGATGGCGGCGTACTGGGAGAAGGTGAAGGTGGCGGTGCCGTTGGTGATGGAGAATGGCGGTAGTTGGCCGGCGTTGACGAGTGAAGTAGCCGATGAGGAAATTCTAGGTTTTTCCGGAACAATGAAACACAATTTCTCTGATTTTTTCCGGTTTTTCTTTCAGATTTTGGACTTTGTAATTCATTCTAATTTTTGGGTTTTTTTTTTTCATTTTGAAATTATTGTTTTGATTTTTTTTTTATTTTCTCCTCTATTTGGTGTGCCGTATCCAATCCTCTCTTAGATTGGAGAATTGTGTCTATCATTCCTTTGTTCTGGTATTCTATTTTTATTGTAACTTTCCTTCCTTTGTTTTGGTAGTTGTTTGGAATAGATTAATCATTCTATTTTTATTGTTTATGCAGTGTTTTATAGAGAGAAATGAGGTTATCTTCCAAATCTATTTTCCTTTGTCTTTGAAGAATTAATCTGTAAAATGAACACGAAGAAATAATCTGTAAAATCAACACAAAATGACATATGGCTATTATTGTGGCCATGTTATCTTCCAAATCTATTTTCCTTTGTCTTTGAAGAATTAATATGTAAAATCAACACAAAGAAATAATCTGTAAAATCAACACAAAATGACATATGGTTATTATTGTGGCCATGGTAATAAAAACCCAAACAGATTGGTGGTGAGGAATTACAAATCAATTAAAATACTTGTTTATTCAAAAAGTAATATTTAATTGGCAAATCAAAATTTTATATCTTAAGCAAATACTGTGAAGTAATATCTAAAGCAAAATATAAGTTCATCTTACATTCAAGAGCCAAATATAGTGTAACATAAAATGATTAAATTTTAAACTACAAAAACTTCATCTCCGAGCGCATGTTGAATTTTTTTTTGCCAATAACATATAGTTCTTACATCATCCTCCTTCCTTCTCTTCGCTTCCTGATGAAAAAAAAATTATTCACTTAAAACTTTAATTAAAAAAAAAAAAAAAGACAATGAGTTAAAAAGGTAATATACCTTTATTTTTTAACTTATTTAGTTGGCTCCTCTTGTAGAAAGTTCTGATTAGGAAAATTACGAGATGCAAGTACCTAGAGAATAAAAAAAATAAAAAAAACGACGTAAGAAAATAAGGCATAATCGAATTTATCATAAGCTTATCACTAAATCAACAAAATAAGTCTAGCATGAAACTTCGTAATTAATAATATCAAATTGAAAATAGTATTTATGAATATTTTACCTTAGATATTTGGGTAAAGCTAGGAACATGACTATATGCGATATCCTTGTTGCTATTCTGTGTCATGTAATCATGTGTTTCTATACACTATAAAAATTGTATGTGTTTGATAAGATTAATAATATACTATAATCACATCAAAACAAATTTGAACATGGAAAGACAATAAAAATAATTTAGTAGACTACCTTTGACACTCGATTTCCTTTGTTTGATTCTTTGACATGCTTCCTTTGGGTTTCTTCATATTTTCTATCCATGGTTTGGGTCATTTTCTTATTATAACTCTCCTTTTTTTTATTCCTTTTGGCCCTACCATGATTGAAACACATGATTGATCCTCTTTGTCTACAATATTGGTTGAAAGGCTAATATTATCTTCTTCTGCATTAGCTTGACAATTATTTGCATCACAAAGTCTTTTCTTTAAATCTGCACAACCGCATTTAGGATATTAAAGCCTTCTTTAGTTTTACATGCCTCATTTACCAGTTGAATATATTTAGGACACAAAGCTCGATACCTATTTGCATATCCTAATCGAGTATCTAACTCAATGTCATTCTTCAGGAATTGTTTTTCATTCTCATCTTTTGCATCTCTTCTCCATCTCTTTAGAATATATTCATCAAGAATCAGCTTGATATCCCACACATCAAGAATTTTTAGAGCATGCCAACACAAAATACCAAATGTCTCAAACTTTCTACAACTGCAAGACAAAGTTTGATCTGATGGATTCCACAAAATGTTGTATTTTCCATGTCCATTGAAAACTCCAACAACATATCTATGTGTCTCTTGACTTTCATTGTGGTCTATATGGAAAGTGGAGGTATCCCTTCAACTTCATTTTGAAATAACTCAAACACCTTGGGTATGTACACTTTTGCTACTTGATTCAACATAGGTGAGTTCTTTAGATTCAATCTTGGTAATTTTTGTCTAGAGTTGTATTCTGCTTCTAACTCCTTATCACGTTTTTGTTTGACAACTCTTTCAAAATTAGTGAAGAACTCTAGTATATTGAGATCAGTACGTAAGCAATCCTTCAAGTCACAGTTGAATCTCTCACTAAGTTGTGTACTCTTAATTCCTGCAGTAAATGTCTTCTTTACATATGCTTGGGCCCATTTCTCCTTCAATTTAAATATATCTATTAGCCATTTATTTTCATGAGCATCATACTTTTCCAACATGATCTTCCAAGCAGAAAGAAAGTCATCTTCATCATTATACTCATAAATACATGCTAAGAAATCTTTATTAAATCGGGACCCACCTTTAAGTAAATAGCCCAAGTGCCTATTAGCATTTTGCTACATGTGCCAACTACACAACACATGATACGTTTCAGGCATCACTATTTGAAGAGTGGCTGACATTGCTACATCTTAATCAATGAAAATAGTAATTGGCTTCTTTCCAGACATTGCCTCTAGGAAAGTCTCAAATAACCATACAAAAGACTCAATTTTTCCTCAAATACAGCGTCTCTCTCTATGATGGTTAAGTCCCAAAAATACACCAAGCGGTCTTGCATCTTTATTTGTACTATATGTTGTATCAAACGTTACTACGTCACTAAAATGGCTATAGTCAATGGCCATTCTTAGATTAGCCCAAAAAATATTAGTAATCAACTCTTCAACATCCAGTTGAAAAGCATAATAATATGAAGGATTTTTTTTAAGTTGATTATGGAAATACCTTTCCAAACTAGCAGCTTCCCCAAACTTCAGGGCTCTTTGTCGTTTATTGCGTAAATAGTTCTTATGATCCTGCTTGGTAAAACCAAGGTTATCACTTCCACCAACTTGCTTACTCATAAGCTGATAAGAATCCTTTAATCTTAGACCTGATTCATATGCCAAATCAATCTCAATAGCTTGAGTTGTAGACATTTTCTGTTGTGATGGCATCATGTGTACAGTTGTTGGGAGATGGAGATTGTGATTATGCTCAGCAACAAAGTCACTCACCATGTATTTGCCACTATCTCGATTATACACAAAAACTAAACGTCCATCACATCCACATCTTATTTCTGCTCGAGGTTTTTTTATGTTACTATTTCTCTTGTCATTACATCAAATTCCCTCCTTCTCGCACACTAATCTCCTTGAAGTAACAATTACGGTCTTTTTACATTTGTTCACATACTCTTTTCTAATACTAAAACCCGCAGCTCTCCCATAATCATTATAAAAACTATATGCACTCTCATTTGATTCAAATTGCATTCCCTTTGATGGAGTAAGTTCCGTAGGCACATTTGGAGTGAAAAAATGTTCGAGTGAGACATCCATATATAATTATCCCTAAATGAAATTAAATTACCAAACAAACACATTAATTCAAAGTATTCATAAATTAATAGTATTCAACGATAATTATTCAAATAATATCCTACATCAAAAGTAATCTAAAGGTTTTAAAGTTTAACTCATGAATAGTTATACAAGAACGATTAAACCTCACTAAAAGCCAAGCAAATTTTTTTTTTTAATCTTTTTATTTTTATTTTTTTCAAATCTTACACAAATAAAACAAACATCTCAATGGTTATGACTAAAAAATAGAAAATAATCTATTTATTTGCTATTGACTTTTTGTATATATTAATAATATGAATTTTCTAATATTTACATCAAAAATCAAGGACTAAACTCTTTTTTTTTAAAAAAAAAAAATAGATGAATACAAAATCACGTAAACTCTTAAAAAAAAAAAAAAGGAAAGAAGAAACAGATCAAAATAAAGTTCCGGTTGCAACTTACTTTTTGTTCAATTCAGCGTTTCTCAAAATAAAGTTGCAGTTGCTCTGTGACCTTTGTCTTTTCTTGGTTTTTTTCTTGTTCGGTGATTCTGTCTTTTCTATCAAAGTTGCAGACTAACTTTTTGTCCTAACACATCTTCTCACTTCACGTAAATGCTCTGTTACTCATGTTAATGTTTTTTATTTTTTACTCACGTTATTTTTTTTTTTTAATTGAGAGATGATGTGTTTTAATTTTAGCCTTAGATTTCTGTAGATAGATCTGAGCCACAAACTGGATATTCTCCAGTCCATATGCATTGGAGAGGATCCAGATCCCTCAATCTGGTTATAGGCATAGCCCCTTTGTGTACAATAAAGCTTGTGAATTGTTTGACATTAATCAAAACCCAAGTTTTCTTGTTGATGTTAGTGAGGGCTATAGGGTTCAAGGGTCTGTGGTAAATGCCGAGGCATTTAAGGTGGTTTTGAACTTGTGTAGGGAAGCTAAGCCTGCTAATGAGGGCTTTTTTTTTTTTTCCTAAATGAATAAGGAAATGGTTACAGTGGAGGATCTTTCCTACTTCTGATCTGGATGGAAAAGAGAATAAGAGATCATATGGGAATGTTTCAAAAACAAGATGGGAAGCAGTCCATTTTCCTAAAGCATGTGCCCGAAAATTGGCACTATGAGACACTTTCAAAGCATTCCAACTTTGAAAGGAAGATAAAACCAAACTAACATCCGCTACAATTAGCAAAAATTCAAGAGGAAAATAAAGAAGGATTGTTTATAGCTAAAACCATTAGAAGGGCGTCTCCTTCCAAGGCAACCAATCTACGACCCAAAGAATCTGCTAAATGGGTAGCCAAAAGGCTGCAAGAGCTTCACCCTGAAGGGCATCGACCAACAATATCACCCCTCTCATCACTAATTATTGCTGCTGCCACAACAGATGAACCCTTAACGGCAACATCAAAATTCACTTTCACCCAACCAATAGTTGGCGGCAACCACAAGGCATGAAGGGCAATGACATTCGAGCCTCAAGATGGAATTTGTAACAACAAGAAATTTGATGGATGGCTTTAATGGGAGAGGGCTGCACACCTTCATGAATTAAGAGATTCCTGCACCTCCAAATAAGATCCAAAGTGAGAGCAACAAACAATGAAAATTCCTAACATCATATTTAGGAATACCAAAAGAAGACACAGGAGAAAGAATAGCAATAACCCAATCTGAAATTGGTTTGGAGGAATAAGCCAAAAAGGAGATAGGCCAATGGGAAGATCTTCATAAATTTCTAGCCAAATCACACTCCAAAAAAATATGAGTTAGTCTCCAAAGGGGCTTTGCAGAAAGGGCAAAGCCAAGCAGTTGAGTCTTCACTAACCACAATCTACCAATCTTAGCCCTTAAAGAAGAATATCCCAAGCCACCTTCCAAAGCAAATGCTTCAACCTAACTTGAATTTTTAACCCCCAAAGGGAAATCCAAGCTTTTGTAGCGAAAGGAGGAGATCTCCCCCCAATGACAAAGAGATATCATGAGCTGACTTCACCGAAAAATTCCCTGAAGGAGATGGATCCCAAACCCACTTATTAAAGGAACCACAAACAGGCAAGTGAATGGTAATAATATTTTGCACCATAAGAGGATCAAACAAATCCTAAATTAACAGGAAATTCCAAGTCCTCCTAATAGGGCAAATAAGATCAGCAACCATATAAGGAGGGAGCTGCACCAAGTTAACATTTGGAATAGGCTTAAAAAAAGGTAGAAGAGGAATCCAAGGAGAATTCCAAACATCAACATTCAGACCACTAGAAATGGAAATACAAGCTCCCTACTCCACAACTTTTCTATTTTAACAACATTTCCAAAGCTAAGAAGAAAGAGCATTAGAAGGAGCATCCAAGAAAGAGACCCATGCTTCAAATACTTGCCTCTAAGAGAATCAACCCAAAGATGGGGCTAATTAGAGGTCATCTTCCAACCAATCCTAGCAAGAAGAGAATTATTAATAACTTTCAGAGTCGAATACCTAAACCACCCAAGGACTTTGGTTTACAAATATTATCCCAAGAAAGAAGAGATAAGCAATGCTTCTTGTCTTGCAGATAACCCAACCAGAACTTCCTAATGCTGGGATTGATAGAAACACATAAAGACTTAAGAAGAAGGAACAAAGACATAAGATAAGTAGGAATAGCATTCACCACAGATTTCACCAAGGTGGTTCTAGCAGCCTAAGAAAGGAGCTTAGCTTTCCAATCAGAAATTCTAGCAATAATTCTATCTTTAAGCTCAATGAAAGAATCCTTCTTTCTCCTATGCATTAAAAGAGGAATGCCAAGATACTTCGCCCAAGAAGGGAGTAAAGCCAAATGTAGAATACCATTGACAACATTTTTAGAGGAAGGGCTACAATTTCTACTAAAGAAAATAGATTTTGAAACATTGATATGCTGCACTAACCAAGAAGAATAAGTGTTGAGACACTTTAAAATCACCCCAGCTTCACTTGGCTTAGCCCTAGAAAAAATAATTACATTATCAGCAAATAAAATGTGAGTAATAGGAGGACACAACTGAGCCATCTTGATACCTTGCAAAAGCACCAAATTTTCTTCTCTAACAACCAACCTTGACAAAATCTTAGAACCCAAAATAAACAAGAAAGGAGAGAGATGGTCTCCCTATCTTAAACCCCAAGAAGGAAGGAATTTGCCAAAAGGAGCACCATCAAGAAGAATAGAGAAAGATGAAGTTGTAATACATTGTCTTATCCATTGAACCCAAACAGGATGAAACCCCAACAAGTTTAAAATTTTTAACAGAAACTCCCATTCCATAGAATCAAAGGCTTTCCCATGTCCAACTTCAAAGCCATTAAACACCCGTTCGCCTTCTTTTGCTTCATAGAATGAAATAACTCATGTGCAAGAATGGTATTATCATGAATAGACCTCCCTTTAAGGAAAGCTGATTGAGCAGAGAGATGATCTTATGTATGAGAGGTTTAAACCTATTGGAAATAATCTTATAATTGAAATTGGTGAGACTAATAGGTCTAAAATGATGCACCAAAGAAGGATTGTCAATCTTGGGGATAAGAGCTATATTAGTATGGTTAAACTCATTAAGCAAAAACCCACCTCTAAAAAAAGATTGGACTGAATTCACAACACTGACTTTTACAATAGGCCAATAAGACTTATAAAACAACCTTGTCATGACATCAAGACTAGGGGCCTTATTCAAACCTAAATCAGAAATAGCCAAGAAAATTTCACTTTCATCAAGAATTAAACATAGGGCAACATTCTCATCCTCAGTAACAACCTTATCAACCAAACTACTAAGACTGACATCTAAAACAAGCATACAAGAAGAAAACAGAGAACTAAAATGATGCACCAAATAATTTCCAATGTTCTCCTCCCACCCAACAAAGAACCATCAGCAGTCTTTAAAGAAGAAATAGAGTTATACCTTCGTCTACAAACAGTAGAAGCATGAAAAAATTTGGTATTTAGATTAGTACATGTAAGCCACAACTTTCTAGACTTCTGCTTCCAAAGAACTTCTTCCCTCAAAAGTTGCTCCTGCAGGTCATTCTGAAAGCCAATTTCTCTTTCTGCATTCACCAAAGAGTGAGGACTAGCTTGAATCACACTAATATCAGACATCAAAGCTTTAATCCTATGCTTAATACACCCAAAATGATGCTGATTCCAAAATTTCAATGCACACTTCATGTTCTTCCACTTCCTGCTCAAAGAGAAAGCGGGAAAACCTTTAACCTCTACCAACCAAGCTTGCGCCGAATAACTGGATTGATCTCTAGTCCAGAATGCCTCTAAATGGAAAGGTTTAGGAATTTTCCTATACCAGTAGTAGAGATCAAAATGGGACAATGATCAGATTGGATAGCAGGGAAATGGTTAACCAAAGAATTGGGAAAGAAATGAACCCAACTTTGATTAGCCAAACCTCTATCAAGCTTCTCCTTGATATTTGCCCTACCACCCCTACAATTGCTCTAAGTGAACTTATTACCACAAAACCGAGATCCACCAGAGCATTCGAATGAACAAAATCAACAAAATTGCCATGAGAAAAGAACCAAAATCACAGCCACCACTCTTCTCAAAGAGGACAAAATAGAGTTAAAATCTCCTAACAACAACCAGGCATCTCAAAGGAGTTCCCAAAATTAGACAAAAAAAGGACCAAAAATCACTATGTCTTTGATTAGTATGAGGAGCATACATTCCCGAGAATAGCCAAGGATTTTGAGAAGGCTAAAAAACCAAACAAAAAATACAATTTTGTTAATACGTATTGATTCAACATCAACACCTTGTTTCCAAGCCATGTAAAGCCCACCTTGAAGACCAGAAGGAGGAACTTCTAACCAAGCTGAGAAACCCAAACCGAACAGAGAAGGCTAAAAACAAGAACACAACACTTTTGTCTCAGATAAAAACAGAAGATCAAGATGTTGAGCTCTAATCAAGGCTCGAAGAGCACAAATTGTAGGGTCATGAGCCAACACCCTACAATTCCATGCAAGAATTTTCATTGAGCTAGTGGGGGGAGGTTAAAACCTTTAACCTTTGCTGTCTTGCACAAATCAGACCCACTCTGCACAATTTCATCTTGATCATTTTCATCTTCAAAAAAAATGTTGGATTGCCCAACATTGGTTTTTGGTTTTTTATTGGGGAGGGATTTGGGATAAGGATGGAACCTTTTCCTAGAAGAAGGACGATTAGGAGAGCAAGGGGGTTTCAGATGGGAAAAAGTGGAAGTTTCAATGGTAGAGAAGTGAGGAGAAGGCGTCGTGGAGTTGGAGGAATTTTCTAGAGTAAAAGGCATATGGCAATAAAGAAAATGTTAATTGGTAAAATAGTTGAAATATAACTTAATTCCTTAGACCCCAACTTGAAGTTAGGAGTGGCCAATAAAGTGTTAGAGGAACCGATTTCCAAGGAGGAATTGACAAAAGTAGGCCACATAATTTCTGGAAAGTGAAAGGTTAAGAGCATTTAACTTCTCAATGTTGGTAAGCAATAAAGAGGAGTTAATGGGTTTGCTGATTTTTGACAATTGAAGTCATCTCTTTTACTGCAGAGCAGTGATAATGGGGCTCAAAGGGATGGGACTGTTACTTGGAAAGTTGGAAAATATTTAGAAGAACTCAGCTAAGTTGAGAAAGAAGCACTCAACTGAGTTGAGTTAGATTGGTGAATGTTTCTCACACAAGGGTGAGGGGAAGATTTAGAGAAAGACCTATTAGGAACTGAAACTATGGCAAGCTCATTTGAAATTTGACTCCTTGGCTGAATAAGCTAACATAACCCTACTAGTTTTTAGAGAACTAGCCTTTAGCTTGTCACCATACCTACCATGGTCAGGAGGATGAGGCTCAACAATGCATGCATAAGAAATATGCCCTATTCTTCCACAAATGAACAATAATCAAAGAGCCTTTCATACATATAGGATCTAGAGTGGAGCCTTTGAGGTCTATGATTAGTGAAACCTAGAATGAGGGGATTCAAGAGATTAAGAACCACCGTAAAACGTAGGAATACTTTCCTAGCAAGTTTGAGATTAAAATGAGTATCAACTTCCAACAACTCCCCTAGACTTGCACCAATATTCCTAGCATTTTCAACAGTCATCAGCTCTAACAGAAGATTATGGACTTGAACCCAATAAGCAGCTTTGGTGAAATCTAAATCTTCAATAGCATCTTCATCAGATCAACACTAAAGAAAAAGGAGAGCCCTTGATATTCCATGGAGAGTAATCCAACACTCTGTTAAGCTCATCCAAATTTTCAAAAGTAAAAACCATCATGTTCTCACCTCTATCTTCAGAAACTAGGGACTTAAAAAATTTCCAAGCTTGCAGAATATTATTCCTGATAGTAATGTTTGAGATAGATTGGGACGAGAGAATCTTTCCCACAAGCATGAAAGAAGGGGCCGGAGTAGGGGTGGCAGTGGGAAGATTCAAGGTGGGTGGGATATCAGACCAACCAAGAGCAGCAATATGGTTGATCAACTCCACTAACCCAGGGTTGGTATTCTCCATGACAAGACAAAAGTAGGAATCAAGAAGAGAAAAAAGGAAGCAGGGAAAAGGGAAGAAGGAAAAAACCAGAGGTTCAGAGACCAACCAAGAGCAGCAGTATGGTTGATCAACTCCACTAACCCAGGGTTGGTATTCTCCATGACAAGACAAAATTAGGAATCAAGAAGAGAAAAAAGGAAGGAGGGAAAAGGGAAGAAGGAAAAAACCAGAGGTTCAGAGAAAAACTCTACTAGAGAGAGCGGTAGGCAATTTTCTTTGGTTTATGAATGCAGATTACATCCTTCATCGATAGTTCGGTCAATAAGGATTGAATGTTTAGTAGGAACAATGAAAAGTTTGATGACTTCAAGTAATGCATGAAAAGCCCAAAACTACTTAAACCAATTACCCGACTTAACCAAGGCCCCTAATAACCCTAAAATGACATAACATACTATAATAACGTGATATAAGATGAAAAGTACAAACAAGTTTATAATGTTTTGAAAGTTTAGCTATTCCATGCATGGAAAATCCTAATGTAATATGCTTAGATGTCTTTAAAACCCACATGATACTTGTTAACAACAAAGGTAGTATTAGAACCTAGGAAACATGTCAATACATCTTAAAACAAGATTGTAGTTTAGGGTTTAGCTTCTCTTGAGGATGAAGCCTCACAAAAGTTACTCTCTCTCTCCCCCTCTATGGCTACTAGTGGGAAAAAAATGGCGAAATTGTGTTTTTCGGAGAATAAGTACTTTGAATGTTCGAAAGATGCTTGACCGTTCGGTAAAAAAAAAAAGAATCGTTCGAGTGGGACGTCAAACATTCAAAAATGAAGAATGGTAGAATGTCAAATGTGTTTCTAAGGAATTACAATTTATAGTATTTATTGAAATCCTTTCATATGTTAATTACAAATATGAGTTCATATTTTGTTGAATAAATAAATATATTTATTTTCGGGGTATTACAATGGATTACTATTTTTTTTTAACATGTGGCTTGTGTCGTAGCAAAATTACTTATGTGGCATTAATCCCAACATAGATGGTTGCATAACTTCTTCATTGGAGGTGGCCATGTGGTCATCTCTTTATTTTTAAGTAATAAGTTAGTACCTTTATATGAAAAATTAAGCACTTATTTCTTTTAAAAAATTTATAAGAAAGTGTAAAAATATTTAAAAAAATATTATGTGTCTTTGAGAAGTCATTTATGTTTTAAATTGTTTGTCAATGGTTTTTTTTTTTGGAAATTTAAAATTTAGTCCTTATGTTTTCATGCAGTTTCACTTTAATCCTTAGGTTTTCAATTTCAACAATTATGCTTTTGGTTTTCCTTTTATTTTAAACCAGTTCTTTTTTAAACTTACTGTTTATTCAATTAACGGTATATCATTTGCTACATGACTCTCGTTTAACACATCATGTGCCAATTGTATATGTTATGTGATAAAATTGGCTGGCCACCTCCTTTTTTTTTTTTTTTTCTTGTAAGATTTGATTAATTTTTTATTTATAGTATATTTATAATTAAAAGTAATTGTGTCTTGTGCCATGTATAGTTGGCATAGGACTTGTCATATGAGAATTACTTGGCATTAATTGATTGGTCTGATGTAACATGCTAGTAATTTTTTGACGTGTCAGCACAAGAAGGGAAGAGAATTCAAACTAATAACCTCCACTTCATTAGATGTAGTTCAAGCTGATTGAGTTACCTCTTGGAGACTAACATGTTATTAATTAATGAGGAATGTTAGGCTTACAAACACATTTTACACAAAAAAAATTTACAAATTGATGTGGCACAACATAATTGGATATGAAATAAATTCAAATTTTGAGAAACTCAATCATGTTGTAACACATCAATTTGTAAAAGTTTTTTGTAAAATGTGTTTATAAGCCTAACATTTTCTTTAATTAATTGTACAATAAGTTAAAGGAGTTACCTACTTAAAATGACAATGATTGTCTCAATTTCAAATGAAATGTAACTTATGCATTTAATTTTCCAAATTTAAAGTCGGTGTATATAATGCTACAACATTTACATTTTTTGATAGACTTAGGGGCGGATCCAAGGGGGTCTCGACCCCTAAAAATTCTCCTTACTCCTTGGTAAAAATTTTCTTATGCCCCTCAGTCGTGATGATGCCCTCTTTCAACCATAAGTATGCCCTTTGGCTATAATTATGCCCCAGTTATCATGGGCAAACGATTCATGCAGTGTTTAATCTGCAATTTTCAATTACATGATGTTTTAGGTTTAGGCTACAATCTTAGATGAAATGAGGAAGAAGATGATGGCAAATTGACAATCATGTCCTTTAATTAAACACACTGTATAAAGAAAGGGGTTTGCTAGGGGTTCTCCCAGTAATGTTCTCCTGGTGTTATTCCAATCTTACGTAGAATATGATTTAAGAAAAAATAAAATTGTAGTACCATTTTTTTGCTAATAGATTAATTTTTATGAGTTAATAGTTAGGTTTTAATGCTGTAAAACTTGTTTTTGATTCAAAACTAAAACCTAAGGGTGGAATGTTAACCCTTTAGGGATAATATCACCCAAAATATATTTAATCATCATAAATTTGATACTAATCGCCAATTTTGGTCTTAATAAAAACTGATAGTGGAGGCCACTATAATTTTATTTTTTCTTAAATCATATTTTATGTAAGACTAGGAGAATGCCAGGAAAATCTATGGGGAGAACCCCTAGCATTTTCCTTAAATAAATGGCATTTGGACTGTTTGTGGGCCAATTGACAATCATGTCCTTGCTATTTGGACTCTTTGTGAGCCTAAACAAAATTTTAGCTTCTTTCTTTTTAACACTATAGTGGGCTTTGGAAAGAAGAAAAAAAAAATGTCAATGGGCCACTGGGTTTGGTTGAGAGTTTTGAGACACCAAACTCAAAGACTATAAAAATCCAAGCTGCTAAATACTTCAAAATCCAAGCCACTAAAAAACAAAAGCCTTTTCTCCAAAAATAAATAAAGCAAACAACCAAAAGCCAAAATTTACACTTACAAAAAAGCCTAAAGTTTAGTAAATATAGAATCAAATTTTTAGATTTAGATTTAAATTGTTCTTTTTCAATTGATTGTTTTAATTTTTATATTGCTATTAATTCAACTTATTCTTGATAATAACTTCAACAAAAAATTGAGGGATGTAATCATGTAAATATGTAATCAAATTTTTAGATTTAGATTTAAATTGTTCTTTTCAATTAATTGTTTTAATTTTTATATTGTTATTAATTCAGCTTATTCTTGATAATTTTTTTTATATTTAATTATTTATGAATTTATATAGTTTTTTTTTTCATATTTTAATTGATAAATATATAATTGTAGTTATATGAGATTATAGATAAAAAGTTAAAAACAATGATTCTATTGAGTTTTAATTAAATTTTAAACGAAAAATTTTTATAGAGATCAAATCCGAAGATCATATCTACAAATAAGAGTTAGTCATTTTTTATATTTAATTATTATTTTAATATTTGTAATTAATTTTATTTTTATTCATAAAAAAATGCCCTCTATAAGTGAAAATTCTGTATCGGCCACTAGACAGGCTTGTTGATATTGACTTTATATACAAAGTAAAACCATATGGAAGCTTAAAAGACATTTTGGCAACCAACTCCCCCTTATTATCGTTCATTCTAAAAAAAAGTCGAACATCTTTTTAAAAGTATTGTCAAACATCTTTTTTTTTTTTTTTCACTTTTTTATCGCAAAAAATTTAAAACTCCATAAAAATATTTACGATTTTTCAAAATTGATTCTTTGGAAATGATTTTTTAATAATAAAAAAAAAGCAGCAAAGATTTTTTTATTTTAATTTTTCTTATATATTTTTTTAAAAATAAATAATTTTAAACTCAACATTAAATTTATGATCGATTATTATTATATTTTGATCGATTATAATTTTAAAAGACACCTTAATTTGAAGGGGACTAAAGAGTAATACAAGAAGACTCTACAATTACTAGATGCCCCTCCCCTCATTTCCTCAAAGCCGTTAACCCAATATCCGATCTAATATTTCGGTCCGAAGAAGTATCGGGCCGTTTGGTCAAAAAGAAAACCCCGAGGCGGACGATAATTCCAGGAAAAATTACCAGATCTCCCACTTCTCCCCGCCCCCGCAAAGATCTGTCCCATATCACCACTCCCTGATAGATCGAATCGCCTTCAAGGTATTCCATACCCTCTCTCTCTCGCTCGGTCGCTCGCTTTTCTTGTGTGTTTTTGGTATATTGCTTCGTCGTTATTTCACTTTTGCTCTCCTTTTTTGGTGGACCCAAATTCTCTTTCTAGGGTTTCCATCATATCTATGGTTTTTTCATGATATTTTCTTCTCACATTTAATTTTCCACTAAAAAATGTTGTTTTAGCGGATTATTTCTTGCTAAATTTTTTTGATGCTGCCTAATTACTACCTTTGTAATTTAGAAATGAAAGATTAGTTCCAATTTAGCTAAGTGAAGAGGAATTGATTTATAAATTGTTATCATGTATTAGCTTTCCTTCTGGGTCTTGAATATTTGAAATATTGATTTCTTTTCCTCTTGATTTTCTTAGTAATCAAACTAGTGCGTTATGATTCGAGTTGAATCGTCTCTAAGACATGGTTTCTTTGGTTTCCAGGTTCGTTGATCTTCGAGACACGATGGCTATGATCGATGAGCCACTCTATCCGATTGCCGTCCTAATTGACGAGCTAAAAAATGAAGATATTCAGCTCCGATTGAACTCGATCCGCCGGCTCTCTACGATTGCTCGCGCGCTTGGAGAGGAGAGGACCAGGAAGGAGCTGATTCCTTTTCTCAGCGAGAACAATGATGATGATGATGAAGTGCTTCTTGCAATGGCAGAGGAATTGGGGGTTTTCATTCCTTATGTTGGAGGCGTTGAGTATGCGAATGTGCTACTCCCGCCATTGGAAACTCTTTGCACGGTTGAGGAAACCTGCGTGAGGGACAAAGCTGTGGAGTCATTGTGTAGAATTGGTGCACAGATGAGGGAACAGGACTTGGTTGAGTACTTCATTCCTCTGGTTAAGGTCAGATGCTTGAATTGTTTTCCTTTGTTGTTTGCTTATTTTTCCAAATTGGTTTTGGTGTTTACTTATTTCATATGTATCATTTCTATGAATATTAAGTGAGCTGTACAAATTTGAAAGTTTTGTAAGAAGTAATAGTGGATGGGTCAGTGTATTAGGTGTTGCATGTTTTATGATGCCGATGAACAATTACAGTCCTTTACAGATCATACTTGCCAGTTTTTTGATTAGATAGACTAAATTATCTGCTCAGATAGTCTATATGATCTTTTAGTTAGAAAAGTTAGTTTTTTGGCGGTTAGTTTTGCAAAGCGCCATGGCCATCTGATAAACACTTGGCAGATAGAAAACCGACTGCTCACTTTTTACCTGAGGGCTGCCTTAAAACCTGAGGTAACATGTTTGTTGAATTTATCTCTTTCATTGCATCAGCACTTGAAACTTTCACCCTGGTCATGTGTTCTTGTCTTTTCACACGCATTACTTGTGCCTTGGGGAAACCTGCAGGCAACTAGGATAGTAGTCTCAAAGTCAAAACATTTGATTGTTGATTTGTTTATATCTATTTTGTGCTCTTCTTAGAAATTTTACATTACTTATCGAAAAAATAAATGTAACACTTCTCAAAGTCTTTGGTCCTTTGATCATATTTCTTTTCTGATATCCCCTAATACATGATCTTGTTATACCTCGTACAATTAGAATGAGACTCAATTTTATTTTAACACATCATAATCTCCAACATTTAGAGACTGGCTGCTGGTGAGTGGTTTACTGCTCGAGTTTCCTCATGTGGCTTGTTCCATATTGCTTACCCAAGTGCCCCAGAGACATCAAAAACTGAACTACGAACAATTTATGGTCAGCTGTGTCAAGATGACATGCCTATGGTCAGGAGATCTGCTGCAACAAACCTCGGAAAATTCGCTGCTACTGTTGAAGCTGCCCATTTGAAAACTGACATCATGTCTATATTTGAGGATCTGACTCAGGACGGTATGTAAATGCCCTTTGGATCTGTTTAATTCTGCTGTTTGAGAACATAATTTAAGCTGTCATCAAATGACACCTTTTGTTAATTTATTGTATTTAATTTTTCTTGAAAGAATAGACTGTTAATAGTTTTTTCCCAATTAAATTTATGGGTCAATTTAGCGAGGACCCCTTTTTGTCCTGACCTGATGAAAGCTGAGGGATAAGATGAATAACTAATTCTAGGAAATAATTGCTATGCTTCTGCAAGTGCTCTCTTTTATCCATTTCAGTTCCAGATGTTGTTTGCTTGGTCATTCATGTCTGTATCTTGCATTATTCGTATATATATATATATATATATATATATAAATTGTTTGTATATTGCATTCAATTTATATTTTTTGAATCGACATAATTTTTAAATAGTGTTGTTGGAGTCGTGTGTTCCCACTTGAGTATCCTGATTCTGTTTAGACTTCTAAGTGGGTTACCTAGGTGACTTATTGGATGCCTAACCCTGAGGGTTAATTGTCAAGTCCATTTCCATTAAAAGCTTTGCAATATTTATTCATCTACCATCTACTTGGATTTTCTTTTAACCTATTTTGTTATATGCATTGGCTTAGAGTTTTTAATGACAACAAGAATTTGCTCATACTTATCTCATTGCAGATCAAGATTCTGTTCGGTTATTGGCTGTTGAAGGTTGTGCAGCACTTGGAAAGTTGTTGGAACCTCAAGATTGTGTGGCACATATTCTTCCTGTCATAGTTAGTTTCTCACAGGTATGGATTATGTTGTTAGTAATTGCATTCTAAAATTAACCTGCAGCTTGTATGGTCTGTTAATCTCTACATAACCAGAAAAAAGGAAAAAAGATTTATGTAAGAGACTATAAATCTTTTATCCTTTTTCTGGTTAGGTGTTTATCTTGTATACTTCATGTGTACTTAGATATGCCATATGCAGTTTTAATGAAGTTTATTTACTTAAAAAACTCTTAGTTGCATTTAAAGGTTTGTGGAAACCTTTTTTTCTTAATTAAATGGTCAGTAATTTCTTAATGAAAAATCAGTAACGTTAATCTCTGGCATACTCCTTTGGTTGCTTTTAACATGTTTATAACCTTTTTTTAATTAAAATATTAATGCTAATTTGATAAACCATTTTCTGTTGCAGTTTTCCTACAAAAGGTTCTATAATCTCTGTTGTGCAACTAAATGTTAGCCATGTTTCTACCATTAATTGTGCTAAAATGCTTCTAACATGCTATTCTGATTTTCAATATCCTTTTTGGCCATTGTCTTCTTTGGTCTTGCTTTCAAGTTATAAATATGTAAATTTTCCTAGGATTACTCTTGAGATGAATGTCCTTTAACCATATTTACATTTTCTTGTATTTTAGGGCATTTGGATAGATTGGTTTTAATAGCTGATTTGCATTGAACTTTTCCTTCTTTTGTAATAGAATCTTTTACTTCTACTGACCAAAAGGGCACTACCCAAGTACATTGGATGTATTCAAGAGAGACCCAGCTATCTAGAACTTGACTCCTCTAATTAAGGGAAAAATTGAAGGAGAAAAAAAATGACTAGGGTCAAATTCATGATAAATAAAAACTAGGCAGACTACAATCTTAGAATCAACTCCTTGAGTATGTGGTGGGGTGTTATAAGTGGAAGTTTTTCCTTCAATTTTAAAAAAGGTTTTGGTTGCTTTGACACTAAGACTCTGTGGTTGAATATGTTATTTGAGGAGAATGTATAATTTGTAAATAATCCTAAATGAGAGTTGCTTCTCTTTATTTCGTTAACTTTTATAACTGAATCATGAAGTGCAACACAATATGTAAATTTGCCATTATGTGATGCAAAGTCTTTTCTAACCAGGATAAATCTTGGCGTGTTCGTTACATGGTTGCAAATCAACTATACGAATTGTGTGAAGCTGTAGGTCCTGAACCAACCAGGTACTTTCTCTTTTCCTGCAAAGAAGCTAATTCAATTTTCACCAACCTATTGCCAGGTCTGGTTTGTTTGTTGGGTTTTTTTTTTTTAAACTTTTATTATTTTTTATGCTTTAAATACTTTACTTTTTCCCTGGCATTATCAAACAATCTCTTGCAGAATTTGAGAGAACTTGATTTTTTGTTGCAATAATCTCAAAACCGTCTTTAGAAATCATTTACTTCTCCGGAGGTGCACTAGGGTCTCCTTGGGGGAGAACTAGGGCTGTTCATTTGGGGGTTTTTTAGGCCCTTTGCTGGTTTTGGGTTGTATCGGGTTTTTTTTGGGCTCCTTGGTATACTTTTTGTGTACCTAGAGGCATTGGTGTTTTGGGTTTCCTTTGTATGCTTGAGGCGCTTGGCGCTTTCCTTGTGTACTTAGAGGCGCTTGGCGCTTTTTTTTGATATATAATACACTGACTTATCAAAAAAAAAGATTTATGTAGATATTTTTGATGGGTAATGATTTATGTAGATATTTTACTATAGCTTCAATTCTAATTGATGGTTGTCATAACGTTTATATCTGTTAGGTCGGACCTGGTACCTGCATATGTTCGGCTACTTCGTGATAATGAGGCCGAAGTACGCATAGCTGCTGCTGGAAAAGTTACTAAGTTTTGCCGGATTCTGAACCCAGAACTTGCAATTCAGCATATACTTCCGTGTGTGAAGGTACATGTGCTCACCAACTAGTTAGCTATTTGGTGTTATGTATTTGATGGTAGATTGTGTAGTGTTTATCCACTTGTAGTCTTGTTCTGATCTTGCTTGTTTGATAATTTATGACTCATAAAGTTTGTCTGCTTTAGGAACTGTCAACAGATTCATCTCAGCATGTTCGTTCTGCGTTGGCTTCTGTTATAATGGGAATGGCACCAGTTTTAGGAAAGGTAATATCTTGTCTAGGTACATATGTTGTTTCTCATCTTGGATGGACAATATAAAAGTTTAATTATTCATTTCCATGCAAAAGTAGAAAGGCATATGGCTAAGGTTATGCAATGTTTCTAGCATCATCATCTTTTTTTCTTCCTTCTAGCTAGGTGCTTCTTCTTGTATATACTTTTTGTTTACTTAGGGGTGCCTTATGCTTTTAATGATATGTGTCAATTACTTATTTTAAAAAAAAAATGTTTCAAGCATCTCGTCTAACACCTTTTATTGTCTTTCATTCTGACATCAGCAGTAATTGTGGTGTAGAATATGTTCCTGCTTTTATTTCCTACATGTGATTTCTGTTCTCACTTGTTTGGATGTATCCTGTTAGCCGCATGCGAGAGAGTTCTTTCTATAACTAGTGATCTAATTGAAATGCAATTGGAGAGTGAGCTAGTTACCATTATGCCTTCTTGCTGTGGAATAAACTTAATAGCATCAATAATATTTCTCTCCAGAACATCGCATGAATTAGTGATACCTGTTTCAAAATTGCTAACATTTTATGTCATGCATCACTGGAATTGACATGTGTGGATAGCTTGTTTTAGTTCTCATTTAATTAAAACAGAGGATGGTGTCTCTCTCTCTCTCGATTTTGCCATATAATGTACTGTTTTCTTTGAGTGAAATTTTGTTTATTTCCTTGTATATAATGTAATTTCTGTTGATGGTTTGCAGGATGCAACAATTGAACAACTGCTGCCTATTTTCCTTTCTCTTTTAAAGGATGAGTTTCCCGATGTCCGGTTGAATATTATCAGCAAGCTTGATCAAGTTAACCAGGTTTTGTCTATATTCAAGTGTTAAAGAGTTCATTTCTTCCAATTTTGATGCATGCATTGTTTTCTCTTTGGGTGCAAAGGAAACACTTTTTCTTTTGCATTTTTGAATGATTTAGCATTTAGTGGCTGTTATTAAAAAAATTTAAGTTATTCTGTGATTTGTAACAAAGTTGAAAATGATTATATTTCCCCATATTACTTAATTAAATAAAGGAAAAGAAGAAGAAAGATTTTTTCTCCTGCAGATCTCTCAGTGCCCTGTAAATGATTATCTCCACTATGGTGTTGCAGCATTATTTTCCTTTCTGCCTTTCATTCTGCTAGAGTTATGACTGAGGTTGATGTTGTCTTATAAAATATGATCCTTTAGTTGATGCAGCATAATTGTTTGTTAAACTCAATTGTTGTTTTATTGCCGCCTTTCTTGAATTATTTTGAAAGTACCAGTTTCCACAAGAGTGTTTGTAAACATTTAGTATTAAATTTTAATCAAGTCTTGTTAATGTAACTGTTGAAACAGGTGATTCGGAATTGATCTGCTGTCCCAGTCTCTTTTGCCAGCGATAGTTGAGCTTGCAGAGGATAGACACTGGAGGGTTCGGCTTGCAATAATAGAATATATACCTTTATTGGCAAGTCAATTGGGTGTAGGCTTTTTTGATGATAAGCTTGGTGCTCTTTGCATGCAATGGCTAAAAGATAAGGTTTGTATAGATTTTGGTTACTGACTGCTAAATATAATGTGTTTATGCTTTTGATTTAATCTTTATATCTGTTTTGATTAACAGTTTCCTCTTTATGTAGAAAACTCTATATTAAATGTGAATCCATCTTCTATTCTCAAAGTCATCTTCCTCATTGTTACTATTATCTTTTCCAAACACTTTTGCTTTTAGTAGGTGGGGAATTCTATTTTCTAGGAATTGCAAAGTATTAATGAGAATTAGTAATTGAGGTTGTGGGCCTATCAATTTATACGCATTCCCAGCTTAATTTGGTGGGAATATTCTTGGATATCCATCACATTATCACTTGTTGTAATTTTTTGCTAACGCAATTTGCTCCTTCCAGTTTTCAGTGTTATTTTCCCTTCCCAAGGGAAGCTAGATTGGGTTGCAATTCTGCCGGATTGAAAATTATCGAAGTTTTTTTAGACGTTAAGATGCTTTTTCTCTATGATTATCTTCCATTTGAGGTTTCCATAGCACATATTTCTTAGTATACTTGTTTCTAGTAAATTTAGGGTTGGTTTGGTAAATGATTTCATTTCAGTTTGATATTGTAGCAAAAATTGATTGATATGAAAAAAAGTAAGAATGTATTTTTTTAAAAAAGTAAGAATGTTTGGCATAGAAAATTGAAAAATTTTGTTTTGTAGTGATTTTTTTTTTATTTGAAGAGTAATAAAAAGTGATTGATGTGTTAAAAGTAAGAGAATGTTGGAAAAATGAAATAATTGGATTTCTTTGCCTTTGCCAAAATCGTTTAACATACAGACCCTTATATATGTTGTTGGGCCCATCGATGAGAAGCTTGTATATTGGATTTATTTACTGTAATGTCTGACCCTTGCAATAACAAGCATGATCGTGCAATATTGACTGGCTAACATCTTAATAGGGTATAAAATTTATTTTCGCTAACTCTGTTGATACTGGCTGTAGGTTTACTCAATTCGTGATGCAGCTGCAAATAATGTGAAACGCCTTGCAGAAGAATTTGGCCCAGATTGGGCAATGCAACACATAATTCCACAGGTTCTTCTGATTACATGTTACTTGCATTGATTTCTGTTGATACATTATTATCTTATGGTACCATTTCCCAAGGAAAAGCAAAAAAGAATTCTCAGATTGATGTTGGTGCATGACATGCATATGAAGTGTCTGACATGGATAATTTCATAAATTTACGAGTTTAGATTTTCAAAATGATCTCTGATGCGTTTTTCTGATTCCTATCAATGCAAGAGTATATGTCCTTGTCAGTGCTTATATTCATTCCTTCATATCCTGTATATGAAAAGAATTTTGTTGTCAAAATTCCTGCCATTGACATGCTAGAGTGCCTAAATTCTTTGTCCTGGTGTTTACTTGTATATTTATTTTGATTAAGAACAAAATATATTTTGAACGAAAGATAATTTATAGGCTGGTAAAGACCGAAGTTCCTTAACCTTTCTTTTTTTAACCGAGGCCAAAGCAATATTGCTCTGTTCTCTAGCATTGAAAAGGAACTAGAATCATCTTTCAGGTCTAATCCTCAACCTCTAATGTGACTAAAAAAGAAGGTAAGGTTCTCTGTTTCTTTTAGCAACTCCAAGGGCCTTGAAAAGCCTATTGACAACCAATGACTCACCATCCAATGCCTTGTTCTTTATTATCTCTGATGCCTTTTTTTGCTCAGTAATGCCTTTTTTTGCTCAGTAATGCCTTTTTTTGCTCAGTAATGAGTCCCATTATTGTGGACTTGAAAATATAAAAACAGTTTCCCCTTTTCTTGATTAGCTTTCTTGGTTTGGGGTGTCAATAGCTTAGGAAATTCTCTCCGGCTTTCCTGTTCTTGTTGCTGATACTATGTCTCTCATATGATCGGATGGGAGCTTCTGCTTGGGAGGATTTGTGGTGAGTTGATGGCAGAGACTTCAACCACTGTTACCTAAGAAGTGCTTCCCCCTAGAGGTGTGCTTGTGGAAAGAGAGCAGAGAGACTCTAACCACCAATTCCTTTGTTCCAAATTTGAGCTTTTTATTGTTGTCTGTCAGCTTTGGGGGACTTGTTGCTTCTCTCAAATTACATAAATAATTATGAAATTGAGTTAAAAGAAACTATGTAAGACTATTCTCCCACCCTGAACTGCAGGGAGTGGTTAACAAACTCACATCTGAACTTGTCTTTGGTGTATGTGCTTTTTTTTTTTTTTCTCAAACTGCTTGGAAATTCTCTTACAGGTCTTAGATATGATTAATAACCAACACTATCTGTACCGGATGACCATTCTACATGCAATTTCTCTACTTGCTCCTGTAATGGGCCCAGAAATTACTTGTTCCAAACTTCTGCCTGTGGTCATTAACGCATCAAAAGATAGGTAAAGTCAATAGATTCTGAAGCTTGGCTGTGAACATCTTTCTTTCTGTTTGTTATAACTTGGACTGCCGTGATGACAATTAATTGTATCTTGCAGGGTTGCCAACATCAAGTTCAATGTCGCTAAAGTCTTGCAGTCACTTATTCCCATAGTTGATCAGTCTGTAAGTAACTCACTTTTGATTTACATAAGATTTCTGAGTCAGAAAATAGATGATAACGACAATGAGCAAGGCATGATATATCAAGGCATGTATGAAATTGAGAGCTGGTGTGATTTTGGAACTGTTTAGGATATTATGGTTCTTAAAGATAATTCTCGATCCAGCTCTAAAAATGATAGGTGAAAGAAAATACAATATGTTGTATCATATGGTCAGACAGAATTAGGATTTCTGGGTAAGGATGTCTTTGCAAATGTCCCTCTCCCCCCTTCTTTTTTGGCGATGGAGACGAGGCAAATCAAGGATGTCCACCAGAATGACATCCTTTTATCCCACCCATTTTGTCCAATAGTGATTGATTGATTGGAAAAGAAAGTGCAATACTGTTTCGTGAGCATATGCTAATGGGACTACTGATTGGGATGCTTTGTGAACAATGCAGGTGGTTGAGAAGACAATCCGCCCGTGTCTGGTTGAACTTAGTGAGGATCCGGATGTTGATGTCAGGTTCTTTTCCACCCAAGCACTACAGTCAAGTGATCAGGTCATGATGTCTACCTAGGTTGATTTAGGTCATAATGTCTACCTAGATTGATTGTTATTGATTTTTATTTTTTCTTTACTCTTCTCTTTTTTTGTTTTGCTGGCCAATTTGGAAGTTAAGATGATATACAGATGTATGTAATATCTTACTTGAGGTGCCAGAATATTTTTTTCCTAGGACATTTTCTTTTCCTTTGATTGACATGCCATGTACACCATATCGCAAGATCCAACTAAAATCTCGCAGAGGTTATGGTACGTCTGCAGAATGCTATTTTCTTCCCTCAAGCTGCAAATTAGGTAAATGGGAATCTGTGTAGAAAGAAGTTATAACAGGGCTCGGGTTTGAGCAATTTGTGGATTTGGACGCTGCCAGTACATGCCTTTTCCACCCACAACTAATATTTCTGTGTCAATGTTTATGATTATTACCAAATATCTTGTGGTAGCTAGAACATCACCGGGAAAATGTGGTCAAGCTATTTGGTGCCGCCATGGCACTCGAGAATTATGGTACTTTTTGTACCAATGATCTCGGTGATGTCGTCAACAGGCTTATGCAAACCTGCTGCAGCACACCCTTCACGGATGGTCCCATCATGTCAAAAAAGGCCAGGCAATGTGTTAATCCATCGCAGCTGCAGCCGTTGGTTTGTTTTCCCATCTAGATTTCAAAATTCTTCTGATGCATTACTTCTCTTTGTTTTCAACCCGTGTTACTCTGTCGTTTGTCCACATTTCATTTGTTTTATTTAAATTTAAATTAGTAAAATAATTGTGAAATTTGAAATCTGCTCACAAAACATTAAGTTAAGATCCCTGATTCGTACTTCAGATAATCTGGGCAATCCTCCTCCGCTGGAAATTTAAAATGAATGTCACACAGGCCGGGAAAGACATCAAACCTCATTGGCTGAGGTGTATTATTGTGCAGAAATTTGTACTTCAAGTCGATTTTCTTGGCTTTCAGAAAGGAAGAAGCTGAATAAAGTGATGGTATCCAAAACTAGAGAAGAGAAAAAGAATGACAGTTGGATACAGCTGGGCCAGAGAAATTGAGATCAAAGTAAAAACGGAATATGGGTCAATGGTCATTTACTCGTTGGCTGAAAATTTAGAATGAACACAACGCAGATGGAGTGAAGAGATCTTTGATTTTTATTAATTACCATTTCCAATTTACTTAAAAAGTAAAAACAAAAATTTCAAAATTGACGAGTCATTTTTATGCCAACCAAAAAATCATCTCCCTAGTAATTTTAGTCGCATGACTCCCATATAGTTTTATTGTTTTAATTGTAGACGACTTGTATTAAAGGGTGGAATTGAAATTTTTGTATCAACTTTAAATCGATAAAATAGATGCTATCCATTTTATTTGAAATTAAGAAGATTTTTGTCCTATTGCACCATTTTAGACTTTAAATTGTTTTGAGTAATTTCTCAATTTAGTCACTGAAAAAATCAAAATAAACACCCTTAAAATATGTCACTTCAACAATGAAATGAGGAATAAACAAATTAGGGTGAAGCGTAGCAATACTTGATATCTTTTTGCCTATAAATAATGTTAGAAGTTATATTTTTATTTGATGACTACTCTTATATTAATCCTTTTAAAAAACTATAGATTCAAAAACTATTTACGACTATCACTTGAAATAATTGCAGCATAAAAATTGTACTATACACTTATAGTTATGCTAGATATATTAGAAATGATGTGATTTTAAAATGATTAAAATATTAAAATTAAATAATAATTCTTTTTAAATTCAATAATAATTTGAAAATTCTCTGAGTAATCAAGAAAAATGAAGCTTTGTCCTCATTGAAATTAGGCTTAGTAAAATAAATGTTCCTAGTTCAAATCTCTCAATAATAATTTTAAAATTCTTCAAGTAATCAAGAAAAATGAAGCTTTGTCCTCATTGAAATTAGGCCTAGTAAAACAAATGTAACTAGTTAAAATCTTCTATCTCCTCGTGTAAAAAAAAAAAAAACTAAAGCTTTTCTCTTTGCGTGCTTGGCGGTTTCATTGCGCAAGACAAGTTCCTGGATCCTTCGCCTTTTACCCCCAAAGTCTTCTCCCTCCTTTGCATTGGAGCAGCCCATTGACTGACTGAGACGAGAGAGAGAGAGAGTCTAGTCTTTGAGGCAAGGAAGCTCAGGTACTATGGAGATCGCAGAAGAATAGGAGAACAACCTTGAGTCCTCCTGCCTCTACTTGAACGACCGCTCTCGCACTCCCTCCTGATCCTTAGCTTCTTCTTTAGCCATGGATTCTGATGAGGCTCCCCAACCAATTAAAGGGGTTGTCATAATCTCTCTTCCACCACCAGACAACCCCTCACTTGGCAAAACCATCACTGCCTTCACTTTCTCCAACGCTCCCCAATCCCAAACCCATCACCAACAACAAAACCATCAAAACAACCACCAACGCGCTCCTCTCCCACCTGCAAACCCTCCGAGTCAACTTTCATTCTCGAACAGCGGAGCCTTCCTTGTCACCCCAAGAAAGCTCTTGGGCTTTCTGGGTATCTCTCTTTTTGCTCTTGCCCTTTATAGTTCTGTATCTTCTCAGCCACTCCGAGAATCCCGCCGCTCAGAAGATGATCATGGACCCACGTCGTTTCTCTTTCCTTTGTACCCAAAATCACGGACTCCACAAATAAATGTGAAGCTGAAGTTGGGGAGACTTGTGGGTATTGATAAAGGGGATATGATTTCTTCAATTGAGGATGCGAGGGAATCCCACATGAAATTGTTTGCTTCTATGGCAAAAGTTGATTCCACTTCCATTTTACCTGTCAGAGGCAATATACATCCAGATGGGTATGGGTGGATCTTGTTGCTTTCTTTAATTGCTTCCTTTAAATTATATTATGAGTCATGGAGAGGGGAAAGTGCTTTTTTCTTCTTTTTTTTTGGGAATAAAGTAAATAGAGCTAAAAAGGAATCATTGGAAAACTACGTTATTGCTGCGTGCTGTTTATTAAAGCTTAGCACACTCACTAGCGACTACATGCTCAATAACTTGTCTTTGTGTGGCATGCTACATCCCTTTGTCTTCGAAATCACTAGTTATAAACCAAATGTTCTTCAAAAGAACCAGTCATATTTACAGTTGAAGCTCTCTAACATCACTTATAAAGCTCAATTTCACTCAATGAAGAACTAATGTAGAATTTAGTGCCAAAAGTGGGAGTTAGCCTTCTGGGGTATCGCAGTCCTTGATCCGAAACTGATGAGAAATATGATTTAGTCCCTGAGTTGGGGAGTTCATAATTCACTACGATTATAAAATGGGCAGGGGAGTTCATAAATGTTCCTCTCCTTTAAACTTAAACAAGCCATTGTTGCTAGATAACTCATCACAGCCTTGTCATCATCACTCTGACTTCAATTGCCGTATAGTATGTGGTCATGCTGCTCCTGATGCTAACAAAAATTTTCTTATACATACAGATTGTATTACACATACATACTTGTTGGTAGTCCTCCAAAGCGTTATTTTCTTGATATGGATACGGGGAGTGACTTAACGTGGATACAGTGTGATGCTCCTTGCACTAGCTGCGCTAAGGTAATTATGATTGGTTATTCAGTTAATGGGTTTTCCAAACTTCTCCTGTATGCATCTACTGTATCCCCTGGTTTTCATTCATATCTAATCGATGTTCAATAGATAATTGGAATTTGTTACATTGATCTTGCATGTCTTTTCTGAAAAATGCTTTGTATTAAGAGAATAAATCAATATATGAAACATATGCTGCTCTTTTTTTTTTTTTTTTTTTAAATTTTTTTTAAATTTTTTTTAATTTTTTTATATCTCCTTCTTCCTGCTCTTATCTTGTGGGATTTTAGGTTGTAATTCCATTTTGATGCACTGTGGTAAATAATTTCTTCTTCTTCAATGTCTTAATACAGGACCTTTATTTTATTTTTTTATTTTTTATTTGGTTATCGATTGGGAGGTTAAAGAACAAGTTTGGAAGTTTTCAATCAACCCTGGATCTGACTGAGGGAATTATCTTTACAACTCTTTTTAACTGGTTGGCATAAAAAAAAATAATAAAAAAAAGGCTCTTGAACAAGTATGCCATCTTAGAAATCAGTCAACGATCAAAGATAATGATATCCCAACCTTTAATTAAACTGTTGAGCTACACATTATCTCTATTCTAATGTATATAGTTAATGCAGGGACCAAATGCTTTGTACAAGCCAACAATAGGCAACATAGTACCTTCCAAGGACTTCTTGTGCACGGAAGTTAATAGAAATCAAGAGGCTGGATATTGTGAAAGTTGCCAACAATGTGACTATGAGATTCAATATGCAGATAGAAGCTCCTCTTTGGGGGTTCTTGCTAGAGATGAGCTTCATCTAATGATGGCAAATGGATCATGGACCAATTTAAATGTTGCTTTTGGGTAATGCTTTTCTATTCCCTCCCATCCCCAAACTCTGAATTTCCTTAGAAGTTTCTAATTTTTTGATGAGTCTTTGAAGTGTTTAATTTAACACCAAAATGCTGATTTATGCAATTGTTTTTGTCTGTAAGGTGTGCATATGATCAGCAAGGATTACTTTTAAATACACTGGCAAAGACTGATGGAATCCTGGCGCTAAGCAGAGCTAAAGTTAGCTTACCTTCCCAGTTGGCAAGCAAGGGAATCATTAACAATGTGGTTGGTCATTGTCTTACCGCTGATGCAGGTGGTGGATATATGTTCTTAGGTGATGATTTTGTACCGCAGAGGGGTATGTCATGGGTCCCTATGCTTAATAGCCCTTCCGTGTAAGTATACATCTCTTCCCCATTCCTTGCTTCTTTCTATCAGTAATAGAATATAGGGTTAACTATTTTACCCCTCTTTAACTACCATCATTTTTGCAATGTCTCCCTTTCATGACTCAAAATGGCAAAATAAGATAAAAACTGACTTATGAAGGGAATCTTTGTCATTTTTGGTCGTAAAAGGGGGACATTGCAATTCCAATGTAGATCAAGGGAAGGGGGGAGAGGGGGCCGGGGGCGCTGCAAAAATGATGGTAATTAGAAGGGGGAAATTTAGTTTTTCATAGAATATATCGATATTCAACTCTTTTTTTTTTCCTAATAAATGTTGATTTTCCATTGTCTTCAGTTCCAATATAATATTTATAATAAATGACTGATTATTTTATTTAATTTTATTTTTTAATTTTATTATTATTTAATTTATTTTTTTATATCTTGTGCTTTAGCTAGAAAAGATATGTCTTATTCTGTGGGCAACAAACCCATGATTTTTGCCAAGACCGTATTAGAATTTTCAAGATGGGATACTTATCCAAAAAAAAGAAATGTCTTATTCTTGTGATGTAAATGCAATATAATAGAAGGTATAATGTTCAGAGTCTAGTGTCAGGCCAAAAGTTCATCTACGCTGGTGTTAATATGATTTGTTAGCTCAATCCTGTATTGACCAATGTTTTGGATCTCTAATGCAGTTATGAGATTTACCCTTGTAATTTGTGACAATCTTTATAAATATGCCTCTTAGATCTTTAACATATGGACGATTCTTCTTCTTATTTTCCTAAATACCTTAGATGCCTTACATGCAATCTTATTCTGCATCACCTTTGATTTTCTCTTCTTCCATGCTTTCCTATACAGAGATTCTTATCATACAGAGATTGTGAGAATGAATTACGGAAGCAGGCTTCTCAAACTAGGTGTGACAGACAGCAGAGCAGGACATGTTGTTTTTGATAGTGGCAGTTCTTTTACATATTTTACGCAACAAGCATATTCTGATTTAGTTGCTTCTGTAAGTGTCCACAGCCTCCTGGAAAGTTCTAGAATTTCTTATTACATGGCAACTCCACTGAATGTACTGATTACTTGTTACCCATTGATGCAGCTTGAAGAAGTTAATGGGTTCGGACTCATCCAAGATACATCAGATCCAACATTGCCTGTTTGTTGGCGAGCTAAACTCCCAATCAGGTACGACAGCAAGTGTGGTTGATTGGGCTGCACCTGGTCAAGCTTAATTATTTTCTCTATAGGTTAACTTATCCTTTTGGCATTCTCTTAACCAAGTTATCAAAGACTCTAACTTTATGTTGGTTCCTACCATTAAAATTGAGAAAAAAAGTGCATTTGGTGCACATATCTGAATAATTTAAAAGGAAAGAACATATGCATTTACTGAAATGGAAAAAAAAAAAACACTCAAAGTAGAGTTCTACTTTTCTCTGCACTACTGTCACCAATGTAACCAACTTACGATAAAATAGATGTTACATTGAAATTTTCTTTACTCCACCTTAGCCATCTCTTCCAAGTTCCACTGTTCTCAGCCTACACCACAACCATTTGAATTGATGGTGGCATCAACTTCAATGTTGTCACACCTTTTTCATTGCTAGCATATGCACAACTGCTAGCACACCACCATGTCTTCACCACCACCATCACCACTACTAGTACTCTATTATATTCCTTTGGGGAAACTTCACAAAATCTTCATAAACTTTCACGCGTTTTGAAATTACCCCCCTAAAGTTTAAAAACTTTCAATTAAGGTATCGAACTTTCAATTTTTTGCAATGTCTCCCCTCCATTAGGATTTTTTGTTAAATCTTATCAAAATACCTTTTTTTTTTTTTTTTTTTTTTTTTAAATTGCAAAGATTTGGGCATATGTATTTTTGCAAATTTCTTTAAATCCTGGATCTTTGCAATTTTTGTTTCATTTTTTTATAATAAAAAATAGGGGTATTTTGATAGGATTTAACGGAAAATCTTAATGGAGGGGTGACATTGCAAAAAAATAGAAGTTCAATATACTAAATTGAGAGTTTAAAATGATAAAAGTTCAGGGGGTTAAATAAAGTTTCCCCAAATCCTTCACTGTGAATGCAGATTCCATTAAAATTGAGAAAAATATACCAAATACCCAATACTTGTGTAACAAAACCGTCCGAAAAGGTCAGAAAGGTGCATTTGTTGCCAACACCTTCCAAAGTATTTTCTTGTGAGGGCTTTGCATTATTGCTAGAAAATAGTCAATTGCTTTAATATTAAAACTTTGGGTTATATAGACTTTAATCCCTTCAACTAACAGCCGTTTTTGATAAAGCATCAGGAATTGACACCTTTGACACTTGGGTTCATCAAACTACAATTTGTTGTAATTAAGCCTCTATTATTGTTGACCATCTGTTTGGATGGAAAAATCATATTTAACCAAAGTATTCCAAAAATACCCTTGTTTGACACCTAAAAAACCAAATTTATCCCTTAAAATTATAAATTAGTAAAAAATTATAAGGAAAACTTTACAAAGGACCCCTAAACTACCATATGATTTGAAAAGACCCTCCCCCAAATTTCAAAACCTTTTAATTTCACCCCCCCAAACTTTCAATTTGATGCAATCTATCCTCTTCCGTCAGTTTTTGGATGTTAAAAGTGATGAAATGACCTTTATACCCCTAAAACGTTTATAAAATTTCAAATTTATCCTTAATTTCAATTTTTTTTTTAAAAAAAAACTGAAGGATAATTTGGTCTTTTTAGTGGTTTTTGTTAGGGTTTAACGGAAAAAATTGACGGATGGGGGTTAATTGCACCAAATTGAAAGTTTAAAGGGTAAAATTGAGAGTTTTTGAAATTTTGGGAGTCTTCTCAAAACGTTTGGTAGTTCAGGGGTCTTAAGTGAAGTTATCCACTATATATATATATTTAAAAAAAATGGGGTGGTGGCCACCATTTATGTTTTATGTTTTACTTAAAATAAAAAAAAAAATCGTTTTTTTAAGTTCTTTATTATTATTTTATTATTTTGGTTTTATAAAAAATGATGGTATTAAAGCCAAGCTGATACTTTTTCATCCAAACAAACGGTAGCCTCTAATGGAGTAGCTTAAATGTAACAAATTGGTTGTTTAATAAACCTAAGTGTCACAGCTATCAGCTTGTTAGTACGTGAGTCTTTATAAAAAATGGTTGTTAATTGAGAGGGCTAAAGTATATTTAACCCTAAAACTTTTCACTCTTTGGGTTTGATTTTTGGAGCCTAGAAGGGTTTTGGCTTTGTAATGCCGTGGCATTTGGAGGGGGGGTGGGGTGGGGGTGTGGGGAACTTTGCTACTTCACTATTTTATTTTATTTTATTTTTTTTCCGGGGCTGCTACTTCACTTATTAGGTCTAAATATTGACGACCCTATAGGGTATCACTTTAAAAATGACGAGTCTTTTAGTTTTCTTACTGAATGATTTAGTGCTGGGTTGTATGATGTTTTGTATATCATACACTGAAAAATTTCAGTTGGGAGTTGATGAAGTAAATAATAATAATACTTTTTGATGACTCATACATATATTATTATTATCGTTATCATTATTATTACTATTGTATCAATTAAGACACTTTTTTGGGCAGACTGGGAGGCAGTTTTTTTGAAGATATCTCTCATCTCACTCCCTATCCCAATCTTTTTTTCTTTGTCTCTTGGTAACTAACTATACTTTTTTACTTTTTGTTTCCCTGAACAAGGGAATACTGCTAATATATTGGCTGTCTTGTTTCTCAAATATGGAATATTTTAGAAGATTATAGAACCGAAAATCATGTAGAAATTTGACTAAAATATGAACTTCCAACAGAAATCTGACAATTGAGCAACTGATGTGATGTAATAAAAAGGTCATTACTTAAATTAAAGTGATTGGAATAAGTTTCCTCGATTGATTAAGAAAAAAAAGTGAAAGGTATCTGCTTGGAGTTACTTGTCCATAAGCTATTCCCTCCCTTCTGTGACGAGAAAATGGCCTCAAAGTACAGCGTAGGTTCGTTGTAAAACAAGCCTGATATCATGCAAAACATGTAGTTAATATTAGTATTCTCTTTCCTCAATTGCACCTTACTTTGGGGGCTTTCTCATTCATGATGGATGCTAAGTTATAAAAGCCACACCCATATGTTTGCAGATCTGTGGTGGATGTTCAGCATTTCTTTAAGACTTTAACCCTTCAGTTTGGGAGCAAATGGTGGATTGTTCCCACAAAGCTTCAAATTCCTCCAGAGGGCTACTTGATCATTAATGTAAGTATTTTTTGTCCTTTTACATCAGATTTTATTCCACAGTGTTCAAGTGTTTGATAAACAAGACTCCTAATTTTGTAGAACAAAGGCAATGTGTGCTTGGGTATCCTTGATGGAAGCAAAGTACATGATGGATCAACAATTATACTTGGAGGTATGTTCTGTCTAACGCATGAAAACCAAACCTGGGTCTACTGAGTTATATTCTCTAAGGTCTTAATAATTTGTCAGATTCAATTTTTTATTGGATAAAGGTATTACTACAGAATTCTCTGTTTTCTGGTTGGTTTAGCACCCCCCAAACTTCCCTCTTTCCCCTTTCTTGCCAATTGTTGACTAACTAATACGGCCTCTGCAGATGTCTCAATGCGCGGGCAACTGGTGTATACGATAATGTGAACCTGAAAATCGGGTGGGCGCGATCCAATTGCATCAGGTCCCGAATATCTAAGAGTCTCCACTTCATTTGATGGGGGGATAGTGTGCTTATTATGGGCCAAAGTACAGGGGTTTCCTTTGTACGTACCCTGTTCAACATTTGCATTTTCTTTTGTGAATATCTTATATGCTCTCCCAGTCTCAAAGTGATTGTCTTAAATGAAAAGTAAAAACTTAAAAAGAAAAAAAAAGTTTTCTAAAATTTCATTCGTTGTACTTGTATCTTAGAGTGCATGATTTTTAAGAAGATTTTTTTTTTCTTTGAAAAGGGTTAGGTAGTTTAAGAAATACCACAGTAAATAATTTTTATTTTCAGAAAGTAAAAATTTAGTCTGTATTGTCGGGGGAGTAGTTATAAATTATATTGTGTATGTGAAGATGTCTGTACACTTTTTTATAGTACAATGTATTTTGTTTTGGACCAAGGAGAAAAATATAAGTAATAGTTAATTTCCCTTAATTTCTATGAAAATTGTACTGCATGAGGCCTACGCACAATAACAGTTTCATTCACAAATTTTTAGAGGTTTTCACAACAACGATGGTTTGAGGCAGTTTTCCACTTTCAAAAATTGCTTAAGGAGAAGATTAATGCACCATAAAAGTCGCAGATCAAATCTTTATAGTTTTTAATTCATTTGGGTTATTTCAACATCACTACAACAATATTTTTAATGGATAACTCAATCGACTATGGACCACGCCTAATGAAGCGGAGGTCACTAGTTCGAATCTCCCTTCCCCTTCTCGTGTGGACATGTCAAAAAAAAAAAAATCACTACAACAATAATGCACAATTATATTCAACAAGCATTTTTAATTTGTAGCATTTATTTTGTTTCAAAACTTAGTGTGCGTGGAGCTGTCATTTCGATTCCTCCTTCAAGCGACTTTTATTTTGTCAAAAAAAACTTCATTTAACAAGATCTCAAATGAATATGAGGGAATCGATATGGCTTGGGGTCTGATTTTTGGGGGAAAAAGAGAAGTGAATTTTTGCTCGACAAGAGCTTTATAGTTTGAAAGGAGTAAAACGTTTATGTTTAACTATTAATGTGGAGTTTTGTACATGTGTAGAGTTGATGTGTGCATATAATGGTGATTTGGATGGATGACGTGGCATGAGTGACGCGATGAATGCTGAATAACTCAATCATGGCGGAATATGAGTACACTATTATTATTATTATTATTATTATTATTATTATAGGAGTAATGCGGTAAATGGGGAAAGCAGTAGATGAAAACCTAGAAAGTGGGTTTTTGTTAAAAGCAAAACACTATTTAACCAAAAAATTGTTAATTTTTCTCTTAAGTTAAATCATGGCCCCTGAAATCAAAACCAACATTTTTTACCCCTTTTTGTTTTGGCAAACTTCTCTTAGAGCATCTTCGGAAGATGTTCTAAATGGCTCATTATGGGTTATTTTTCTTCTCCAACTGATACTTTAAAATGAAAATATTGTAAATGTAAACTTTTACATCTGGAGTGCTATTGGAGCACACTGAATGAGTATTATAATATTAAAGCAACGTTACTTCTCTATTTTATTGTTTCTCCTCCTTTTCACAAACATTCCTTTCTCCTCTTTCATCACTCATACCATTTATTTATCTTCACCCAAACCTTTCTTTCTCCTTCACCCAAAATATTTATTTCTCTTCATCTCATTGAAACCTTTCTCTTTCTCATGCATTCCCCTTCTTTCCCATCTTAGCACCATACTGAAGAGAATCAGAGACATGCATACAAAGCCTGGGAGGCCGAGGGTCCACCATGTGACCGAATAGAATAGAACATTTGTATATCGTTATGGCTTAATTGTATATGATACTTTTGAGCTAGATATATATCGTTACAATTAGATTGCACAAGATGACTTTTATTATATGTTTTATTGCTTCGATATGCTTGTAAGCTTGTGTTCACCCAATGTAGTAAATGCACGCCTATGAGCAGGGGCAAAACTAGACCTTTTAGATTTGAAGGAGGGGGGGGGGGGGTGGAGGTGATGTGGATCAGATAGCCATCAAAGTTCATGAAGACATCCCAGAGGATGGTGACACGCTCGCAAACTCGATGGACAGGGGAACACCGTCCGGACGGTCCATCAGCCCGTTCGGACCCCTAGCTTTCCAGGAAGCTTCAAGAATGCGCCGTTCGCAGGCCGTTTGATCCTCATCCGGACGGATGGGTTACTTTTAGTGTCTCGTCTGGACGTTCACTTACCCTGGGACGATAGTGTGTTTTGGGCTCAACACCTTTTAATTACTTTCCTTCTAGGACTCTGTTTTGTTGCTTTTTCCTTCTAGTACGCAGTTTTAGATTACTTTTCTTTCTAGGATGTGTAATCCTAGTTTATATTAACCTCTTTTATGCTTTAGCCTCTAAGCCTATAAATACATGTGCTTAGACCTTTGGAAAAATAGATTATTATTATTGGTTTTGTTTAATAAGAATACCGAGTTGAGTTTCTTGGTTCTTTTTCCTTGAGCTTAGATAGCAGCATCTATTGCTTAGAGAAGATTTTTTGATTTTGTGATAATCTCACAATCTTAGGAATATTTATCTTCTGCTTTCTTGTTTCTTGATTATTCTGTTCCTCGCATCGTTAGTATCGTGAGCAGTTTCTTTCTATGGCGCCACTACAGGGGAAGGGTAACCGCTTTTACACTAGAAGGATATGAATGATCTAAAGAACCCGATTCTGGAAGAACCATCGCAACAACCTATCAAGCACACTCGGAGGTACAATTTGCAAGCTTGAGGGAACAAATTGCAGCCCTCACAAAACTATTGTCCATCGAGAGTGGTTGAGACAGAAGTCGTATATACCCTCACCGCCAATCGAAGAGGATGACGAATTGTGGAGGATGAAGACGGAGACCCTTTATGGAGCGGAGTGCACAGCATCAACCCTTTGTACAAGCTCAGCCAATTGGTGGGAACTGTTTCAAACTCGACACACCAATTCCAAAGTTGCATGCAACCCAAAGAGTTCATGGTGGTAGAAAAAAAAAACATTCCACAAAAGAAGTACCAAGGAAGATGGCAAAGATGGTGCCTAAGAGGGGGCGGAGATAAAGCATCAATCGGTGTCTCGATACATTGAGGTAATGCCAACAATTTCAACGACATGCATCTTGGGAGGCAAGGTGGCCAAGCTTATCATCGATCCAAGGAGTGGTATGAATATCATCTCGAGGAAGCGTAAGGAAGCTAGGCTCAAAACCAAGAGACATCCTACCCTCATCAATTGGAGTGGCTCACAAAAGGAAACGAGGTAAGGGTATCTAAATATTGCCAAGTGCCTTTTTCTATTGGAGGTAAATATGTGGATCGTGTGTGGTGTGATGTGGTCGACATGACTATGTGTCACTTGTTATTGGGCAAATTGTGGCAAAATGATAAAACTGCCATCTATGATGAAACCAAGAATATGTACAGCTTCATGTTGGGTAAAACCAAGTTGACGTTACTACAGAGCCCATGGCCAAAGCCACAACCTTCACAAGGAGAAGGTCAAACTATTGTAGCCAAGCAAGAGTTGACGAGCAAGGAATGCGACATCAATGGAGTGGTACTGGGACCGATAAAGAACCCGTTGAAAAGATTTGTCGACGTGGTCCGAATAGAACTACCAAAAGAAGCACAACCATTGCAAGATATTCAACCTCCACATAGGGTGGTACCGGGGTCTAAACTTCCTAATCATCCATTCCACATCAAAAGTCTGAAAGAGCATGAAGAATTAGGAAAACAAGTGGACGAGGTGAACCTTTCAGAGAGTATCAAAATTTTTCATGAAGAAGAAGAACCCTTGAAAGAGGTAAATCTGTCGGATAGTTTTGCACTTTTTAACGACAATTCTATATATCATGTGACGGTTAAGAGTCTCGAAGGTAAAGTCTTCAATTTCAGTGTTGAACCACTATGTTAATTTCATTGGGATAGATGCTATTTTATCAGATTATTCTAACAAAAATTGTGATGAGATCCATATGGTAGAAAAGGCTTTTTTGTCAAAGATTGAAAAGGTCTTTGTGAGTTCTTTGGGGATTCTTATAGCTTGTGGGAAGAGCAAAGCACGAGAGAAGCATAACAAGTCTACACAAAAAAGGGGTGTGTGGGGATTTCACAACAACCATCAAGATACTCCACTAATGAAGAGCACTATGATTATTATGGGGCGTAGCCTTGTTGTAAAGTTGAGAAGAGACGATTGGAATGAGCTGACCGGACATCCGAAGGACCGTGGAAGAGACTAGCCAAATTCGAGGACGAATTCTCTCCAACCTGAGGAGGATGATGTGGACCAGATAGCCATCAAAGTTCATGAAGACACCCCAGAGGATGGTGACACGCTCGCAAACTCGATGGGATGGGGGAACCGCCGTCGGACGGTCCATCAGCCGTCGACCCATAGCTTTCAGAAGCTTCGAACACTGTTCGCGTTGTTTGATCCTCGTCCGGATGGATGGGTTACTTTTAGTGTCCCGTCCGGATGTTCACTTACCTGTCTGGACGCTTAGTGTGTTTTGACTTAAACCGCCTTTTTAATTACTTTTCCTTCTAGGACTCGGTTTTAGTTTACTTTTCCTTCTAGTACGCGGTTTTAGATTACTTTTCCTTTTAGGATGTGTAATCCTAGTTTATGTTAACCTCTTTTATGCTTTAGCCTCTAAGCCTATAAATACAGGCTTAGACCCTTTGGAAAAATAGATTATTATTATTGGTTTTGTTTAATAAGAATACTTAGAGTTGAATTTCTTGGTTTTTTTTTCCTTCAGGCTTAGATACCATTTATTGTTTAGAGAAGATTTCTTTGATTTTGTGATAGTCTTACAATCTTAGGAATATTTATCCATTTTGTTTACTGTTTTCTTGATTATTTACGTTCTAACCCTGCATCAGGAGGGGGGAGGTGGGCTATGCTACACCTGGGTCTGCCTTGCCTATGAGTATAGCTAAGTCATTATATATAACTACATATGAATTAGATGGGTATGTATGTGTATGTTTCCAAGCAGGAGATTGGAGCTTACATTTACATTCACAGCTAACTAATATGTTTTCAAATTGTTTTCAAGACTATGGTGTTAACTTTATTAGCTATAAAAAAATTTTTGAGACGCTAAACTAAGTAACAATTATTATAAATTTATGTAATTGTGAAAGGTTGGCTCATTGTGAAAATTTAGTAATTTCTATACTTACTAAGACCGTGGACTCATTAATCCAATGTGCGGTTGTGGCTAATATTACGATCGCATAGATGATGTTGTTGATGCATGTTTTGAGGCATTAGATGAGGATTTGATGGCCATGTACTTAAGCAACTATGATGATTGAGGCGTAGCATGCCAAATCTTTTTGTGTTAGGCTATTAGTTAGCCATCTTGTTTAGCATACTCATGTATATGACTAGACAATGTATATTTTGCATATGGCTTCGTGTTGCATGTGACACTTTTGTATAACTTTTCCTTTATATGTAGTTCATTAAATTTTGTAAACCTTATTTTCATGTAGATGTTCATATTAGCTTTTTGTGTGTAGTATTATGCTCTTATGTTAGCATGTTTTCCACTGCAATGATATTAACTGATAAATCCTAGTTTATGATGTATGTATCACTATGAAACATGTTTATATTCTCTGTCTATTAGGTTAATACATGGGTTTATGGCATACTATGATACCGTTATGCCACTATGATAATAAGTTTCATTCACAATATGTTTTCCCAGAGAAAAAAAAAAAATAGATTAGTCATGTGTTATAAGGCAAGTCGCCACAATTACATGGTGAATTTAGTTATTTATAAATTATATACAGCAATAAGAGGTCATAGTCCATCATTTGATAATATGATCATGAATGCAATATAGATATAATACATGTTATGGACTGTGACCTCGTATGGTCTATCTAAACCTTTAACTCTTTCTTCGTAGAGTTGGCATTGTCTTCAAGGATCTGTAATACAATATCAGTGCCCTAAATATGATATGCATATATTTTCCATTCACCAATAGCTTGGCCAAGCTTGATCTTGGGTGGCCCACACTTCTAATGACACTTGTCCATAATAACCACTATACAAACATGGTGCTACGGTCACAAACAATTATTCGATCTAAGGCCAACATAAACAATAAATATATATGGACCATAGGAGTATCCTTATAATTTTAGTAAGCTTATGGTTATTATCTCGCATGTACCGGTATACCATATCATACGATGAAATTTAATTCTTTTTTGTCTTTTACATGCATGTTTTTTTGAAATCTCATCATTTTTTTTATTATTTTATTTAATCGGCATATGTTTTTATAAGTAGAATTCATAATAGTCCAAAATGTATTTTGTGAGAGTTTTAAACATGCATATAAAATTATTGGGTGATTTTGGGGTAAAGATTAACTAAACTAAAAGGATTAGGGTTTTGAAATCCACCGCTAACCATACTCAAATAAGATTAACAATATGCCAATATTTCAATTATATATAGATATTCAATGTTTGTCAATCTAAAGGCATGGTATCTACTCTAATTCTTTTCTTTTACAAAGGATTTAGCATGGTATCTACTAAGTTGTTCTTTAGGGAAGCATAAATTTATCAAAATCGACAACCACACAAGGCCTAGGACATGGCATCTACTCCTAATTCCTCATGTTGATTAACCCAATAACCTGTGATGGGGTTTTTTGTCATTTTATCAAGCCCATGACTTGATCATTCAAATGGACTTAAATAACATAAATCCAAACACATGCATTTGATCAAACACATTCATATGAAGAATTCAAGTAAACATGAAGTAATCAAATTAAATACCCAAATATAATTGTATCAAAGGTGCCAATATTGCAATCTTACATAGACATGATTAGAGCTTCAAACTAGCCCTAATTAAAATAATAACTACATAACAAAAATAAATGGGGAAGAGAATAAAAACCAAAACCCTTCTTAATCTAGTCTTTAATCCTTTATCCTGAGCTTGTGTCTACTTCTCCTGCCTTTATTTAGAAGAATAGAGGGTCTATTTACAAGGCTAAGAGAACCCTAGAAGTCCTAGAAATCCTAGAAAAATTGTACTTCAATCTCCTAGTTAGATTAGGAAGCAATCAAAGTACAAATCAAATAGGATTCATTCAGATTTGCGTTCTTATATTACAGGACAATTTTGGCATAGGAAACATCCGAATTCGGAAAATCTTATTTCCCAATGATTTTTATCATTTGAGTTAACTTTCCAATGCCATTAATTTTACCTCAATCCAATACTTGAGTTTATGATCAAAATATTGAAATGTAGAATCCAAATTTGAATTCAATCTAATTTTGACTCCAATTACAGAAATTCCGATTTAATCATTTCCTTGATTTGATTAAACTTAACCACATCATATAGGTCCTCTATTATGATTGGTTAAGTTTAACCATATCTTCTAGGTCTTTTCAAAGTGTGTTTTAAGTTTAGAATTCTTCATAAATGCTTTCTTTTTCTTCAAAAACCCTAAAACCACAAGAAAACACAAAAATAAAGCAAAAAATCAAATAATAACAAAATTAAGAGCTTAACATATGTGAACTAGGTGGTTAGAATATGTATTTTAGCACTTATCACACCCCCAAACTTACATATTGCTAGTCTCTTAGCAATACGAAATAGAAAATAAAAACAAACATAAAAACAAAAAGATAAATCCTTCTTTTACAAGATGTACAATTATATTTAGCATATGCAACAAGCCTTTTAAACCCCTAGGCATCTCTAGTCGGACGAGTGAAGTGTCATGAGAGTTTAACATAAATGTTACCCACAAACATTATGCAAAATTTATGTTATACCAAAGGTTGAATTATCACTTAAAACACTGATTTTCATTAATTACCAAGCTTAAAAAGATCAACTCCATCTTCACAATGAATTGGAATTCCAAAGTCTAATCACTTACAAAAGACAAGTTAAGGCATCACAAGTTTAATTTAGTGTAAAGTGAATTAACACATAACTATGAGGCTTCCAAATTATTTCCAATGTGCAATGTCTCAATACCTCAAAGTTCACTTGGACTCCCATTGGAATGAATAACCAAGGCATGACTTTCTTTTCTTTTTAGGCTTTACAATGCTTGGTTCCTTTAAGCTTTCTAATTAACCCCATTTAATGAGTGTTAAGCCAATGATCCCAAACCAGATTGCTTTAGGGCATTAGGTGTAAAGGCACACACCTCTACGAACTTACTACTTGAGTCAAAAAGGCTATGAAACCAAACTAGCCATGATATTAATCATATTAAAATTTTCACCTTTTGATGTAAACACTCATTGCTTAATAAGGCAAGATGTCCCAATTACTTAGTGCACATTTTATTAATGATTTTTTTTTTTCTTGAAACTTACACAATCAGATTAACATGTCATACCCCACAAACTAAGTGCTAATGTGCTTGTGGCAATTTAAAATCAAAACAAGTAAATTCTCAAATGTCAAAAATAAGTAGCCAAACTTTGAATTCTCCCCATCGGATTATGTGTTCAACATTTTAAGCTCAGCAATGAAATTCAAATCACAAATCTAGATCAACCAAAACCTCTAGAATAACATGAACATGTAATTTATTTTTTTTTTCAATTTTAAAGAAAAAAAATTAGACAAAGTGTGAGTGTATTCCCCATACCCACAAACTTGAATTACACATTATCCTAAATGTGTAAAGAAAAATGGAAAGATCATACATAGGAGATGAAAAAACTGGTTGGACTAAGTATGGCTCATAGCATACCCCCAAACTTGAATGTAGGAACACTTGTCATGGAATGGGGTGCCTCTATTAATTGCTAAAATATTCTCATTTTAACCCTTTAATTTACATTTGTTAATTTCTTAGTCTTGTTATTTTGAGCAATTTTACTTTCTTTTTGTGTTTTCTTTGTTTTATAGGTTTTTGAAAGAAAATGAAGTATTTCTAGAAATATCGAGCATAAAGAGAAAATTTGGGAAAAACTAGCAATTCTAACAGTGTGATCGATCGCACTAAGCCAATGCTCGAGCACACCAACGCTCGAATGCCCAAGCCGAGGAATGAACGTAGTCTACTCTTGCACGTGCAAGAGGAAGGATTGATAGCACAAGTGTGATTGAGCGCACCACACTTGCAATCGAGCGCATTCGTGTGCTAGTGAACAGTGTGACGGTTGGTCCTATTTTGGAAATAGGCTTAGGGTTTATTGTACAATTTTAGGTTTCTAGGTGCTTTTAGGGTTCCCTTAAACTCTATAAATAGGCTTATAAACACAAAATTACACACACTTGTTTTGGAGAAGAATTGACAGCTCTTCAAGGAAGCGTTTTTGGGCTTATTCTTTTCCTTTATATTTTATTATGAAGACGTTTAACATCAAACTCATGTGTAACTAAACTCTTTAGTAGGGCTAGATTGAAGCCCTAATTATGTTTACTTAATATTTAATATTGGCGTCTTTGTGATAATCATATTGTAATGCTTAATTTGTTTAATTCCTGTTTTGTTGAATTCCTCATATGTGTGTGACTAGCCATTATATGCATGTGGTATGGATTAGTTATTTAAGTCAATTTGGATGATCGAGCCTTGGGTTTAATAGAGTTACTAAAGAATTTTCTCACAAGTTATTGGGTTAATCAATATGGAAAACCAGGAGTATACACCCATGCCCTTAGGTTGGCAAACATTAGGTATTCATAATATGATTAAAGCATTTGCATATTGTTATATTATTTGAGCATGATTAGTGGTGGATATCAAAGCCCTCCCTTTATCTTTATTAACTCAAAAATCAATCTCTGTTTTGTTTCAATTATGAAATTTATTTTAAGCATAATTTACGGCAATCCTCATGGGAATAATCTCATACTTGCACACTATATTATTGTTTTGATCTTGTGCACTTGCAAGTTAAAATGTACATTTATTCATCTATTAATTTAGGTGGATATTTACACAAGTTTTTGGCGCAGTTGCTAGGGATAGCGTTAAATTCTGTTTAGAATTATTTTCCTTTAGTTTTGTTATTTTAAGTTTTAGTTTTAAATCAGTTTTATTTTATTTCTATAAAAAAAATCCATAAATTTTTTGTTTTTCCTATTTTTTGTTCTATTTCAGTTTTGTGGAATTCTGAATTATGTTTGTGCGATTAAGCATGGACCGAGCGATTGAGCATAGGAGACTCGCGATTGAGAGCACTTCTAGGGAGTGTCTAGACAGCAGCATTAAAGTTGTTGTAACTACCTAACCCAATCTTCTTCATGCAAGGGCTTCAATCCAAAAATTCAATTATCCTTCTAATTGACCTAGAGATTGAGCAGACCATTCGACAGAGGTCTAGAAAAAACCTCGACACTGAAGAAGAAGACTTCAAGGAGGAAGAAGAAGAATTCAAGGTTGAGGGGAACCAATGGCGGAACAACTTGTGAACCAATTGCCATCAGCCCGAAGACCATGAAATAGTCTTTCATCTTGCAAAACCTCAACCAACAATCATATATCACCTATCAATCGCAAGTGGAAGGCAATTACTACATATCCCCATAAATAGTCAATGCTTTGAATCACTTCAAGGGCACAACTACTGAGGATCCACACTTACACCTTAGGGAATTCTTTGATCTCTACAAGCTTCAGTACATCCAGGGCCTAACTCCAAAGGGAATCAGGTTAGTCCTTTTTCCTTGAAAGATAATGCTAAGTTGTGGTAGAATTCCTTGCTTGTATATTCTATTCATACTTGGGAAAAGTTGTCCATTAGGTTCCTAAAGAAGTTTTTCTTAGCTCAAAAGACAAGGTAGCTTAGAAGGGAGATTCAATCTTTTCAATAGAGAGATGGAGACCTTTTCTTCGAAGCATGAGGACACTTCAATGAGCTGCTTCTCAAGTGTCCAAATCATAACCTACCTCAAGATGATCAGGTACAAGCTTTTTATGAAGGTTTAGATGACATTAACAAGGGTATTGTTGATTCATCTTGTGGAGGTGTGCTGATGGAAAAGAGCAATGAGGAAGCCATAGAGCTCTTTGAAGACATTAAGTGAGCACTCCTAACAATTCTCATCCAGAGGGAGGCAATGAGTAAAGAGCAAAGGCATGTATGAAGTAAACACAAATAGCGGAGTGCAAAATCAGATGGCTGTCATGCAGAAGACATTAAATATGCTTGTAAATGCCATGACTTTTTAGAACATCTCTCGCATTCGGCAAGCTGCCTAGCTCTAGGTATGTGCCATATGTTCTCATTCTGATCATACTACTAAGACTTGTCCTTGGTATTCATTTGCAGATTAGGAGCAAGCAAACTATATGGGATAGAACAATTATCCTTTTAAGAACAATCAAGACTTGCTACTGGTGTGGCCAGTTCGGCCACTTCAACAAGGATTATGTGGGCAAAGGAGTTGCTCAGAAACCCTTACGCCAAAGCTCAAGTTTATGCGCTTGTATTGACAGGTACTACCCCTATACTTGGATTTGAAGCTTCAGTTTTGTTTGATTCAGGGGCTACCCACCCTTTCGTATCTATTATGTTCATAAAATTGTCTAGACTTGTAGTACAAACTTTGGAACCTAGTCTAGCTGTAACTACTCCCGTAGGAAAAATTGTGGTTTGTAAGCGTGTAGTTTGCGAATGCACTATTGGCATTTATGGAAGTGTACTTCCCGCAAACTTAGTTGTTATCCTTATGTTTAGTTATGACGTTATTCTCGAAATGGATTGGTTGGTGAGGCACTCGACAATTATCGACTGCACTCAAAAGTAAGTTACGCTTAAGCCATGAGGAGAAGGAGAAGTGAGGTACGTTGGATTGCGAGTAAGATCTTTACCTCCGACAATTTTGGTAGTTCGTGCTAGGAAGCTTATCATTGGAGGAGGGTAAGCATTTTCGGCATTCGTCATTGCTCCAGCAAAGGAGGAGAAGAAGGACTTGCAAGATATTCTTGTGGTGCGAGAGTATCCAGATGTTTTCTCAACAGACTATTTTGGGTTACCACCACAGAGGGAGGTAGAGTTTGGGATTGAGTACGTGCTAGACACTAATCCTACTTCCAAGGCACTGCATAGGATGGTGCCGTCGAAATTGAAAGAGCTAAAGGAACAGCTCCAAGAGCTCTTGGATAAAGGATTTATCCACCCTAGTTCATCACCTTGAGGAGCGCTGATGTTGTTCGTGAAGAAGAAGGACGGTTCAATGCGGATGTGCATTGACTATCGCAAACTGAACAAGGTGATGATCAAGAATAAGTATCATTTTCCAAGGATTGACTATCTGTTGGATCAGCTGCAAGGAGCTGTTGTGCCAAATACTACCTAAATTAATAGATAATATTTAGTACATTTTAACTCGTAAGTGCACAAGATCAAAACAATAGTATAATGCAGCAAGTACGAGATCGATCCCATGGAGATTGTTGGTTTTATTTATAATTAATTAAAATACCAAAACTGTCACTAAATTGATACTATGAAAATAAATAAAGATAAATAAAAGTGTAGAGTTTTGATATCCATCGCTAATCATGCTCAATTAATAAATCAATATGCTAATGCTCCAATCATATTATGACTACTTAATGTTTGTCAACCTAAGAGCATGTATGTCTACTCTAATTCTTTTCTTTCTCAAAGGATCTAGCATGGGTGTCTACTAAGTTGTTTTTTAAGAAAGCATAAATCTATGGAAATCGACAAACACATAAGGCCTAGGGCATGGGTGTTTACTCCTGGTTCCTCATGTTAATTAACCCAAGAACCTGGTGTGGATTTCTTTTGTTACTCTTATTAAACCTAGGACTCAGTCATCCAAATTGATTTAATTAACTAATCGATACCACATGCATATAATGGCCAATCACACACATATAAGGAATTCAATTAAGTATGACTTAATCAAGTTAAACAACACAATATGATTATCACAAAGGTGCCAATATTGAAATATTAAATAAACATAATTAGGGTTTCAATCTAGCCCCACTAAAATATTTAGTTACACATAATTAAAATAAAACTAAAAAGAAAAAAGAACAAAAAACTGCTCCTAGAAGTAGCCTCCAATTTTTTAATCCCAAAGAATGTTTGGAACCCTCTTCTAAGAGGCTTAGAGGTCTACTTATAGATCAGAAGTGCTTAAATATTCATATTTAAGTCTCTTAATTTATATTTGTTAAGCTCTTAGTTTGTGTTATTTCATATTATTTTATTTCCTTTTTGTGTTTTCTGTGTTTTATAGGTCTTTGGAAGAAAAGGAAGCATTTTTGGATATATCAGGATTAAAGAGCAAACTTGGGAAAAGCTAAAGTCTATTAGAGTAATCGAGCGTAGGTGATCTGCGATTGAGCACACTAACGCTTGAGCGCCCAAGCCAAGGAATGAGCGCACCTGCACTCGCGCACGCAAGAAGGAGGATCAATCGCAGTTGTGATCGAGCGCACTCGTGTGTGAAGAGAAAAGCAACTGCAACCTTATTTTGTGAAATGTTATTTTATTAGGGTTTTGTAGAGTCCTAGTTGCACAAGGACTAAACCCTACGGTTTTGAGGTTTTTAGGTTTTTCTTAGACTCTATAAATAGGCTTGTAAATACAGAAAAACACACACATGATTTTGGAGAAGAATTCACGGCTCTTCAAGGAAGCGTTTTTCGGGTTTATTCTTTTCCTTTCTCTTTTATTTTATGAAGATGTTTAAAATCAAACTCATGTGTAACTAAACCTCTTAGTAGGGCTACATTGAAGCCTTAGTCATGTTTACTTAATAATTCAATATTGGCGCCTTTGCGATAATTGTATTATGATTCTTAACTTGATTAATTCCTATTTTCTTGAATTCCTCATATGTCTTTGCCTGATCAACATATGCATGTGGTATGGACAAGTTAATTAAATCAATTTGGATGGTCGAATCCTGGGTTTAATAAGAGTAACAAAAGAAATCCACGCCGAGTTCTTAGGTTAATCAACATAGAAAACCAGGAGTATATACCATGCCCTAGGTTCCAAGTGTTTGTTGATTTCCACAGATTTATGTTTTCTTAAATAACAACTTAGTATATACAATGCTAAATCCTTTAATAAAGAAAAGAGTTAGAGTATACACCATGCCTAACTTGTTGCTTAGGGAAATCAATAGCTTAAGGAGTATATACCATGCCCTTAGGTTGGCAAATAGTAGGTATTCATAGTGTGATTAAAGTATTGGCATATTGTTTTATTATGTAAGCACGATTAGTGGTAGATATCAAATCCTTACACTTTATCATTATCGAATCAAAATCAATTTTTCTTTCTCTTATTTATATTGCGAAATTAATTTTAATCAAAATTTACCAATCCCTGTGGGAATGAGCTCACACTTGCACATTATGCTACTCTTTTGACCTTGTGCACTTGCAAGTAAAATTGCAATTATTTTCGTATTAATTTAGGTAGATATTTGTCACAACAAGTTTTTGGCACCGTTGTTGGGGATTGCGTTAAATTCTGTTTAGAATTGTTTTTGTTTAGGTTAGTTTAGTTTTTATTTTATTTTAATTTCAATTATGTTTTCGTTTAGTTTTCATTTAGAATTGTTTTGTTTAATTTCAATTCTATTTTTATTAAAAAAAAATCAAAAAAAAGGGAAATTTGTTTTCTGTTTTCCCATGTTGTTCCAGTTCTGCGGCAGCATAGTCCCTGTTAGAGCGATCGAGCACACTTTTAGGGACAATCGAGCCAAGTAATAGAGACCACCCAAACAACAATATTGAAGATGCTGTACTGCAGAACTTCATCTGATTCATGCAAGGGCTTCGATCCAAGAATCCAACCATCCTTCCTATCGATACAAAGATTGAGTGGACCATTTGACAGAAGCCTAGAGACAACGTTGAGGAGGAAGAAGAAGAATTCGAGGTAGAGGAAACAATGGCGGAAAAATTTGTCAACTAACCACCACCAGTGAACCCATCACCACCAGCATGAAGACCCATGAAACAATCTTTCATCCCACAAAATCCCACCCAGCCATCATGTATCGCCTATCAACCTGAGGTGGAAGGAAATATGTGCTCAATCCCTGCACTAAAATGATGCCAACTTGTCATTTTAAACTCACTTTTCAATGGAATTCTTGCTTGTGACTTGAAACACAAAAACACAACAAAATCATATAAATAACAACGCTAAGGAATTAACAAATGCAAGTTAAGGGGCTTGAATGTGCAACATTCATCACTTATCAGTCATAACTCTCATACATGGTCTACCCGAGATATTATCCATTCTCAGTAGGATTGGTGCTATCCTAAGGGACCTATAGTACAATGCCAGTGCCCCAGCCATTGAACAACATACCGTACATAACATTAGTGGCACGATCAAGTCCAACCTCGAGTAGCCCACACCAACTAATGACGTCCGTCCTATAGTGACAAAACCATTGGGAATGGTTGTACCAGGGTCATGAAACCAATGGATCCAAAGCCACGTACATTTAGGTACTCGCAATTGAACGAACCGAAGCTCATATAGCGGTTGCGCAAGTACCGAGTCGAACCTACAAGGAACCGTAAATTGCTTTGTGCGAAAATAACTTCGAGTCTAGGTTAGTGCTATTTTAACCTAGCTCCGCAGTGGGTGTTCGTGACAACTTGAAAGTAAATAAAAGCGGAAATGTAAACACCAAGGTTGAGGTTTTCACCTCACCATTTCAACTACGTTAATTGGAAACGCCAAGCTAAAACATCCGTCTATTGGTTTGAGATAAAACTAAATCTCTTGCACCTATTGAAGGATTAAAGGAATCCGTCCCTTTGACGAAAGACAAACCATAAACGGTTTAAGGCCCAAAGGATCCAATGTGAAAGTGATTTAACACTAACTACAATGGATAAATGAGCGTAAACCGAAGGATGGAATGTATCCATCGGACGAAAAACCAAAAATAAACGACTACGGTGCAATCTCACTTGGTTTTGTCACGAAACCAAGTGAGAGACGATTTAAGTAAATAAAGAAATAACGGAATGCAATAACTTAAACGTAAGCAATTAATATAGCATTTATGGTGAGGCTACATCCTCAACCTTAGTTGGGATCTAGCCTCCCATAAGCAAAGGAAGCGTAAATAAGCAAAATAAAGGCATTATAATTAAACTAATGTAAAGAACTACAAAGAAAAGGGCAGAGCAAGGCCAACATAGGCAAACTGCTCTCAAAAACACGCCCAAAAACTAAGCTCGAACAAATGGACCTAGGGTCCTAGGGTCGAAGTGCGCGGCGTCGAACGTAGAGTACTTGCATTCAACGCAGATAATCGCTAGCCAGTAGGCAGTTACGTGCACGGCGCGGTTGTGCGACGCGTCGCAGTCGCGGCAACCGTGGTGCCGCAGTCAGGATGCGACCATGGTGCCGCAAGGCTGCGCGCGACTGCGGTGCAAAGTCGTAGGGTACGCTCGACGCACCAAGTGCGCGCGTCAACGTACATGGCGTGATCTTCACTTTAAGTCCACTTTCTTGCCCTTTGTTAGCCATGTTTGTTGCAATAACCTGCACAACACAAAATGCTAAAAACTATACAAAATATTAGTTATTAACGCAGCTAAGAGTCTAACAAACATAAGTAAAGGGGTGTCTAATAAACAATATTTGACACCGATCACAACACACACATCTAACCATAATATATAGTCTATATAGTTAGCCCATAGCCGTTTATATCGCACGTACCGGCGTACCATATCTTATGATGCATCTTAACAGTTAATTAATAATGCAATTACCAAGTAATTATAGAAAGTAGGCATGCTCATATCATACTCATAGTTAGTCAACTGACATATCTCATGTTTTACGTAAGAAAGGTGTAAGTGTCTACTTACCTCGCACCAAGCTAGTTCCTGTTATAACGGATACAAGACACCATTATTCTAAGCCTTAGAGCATTCCCAGCAGCTACCCGATCATCTTCCCTATGTTTAAGGATCCAAACTACTTTTTACTTCCCTATGTTAATATGTCCTCCAACAGCTTCCCTAAATCATTCCCTATATCATTAAAATATTATTTTTTATTTTATTTTTTTTATATATTTTCCTTTAATTTATACTTTCTCTCTCTTACTTCATCTCCTTCTTCCTTTTCCCTTCGGCAGAAACTCTCCCTTTCTTTACCTTATTTTCCCTGTCTGTCTCCCTTCTCTCATTGCATCTTTGAATGGCGAGATCAAGCTATGGCGCTGTGCTTTTTTATGGTGATCAAGCTATGGCAGAGATCAAGCTTGGAAGTTATGATAGCAGGAAGGCACAATCGGAATTTTCAAGAATTTTGCCTGACGCAGCTCTTCTGAATTTTCAGGAAGGCACTCTCCCTTTCTTTGCCTGAATTTTCAGGAAGGCACAATCGGAATTTTCGTCTCTCTCCTGACTCATCGGGGCCAACTTGGCCCACTCGCCGCTCCTCACGAGGTAAACCCAAGCCGACTGCAACACGTTCTTGCTACCGTCGTGCCCACCGGAAATCAGACCCAAAATCAGTGGTGCGAGAGAGAGAACAGTGGATCCCCAAAATCTGAGACCCACAAAATCAAAGACCCAAAACCCAATCGATCATCTCCTCCTCCTTGGTGCTCATTTGGTGGTGCGAGAGAGACAAACAATGGAGAGTCAGAGAGACGTGTGTGAGAGGAGAGAGAGTGCTTCTTTTTATGATTATAAAATTCATTAGGATTGCAATAGTAGAGCCTTACATATAAGGCTCTACTGTTGCATATTAATGTTTAGGGAACCATATAGGGAGTCTGCTGTAGGATTTTTTTGCAATTTTTTAGACCTATTCCTTACACGTAGGGAACAGACCCCCTTATAGGGAGTCTGCTGGAGTGCTCTTATGAAACTTAGAAACATGGCTAAGCCTAAGCATACACATGTGAAACTCAAAAACCAGTGCTCTGTGCTGTAAAAATTTACTTGTAATCGTAATAGCACGAGTCGTTGTTCATGTAGCGTTACGCAAGTACGAGATTGTATCCATAGGGAATCGAGTTTTGTTCTAAATTAATCCTAAGTCTAGACTAATTATATTTTATCCTAGTTCCTCAGTTAAAGTGTTTGTGAAAGAGAGAAAAATATAAGCTAATTAAAGTGCGGTAAAGTAAACAAATAAAATAACCAAGGTTAAAGAATCCACCTCACCAAATCAAAGACACACGTTAATACACTAAATTCACTCATCCATTTATCGATTCGCTCTATGCATACTCTATTGTCGTTAATGACACTAGTCGAACCATTCGATGTGTTTACCATATAAAGAGTCACAACGGATATTGGTTTGAGATCGAATCATCCACTGTATCATTGATCACAGTGGATACCTTTTCTCGACCCAATCATCCGTTGTACCATTGGATTGGAACATAACGAACGTTGGATGTTGGCGCATCACAAAAGACAATCAATGCGACTTTGTCACTAAATTGAAATGAAACGAATATACGATATGTAAAAGACGAAAATGAAATGAACATAATGTATAAAACATGTATAAAATTAAAGGTGAGGCTTCATCTTCAACCTTAGTTGAAGATTTAGCCTCCCATGCAAAGTAAAGGCAAATAAAGAGTAAAACTAAACATTAATTAAAGAAAGATAGTAAATGGTTGACGTTTAGAAGGGTTACATAGTGAAGAATAGAGGGTTTCTAGCCTTAAAGGTGCCCTAAAAACGTAGGTTTTGAAATTTACACAAGTGGTCCTATTTATAGGAAAATGTATGCTGTGTGGATAAAGAAGGTGCGCTTGATTGTAAGGTTTGCGCTCGATTGCAGGGTACTCAGTGCGCAGATTGCAAGGTGTGCACTCGATCGCACATAACAATTCCAATATCCCACGGCACAACCGAGAATGCGATGACCTAGGGCAACGCGGGGATCTCGGGAGTATGTGGATGCGCTTGATCACAGCCCATGCTGATGCAGTGTGACTTAGTGGGTTGCAGCGAAGAATAACAAATATGCAGCAGATAGATAATTCTAGATCTTGAGACTATCAATGATCTAAGAACTCTTCTTGAAAATCTAGATACTCTCTAGCATTTTGAAGGAAAAAGAGGAATAAACTCAATTTTGAGTATTCTCATTAATCAATATCAATAAATAAACAACTACCACATTCTTAGGGCTCTAAGCATTTATTTATATAGCCCTAAGACTCCTAGTCCTCAGATAACAATGACATAAAGTCAATTTAGAAGTCTATGAAAGAAAACTAAACTAAATAAAAGACTAACAAAGAAACCTAATTTAAATAAAAGACTTTAAAGATAAGATAGAATAAAAGACTAACAAATAAACCTAATTCAAATAAAATACTAAAAGATAAGATATTGTCCTGATCCACATCATACTCCCCAGGTTGGAGAGAATTCGTCCTCGAATTCGGCTGGTTCTTTCCATGGTCTTTCAGATGCCCAGTCAACTCATTCCACTCGCCCTTTCTCAAGATCACAACAAGGCCACATCCCATAATAAACGTGACGCTCTTCATCATTGACATACCTTGATGTTTGTCATGAAAGCCCTACACACCACTTTGCCACGTAGACTTGCCGTGCTTCTCTTGTGCTTCGCCCTTCCTATAAGCCATGAAAATTCCCAAGGAACATACAATGACCCCTTCATTCTTTGATAGAAAAGTTGTTTCTACTTCATAGATCTCATCACTACTTTGATTGAAAGTTTTTGACAAGATAGCATCTACTCCAAGGAAATCAACTTGATGTATAGAACTCACTTTTTCGTTGGGATAGGTGTCATAGATTGGTGGAGAGGTCCAATCTATTGAGCAATCTTCCTCCTCCACAACCGATTGACTCTTAATCTTCGCCGCCTCTCTAGGCACCTTCTTTTTGTTGATTTTTTTCTATTTTTTGTCACAAGGAACTCTTTGGGTTAAAAGTAACCTTGGAATTCCAGAATATTGAGTTTGAACCTATTCACCCACCGATGGGCATGAGCTTGTGCATGGTGCTGATGTCCGTGCATTCCGCGCTCTACAAACGGGTTTCTAGATCCATTCTCATTGTGACCACACATGTTGGATATTTGGGTAGCAAGGGCTTTGATTTGGTCCCCCAAAACCGTTAATTGCTCCATGTGTCGTCGATATGCAACGATCAATTTGTCTTCCGCCCCCGTGTACCATGGTCTTGGTTGACAATGACGAATGTTCGGACCATCCATGTCGGCTAAGTGATTGGTAGGGACCCCGTGTTGGGTGTACACACGCCCCTTCTTTCGCACGGTTAGACCACCAAACTTCTCCTCCATGTGCCGCAAACAAATCGCCGGTTGCTCCTTATGTGCTACTTCGTGTGTACGTACACCTCGTCCATGTCTGCCAAACAGTTGCTCCTCCCCATTCATGGAAAGTAACCTGGCTTTGATACCAACTGATGCAGCGTTTGAACGTAAATAATCAAGAAAACAGTAAACAGAAGGGATAAATATTCCTAAGATTTGTGAGACTATCACAAAATCAAAGAAATCTTCTCTAAGCAAAAGATACTATCTAAAGTTTGAAGGAAAATAACCAAGAAACTCAACTCTGAGTATTCTTATTAAACAAACTCAATAATAATAATAAACTGTTTTTCTCAAGGGTCTAAGCCTGTATTTATAGGCTTAGAGGCTAAAGCATAAAAGAGGTTAACATAAACTAGGATTACACATCCTAGAAGGAAAAGTAAACCAAAATCGCGTACTAGAATGAAAAGTAAACTAAAAAGGAGTCCTAAAAGGAAAAGTAATTAAAAAGGCGGTTTAAGCCAAAACATGGCTAAGCGTCCGGATGGGTTAGTGGTCGTTCGAACGGGACACTAAAAATAACCCGTCCGTCTGGACGGGGATCGAATGGCCTGCGAACGGCGCATTCTGGAAGCTTCCTGGAAAGCTACGGATCCGGATGGGTTGATGGGCCGTCCGGACAGAGTTCTCTTGTCTTTTGAGTTTGTGAGCGTGTTACCATCCTCCGAGGTGTCTTCACATTTATGTCACTCCTGTTTGTCTTCATGAACTCTGAGGCTATCTGATCCACATCACATGCGCTCAATCGTGATGCGTTCAATCCTGGTCCACACGCTCGATCGCAGGCGTGCTCGATCGTCACTTCCATCTTTTATAGCACTTTGATGGGAAGGACTTGCAATACAAGAAAACACTAAAACAAGCAAAAATATTAGAAAACAACAAGGCTAAGGGCTTAACATACATAAATTAAGGGGTACAAATAAATACTATTTGGCACTCATCACTCTGCCTACTAACCGTATGTTCGACCTTGATGGCATACGTACGCTCAGTGTGTTAAGCACACCATTTTAAGATTCAAACAATGCATGTCTCTAATGGCATTATAGACCTCTAAACCTCTTCTAAGCTAGCAAAACAACACATGCAACAAAGGAATCACAACACAATGAGACTTTGAGGAAATCCTTTGAAAAGATCATTTTCTTCAAAGAACGTTTAATGAACTATTGGAAAACCTCATCAAGGCAAAAATATAAGATAAAATAGCTCTAAACACAAAAGGAACTGAGCTTACCCTAAAGCTAAGCATGAACATGGTCTCCTCTCTTTAGAAACTCCTCCTTGAAGCTTGCTCTCACCAATTCCTCACTCAAAACACAAGGAAAGGATTGCAACCTAGGGGCATACCAGGGTATGGGAATGGGCGTGAGAAATGAGAGGTGGGATGGACTATTTATAAGGAAAGTTTGCCATCAACTCTTTGACAAAGCAGCGGACGTCCGACAACCCTAGCGTACGTCCAGTGATCTCTGCATAATGGTCCAAAGGGTGTCTCGTATGTCCAGATATTACCCAATGGGTATCCCAAAAAGTAGCGTACGTCTAGTGGTCCCGTATACGTCCATTGTACTATTTGTAGAGCGTACGTCCGGTGGTCCCCCCATACATTTGCACTACAAATAGTAGTGTACATCCGTAAAACCTAGTGTACGCTCGCCTCCTAAGGGTTAGTGTTTGGCTTCTATTTTCTAAAGGTTCAAAGCATGATTAGGTAAACTAAGGATTTTGGGTCTTGTTAAAACACCATTATTCAAAACCTTTGTTGAATGCTCTTATGAAAAAGATTTTGTTTAATAAAAAAGTTGATTTTTATCGGGGTATTACATTTGGAGGTCCATAGTCTATAGAAAAATCAAACATATAAGGTGAATGGACACAAATGGAAGCCATACATTGAAGTGAATTCTACAAAAAGAGCACCTAAGCCACATTTGGTAGACTTCAAGTGCATCTTACCAAAAGAGTAGCATTGAAGCTACTATGGAGTGCGTTTAAGCAGTCCAAGAGCTTAAGTGCCTCTATTGAGGTCAATAAGCTATTGAGTGTTGTAATCTTTTCTTACTTTTTGGTATTTCTTTTTCCATTTGTTGTCTTTCTATAATGCCCCGAGAATTAATTAACTTGTAATTAATTCAACGGCTCGTCTCCCAGCCTTGTTCCACTCCGAACAAGACCTCCGGGACCTCTACTCCTAAAAAACAGAGGATACTAAGCGTGAAGTAATAAATCGTAAACATAAATCAAGATAACCAGAGCATCTAGCCAAAGATCATCAAAGCAGCGGAAATCATACGATATGCATCAGGACAAGGGATCCATGCTAAACCTTAATATGCAAGCAAGTATGCATCAAGCCTTAATGTCTACAACATAACTCAAAAGTACTAGTTACCATGAGTACCCGCTTAAGCTTGCAATAAGTCCTCAAGCATCTCCGGATCAAATCCTCCACAAGAACCGGATGCTTACAAGATTCCAATCGCCTAGAACAAAGATAATTGTACATATGGAAAAAAATGGAAATAATACAAGAGTAAGTCCGACGACTTAGTGAGTAGAAATCCACATGACGCACTCCATCATTAATTTGTGGATTCTTTTATTTATAAACACATGCAGATTATGAGATGACTATCATGCATGTGATATATATAAATATAATATATGCTTATAATCATGAGTATAATAGTTCAACAATATGGTCTACCCGAGATATTACCCTTCTCGAGGTTGATGCTTCCAAGGACTCAGTAGTACAATGCCGGTGCCCAATTGTACGAAACATCATACCATAACACTAGCGACACGATCGAAGTTCAACCTCGGGTGGCCCACCGCTAATGACGTCCGTCCTATAGTGACCATCCATTGGGAATGTGCATCATTGGTCATGAGTCATTGGATCCAAAGCCCCACACACGCACATTGAGTTAACCTATAATAAGCCCATGACCATTACTACCGCGTATCGGTGTACCATATTTTACGATACAATTAGTCTTATCATTGTTTTACATGTACAGTTTTATAAGTCTCATTATTATCTTGTTAACAGACACACGCTTTCACAAAAGAGAGTTCTCCGTAGTTCCAAAATGTATTTCATGAGAGTTGCAAAATATGCATGTTTGATATATACAAAATACGTGCAATGCAGGAAAAGTAACAACAAAGCATCCATGTGAGTTTGTACTAACCAGGGCCGTAAAGTTCCTCCATGTAATTCCCTTGAAGCTCCATAACCTTGAATACTGAGAAAAGACCTATCATCAGTTCTATTTTTATTAAAGCACAACTCTATAACAAGGAAACAAGAGCTATAGGACGGTTGGTGAAAATAGGGCTTCCCTGCCACACTCTAGCCGTACGTCTAGCTCGATGCCGTTCATCCGTTGAGTCACGATGGGCCGTACGTCCAGTCACGAGACTGTACGTCCGCTCTGACGTCTTTCAGGGAGAACCTTATTTTCTCTCCACTGTCCGACTATTCTCCGACTCCTAAGGCCAACAAGGCTTCCTAAGACCTCTTAACACAAATTATAACCTCTATGCGAAGATAACAACGCTAAGCTTAACAAAATGCTAGCCTAAGTAAGATTAAAAGCATAACTAGGCTAACAACTACAACTAGTAACATAGAACTATAATCAAGCAGCATAACGACGTATTAAAAAGCTAAGGAAATCAAGCGTTACCTCCTTGAAGCAAAACCTCAAGAGTTCCTTCCTCCGACAGCACCGAAACCTCACAAACATTCACGAAACCTCACAAAATGGCTTACTGGCAGCCTAGGGGCGAAGAGAGGGGTTTAGGGGTGAGAATGGTGTGAAATGGGCGAAGGGGTGAGGGGGGTATTTATAGGGCCAGAAAGCAGCGGATGTCTGGCCAAAGTGGCGTACGTTTGGTACCTTTCCACAGCGGTCCGAAGACTGTCTCGTACGTCTAGGTATTATCCAGAGGGTATTCCAAAAAGTAGCGTACGTCCGATACTTTTGGCATACGTCTGCAATACTATTCACAAAGTACGATTGTACTTTCTGTCAGTGGATGTCCGGTGGGGGACCACCGTATGTCTGCACTACAAACAACGGCGTACGTCCACCAACCCTAGCGTACGTCCAGCCTAGAGGTCCAATTCCCCAAAATGCCCTTCTAGCGGATCCTAGCTACTTATGCTTAGTTAAATATTTGGGTCACTACATTCTCCCCTCCTTATAGAAATTTCGTCCTCGAAATTTAAGAGCTCTCGTGACACAAGAAGAAACAGTAGTATCACCTTAACATCCGTAGTTTTACAAGGTTCGTGCTTAGCCTCGTCCTTGGAAAAATCTTATCCCATCCAGTCTCATAGCATGAACCTCCTTCGTCCAATATAAAGCAATCAACGTCGGCATCCTCATGAGTTGTCACAAATCCATTTACAAGTCACCAAGGGTGTCGTAGTCGATGTTGCCCACACTATACAATCATTGCCAAACCAATGACTCCTAAATACACCGACACAGGTCAAGTCCATAGGTATCTTTGACATGATTTCATACTTCCTAGTCGGAAGCGACTTTTCCTTAATCGACTACTCTTAAAGAATCCAAATGTAATGGTTATCCAAAATCGTAACAGATAGGCACACAACCCAAAAGAAATTAACCATACGAATAAAATCCTTGAACCTCAATGTGCCAACATCGTACTCAGTGTTTCTTACACTGTACCCGTCCTCAACAATCTCGATACCCAAGTCAAGTAATTCCACATATGGTTCAGGTCAATGGGTATCCAAGCCATAACCCTATAAAGGAAAACAAATTCTTTCTTACATGACAATGCCTTCAACCAAAACAGGGATAGGTATACTGTCCAAGTATAATCTTAAAAGAAAGAGTCATACACAATCATTTAAACAAATGTGGGTAGCGACTCTGCATATCGTGTTCTGCTTCCCACGATGCTTCCTCAACTCTACGATTGTGTCACAGCACCTTGACGATAGGAATCGTCTTGCTATGCAACACCTGCTCCTTTCTATCCATGATCTTCACTGGCTCTTCCATGTAGGTTAAACCCTCTTGGATTTCTAACGGCTCATACTCCACAACTACATCGGGGTTAGCGATGTACTTCCTTAGCATAGACACATGGAAAATGTCATGCGTCCCAACCAAATCTGGGGTAAGGCAATCTTATATGCCAACCTCCCATTCCTCCTTAAGTCGCATCTCTCCCATCATCAATGCTATCTTAAGGAATGCACGATTTCCTACATCGTGTTCCAAAGGTCATCCCTAGTTATCGGCATAACTCTCTTCTGCCAACTCTAGGATGCACTCATCCTTCGTCCAATGGTAAGCACTTGAATCATTTCAAGCCCCAACGTTGTTTACTTTCAACGTTGTCCCTTCCAATGTTGTCTCGATACAAGGGCGACATAAAGTGCTTCATAAGGCGGCATCCAAAAGTCGCTTGTAACGAACTCGATGAAAGGTAGGTACTAAACTCTAATCCCGACCTCTCATCATCCTTGTAAATCTTGAACTCGATGAGTCTTACTCAAGATCTCCTTTCTTAGTCCTTCACCTTCCGACACACACTCATGGGTGAGCAACCTAACATCCTTAAGACCAAACCCTTATGCCTTATCAATTACTTGATCTTGGTGAACTTAGGGTCCTCTAACCTAGCGACCTTAATCCAAGCAAGCAATCCTAATTCAACCACCAAATTAGACAAGCGTGCAGATGCACCCTCATCTACCACTTCTATTCCCATCCTAATGAATTCCATAACCAATTAGTGTTGGAAAATTCCAAGAGCGACAAGCTCCACTGTCTCCTTTCTACTTAAGGCACCAGCTACTACGCTAGCCTGATCATAACCCTTAGATTAGCTCTAGCCACCTCCTTTGTCTCTCGAGACAACTGTACCTGAGAAATCCTTAGGCCATTTAGGTACAGAAAGATCCTCTAGAATCTCTCAACTCTTAAGTGTCCCAAATCATGTAATCCAATACAAGATCAATGGGTACAAGATTCACTAATTGCCCTATGCTAGAATCCAAGTCCAAAAATATCATGCCTTAACATACTGCTAATGGGCAATTATCAAAATAAGGAATCTTATTATCAACACATTAACAAAGTGTAACAACATCATGCATTAACAAAACTTTTTAGTTAATGTTACACTTTTAGGTCCAAAACCCCAAAGCAAGTGCAATTACAAAACAAAATACAACCTGGTGATGTATGAGCAAACATCCAAGAACTCAAACTTAACTACAAAATAAGGCAAACCCTCATGCCTTAAACAACTCGATGGTTACGCTTAACCCTTGTCCTGCCATCATTTCCTTCCAGGTGGACCAGTACCATTCCTTTTGGCTTGGTTGCAGTTTCGAATGAAGTGTCCCACCTTGCCACATCCATAGCACAAATTCTTCCTTGATATGCATTTCCTAAGATGTAGTCTGCCACACCTATGGCACCAACAACACTTTTCCTTCTTAGAATGCAACTCTCAAGGTGTACTCCTCCTTAAGCTCCATGAGTATTCCCGATAAAACTCTTCCTTGAATCGAGTCCACGTAATGGCCTCCTCGCTTCCTAATTCCATCACCAGCGAGTTCCTCTTAGCGTACCACCATTGCCTTGCTTCTCCAGAGAACTTGTAGGCTGCATACTTGACTCTTTGTTCCTCAATACAATCCATAACTCGCAGCAATTCCTCCAAGCTCGTAAGCCACTCTCTCGCTTCTCCAGAGTTCAGGTTCCTCTTAAACATAGGGAAAGGATGCTCATAGAACTCCTTGAAAGAGCAACCTTTTCTTTCACTTGGAGTAGGGACTCCTCGCACGTTGACTAAAGCTTCCACAAGACGACTTGCCACAGCTTCCAATGCTTGGGTAGCGTCCAGAACGTTCCTCGTCTTTTCATCGGGTTGGGATGGTCTCCTACCATCGTTGCTAATGACATCATGTCGTGGTGACATCTCTACAGTCACAACGATCATCAGCTCTAACTTCGAAGCGTTACGCTAAGCCTCACTCAAAACGTCAAACCTAATCGCAAACCTATCCATACTAAGCGCCTAAACTGCTACTACCTTAGCCAAAGACCTAATACATCTAAGATTAAGACCTTATGCAATTATCTTAGTGTAGATCAAACCTAATCTCTAAGATTGCACTATCAAAGCGGTCCTAGTCCTGACTGTAATACCGTATCAGATCCCTAAAATCCTCAAGTCCAACATGCTCAAGATCATAGGTATCAAAACTCCGTATCCCTTGTACACATATAATCCAATCATATGCTCTGGTAGATCATCTCTTAGAACCTAATAGATCAAGTCCTATATTCCGCTAAGCAAAAAGCTTTAATGAATCCAGATCTAACCCCTAATAGATCCATTCTTACGGTTCGAAGAGCAACTGCTCTGATACCAACTGTAACGCCCCAAAAATTAATTAACTTGTAATTAATTCAACGGTTCGTCTCCCATCCTTGTTCCACTCCGAACATGACCTCCGGGACCTCTACTCCTAAAAAACAGAGGATACTAAGCAGTGGAAGTAATAAAGTATTGCAAACATAAATCAGTATAACCAGAGCATCTAGCTAAAGATCATCAAAGCAGCGAAAATCATACGATATACATCAGTACAAGGGATCCATGCTAAACCTTAATATGCAAGCAAGCATGCATCAAGCCCTAATGTCTACAACATAACTCAAAAGTACTAGTTACTATGAGTACCCGCTTAAGCTTGCAATAAGTCCTCAAGTATCTCTTGGATCGAATCCTCCACAAGAACCAGATGCTTCACAGTATCCACTATCTAGAACAGCATAATCGTACATATGGAGAAAAAAGGGAAATAATACAAGGGTAAGTCCGATGACTTAGTGAGTAGAAATCCACATGACGTACCCGTAATTAATTTGTGGATTCTTTTATTTATAAAACACATGCAGCATTATGAAATGACAGTTATCATGCAGGTGATATATATATAGATATAATATATGCTTATAATCATGAATAACAGTAATAGTTCAATAATATGGTCTACCGAGATATTACCCTTCTCGAGGTTGACGCATCTGAGGACAGAGTACAATGCGGTGCCAACAATTGCACGAAACATACCGTATGTAACACTAGCGACACGATCGAGTTCAACCCCGGGTGGCCCACACCGTTAATGACGTCTGTCCTATAGTAACCATCCATTGGGAATGGTTGCATCATTTGTCACGAGTCATTGGATCCAAAGCCCCATACACGCACATTGACCATAAAGCTAACCCGTATAATAAGCCCATGGCCATTACTACACGTATCGGTGTACCATGTCTTGATCATTTAGTCTTATGCTTTTACATGCTTTACAAGTCTCATTATTATCTTGTTAACAGACACACGTTTTCACAAAAGAGAGTTCTCCGTAGTTCCAAAATGTATTTCATGAGAATTGCAAAACATACATGTTCGACATCTATATAAAATACGTGCAATGCAGGAAAAGTAACAACAAAGCATCCATGTGAGTTTGTACTCACCAGGGCCGTAAAGCTCCTCCATGTAATTCCTTTGAGGCTCCATAACCACGAATATTGAAAAAAGACCTATCTTCAGTTCTATTTCTATTAAAGCACAACTCTATAATAAGGAAACAAGAGCTATGGGACGGTTGGTGAAAATTGGGTTTCCCTGCCACACTCTAGCTGTACGTCCGGCTCAATGCCTTTTGTCCGCTGAGTCATGATGGGCCGTACGTCCAGTCACGAGACCATACGTCCACTCCGACGTCTTTTAGGGAGAACCTTATTTTCTCTCCACTGTCCGCCTATTCTCCGACTCCTAAGGCCAACAAGGCTTCCTAAGGCCTCCTAACATAGATTATAACCTCCATGCGAAGACAACAACCCTAAGCTTAATAAAACGCTAGCCTAAGCAAGATTAAAAGCATAACTAGGCTAACAACTACAACTAACAACATAGAACTATAATCGAGTAGCATAATGACGTATTAAAAAGCTAAGGAAACCGAGTGTTACCTCCTTGAAGCAAAACCTCAAGAGTTCCTTCTTCCGGCACCACTGAAACCTCACAAACACTCACGAAACCTCACAAATTACTCACAAAATGGCTTACTGGCAGCCTAGGGGCGAAGAGGGGGGTTTAGGGGCGAGAATGGTGTGAAATGGGCGAGGGGGTATTTATAGGGCCAGAAAGCAGCAGATGTCTAGCCAAAGTGACATACGTCCGGTACCTTTCCATAGTGGTTCGAAGATTGTCTCGTACGTCTAGGTATTACCCGGAGGGTATTCTAAAAAGTAGCGTGCGTGTCCCGTACTTTTGGCGTCGTCATTGTACTATTCACGATGATTTGTACTTTCTATCAGTGGACGTCCGATGGGGGACCATGGTACGTCCACACTACAGACAACGGCATACATCCGCCAACCCTAGCATACATCCGGCCCAGAGGTCCAATTCTCCAAAATGCCTTTCTAGCAGATCCTAGTGACCCAAAGTCCACATTAACCCTTTAACTAAGCTACTTATGCTTAGTTAAATATTTGGGTGACTACAGAGATCCCTAAACTTAGATTTACTCTTAGATCCCGAAATTGATAGAACTCTTAAGGGAACTCGGAGAGCACCTGTTGAGAGTGAGATTAGTGGTGAAATGGGAGATTAAGAAGATAACATACCGAGAATGTGGAGCAACCTAGGTTTGAGAATGAGGATGCGAGAGCTGAGAATGGAAAGCAAGTCAGAGCATGGAACGTGGACTTCACTATATCACTGCGGGATTTGTTCGCACCTGTTGTGACAAACTCCCACTCGTGTATAGTGTTGCCACCTACCAATGCCACCCATTTTGATCTAATGCCGTATGTCATCCAATGCCACCCATTTTGATCTAAAGCCGTATGTCATCCAACTCCTACCTTCTTTTCGTGGCTTGGATAATGAAAACCCCTATGGCCATATGAAGAAGTTCAAAGACAAGTGTGCCACATTCAAGTTCCAGAACTTTTATGAGGAGTCGGTCCATCTTAGACTTTTCCCTTTTTCTCTTCACGATAGAGCTAGGGCATGGTTGGATTCCAACACACCCGGTCTATTACATCCTGGGAAAGCTTGTTGAATAAATTTTACAATAAGTTTTTTCCAATGTCTAAAGTGAATGAGTGCAAAAAGGAGATTAGTTCATTCACTTAGGAGGAGGATGAGAAGTTTTGTAAGAGCTGGAGCATTTCAAGGAATTGTTGATAAGGTGCCCTCCACATGGATATAAGAAGTGGAGACTCGTTCAATTCTTCTACCAAAGGTTGACTCAGCCCAACCATAGCATGATTGAGTCGATGAACGAGGGGGCACTCTTAAGTTTGATGGGGGATCTAGCACATAAGGCATTGGACAAGCTAGCCGATAGCTCACAAGTCTGGGATTTTTTGAGTTGTTGAGATAAATTTGCTCACCCTAAAGAAATGAGGCATCTATGAGTTGAAAGGAGAAATTGAGTTGAACATGAAGATAGATGCGCTCACCAAGAAGGTATAGGCTCTTTCTATAGGTTAGTCCATCAATGCTGCCAACATATTCAATGTTAATAGCTGTTCCATTTATGCGAGTCTTATGCATTCAGCACAAAATTGTCCATCTGCGTCAGTCTTTATCGAGTATCCGATGGAACAAGTGAATGCTTTCAATGATTACCAAAAGCAATCTAATGGACCTTATTCTAAGACCTACAATTCGGAGTGGAGGAACCATCCAAATTTTTCTTGGAAGCAAAATCAAGGAGCACCTCAGAATGCTAAAAATCAATATCCTTTCGGATTTCATGCACAGCAGCACAATCAACCTACTTCTCAAGTGCCTACATCTTCATCAGCTATGGAAGACACATCGAAGACATTCATTGAAATGGTCTGATGAAACTAAAAAATTCCACGATGATCAATAGCCAGGACATCCAGGAAGTGAAGAATGCAACCATGGTCAACACCCAAGCAATTGCAAAGATGGAGAGCCAGATTCGCCAAATAGCAAATCATTTGGGTGAGAGAGAAAAGGGGAAGTTCCTAAGCCAGCCTGTGCCCAATCCTAAGGCATTTACAGTTGGAAATTCTTCAAGTTTGGCACACGGGCAGGAGCATGTGCAGGCGATTGTCACACTGAGGTCTAAGAGACAAGTAGACAATCAGGTGGTGGGGCCAGAAGCAGACTCTGCTGGGCAAGAAGGGAAGAAAGTGGCAACAAGGAGGAAAGAGATGCTGAGACATCAATAGCCACCCCCATTGTGAAGGATCCTCCTAGGTCATTTATACCTAAAGCACCTTATCCTGAAAGACTACAAGTGCCCAAGAAAGGTGGAAAGTTTAAGGACATTCTGGAGGTGTTCAAGCAGGTCCAAATTAATATCCCTGTTTTTGGACGCCATCCAACAAGTACCTTTATATGCCAAGTTCTTGAAGGACTTGATCACAGTGAAGAGGAAGATGAATGTCCCAAACAACGCATTTCTCACCTAGTAGGTTAGTTCAATCCTGCAATGCAAGTTACCCCTCAAGTACAAGGACCCTAGGTGTCCCACCATTACTTGCATGATGGCAGTTAGCCAGATTGAAAGGGCACTATTGGATTTGGGAGCGAGTGTTAATTTTTGCCCTACTCAGTCTATGTGCAGTTGGGGCTAGGAGAGTTGAAGCCTACATCCATGACACTGCAGTTAGATGATAGGTCAGTGAAGGTTCCATAGGGAATAGTTGAGGATATACTAATTGATGTACAAATTTAATGTACTCGCAAGCGCACGAGTCGAGTGCAATATAATGTTATACAAGTGCGAGGTTGAACCCACAATGAATTGTATTCTTGAAAGCAAATTTAAACCTAAAGTAATTTAATGCTAATCTAGTTCCTAGTTTTTGAATGAAAGTTGTTTGAATAAAAACAAAAGCATAAAACTAATTAAGTGAAAGTAAACTATTGATGAAGCGTTAAGGTTTCAAAATCCACACTAACACATTCATAACAACCTAGTTCCATAATCTCAAATATTCTCCAAAGTTCTCACATATAAATCTTAGGTATGTTTGACTTTTGCTTCACAAAATTAATCAAAACATTCCATGTATCCATTCTTTATCCAAATCACAATATAAATCCAATATTCAATTAAATCATTAACTATATCTGTAAATCACAAGAAAATATTCAATCTATATTGAAACATTAATTGTAACCAAAGAATAAATTACAGGAAAGATCCAATCTTGTAACCAAGAAAACCAAGCAATCAATTGTATTGAATTATCCTAAATCATCTAATGTATCCTTGAATTACAAAAGATATCCAAGATACATTCAATCCAATTAATAAAAAGCAAAACAATAGGCAATTGAACCATTAAATTGGAAAATATTGATTACATGAAACTAAATTGCTAATCATAAGTGAGACTTCATCTTCAACCTTAGTTGAAGGTTTAACCTCTCATGTTATTGAACGACAAAACGCTTTTGAAGAAATTCGTAATGGAAATTGAGTACTTACAAATAAAAAATCACAAAGTTGAGAACCAAAAGCTAGAAAACCCTAGAACTATCTTCTTTCTCCTCTGGAATTTCGTAATTCGTCGCCTCCCTAAACTAATATGATAATTATCTATTTATAGGCTTATAACTAGTGTTTACAACTTTAATAAAACTAAAATTTGCTACCAGGTCGGATGTGTGTGCTCGATCACACAGTTGGTGCACTTGAGCGCACTCGTGCATAAGGTTTAAATCAACTGTGTAACATTTCTCTCGCTCTGATCATTATCACAGGCTCGCGCATGTGCACTCAATCGTGGCTATCCTACGTTCGAGCACATCTGCGCTCAATCGCTCTAATATGGACTTGCAATTTTCATCCAAAATAGGCACTTACATAAAACTCACAATTTTCCTTTAGCAACCTATAAAACACTAAAAACACAAAACTAAACCAAAACATCAGATAATAACACAACTAAAAGATTAACAATAGCAAATTAAGGGGTCCAAATATGTAATATTTGGTACACATCACTAATTAAGGTGGATAAGTTTTATTTCCCTGTGGATTTTGTTGTGCTTGACATGGAGCCAGTTCAAAACTTAAGGAGTCAAATACCATTGATCTTAGGGCAACCGTTCTTAGCTACGGCTAACACCCTAATAAATTATAGGACAGGGGTAATGAAGATTTACTTCGGGAATATAACAGTGGAGTTGAATATTTTCCATATTAGGAAGTAACCATTGGAATATGATGAAGTGCAACAAGTATGCTTGATTGAGGATATTATGGAGGAAGTTGTTGAAGAATCAAGCATAGAGGAACCCCCTGGAGGCATGCTTTGCCCAATTCGGAGAAGATTTGGACTTCGACAAGTTAATTGAGCAAGCGGATGCGATTTTGGAGACTGCTTCTCTGGTGAGCAGTGAGAAAGAGGAGATCGTAGTACCTGATCCCCCCAAAAAGGAACTTAAGCCTTTACCGGGCAACCTTAAGTATAAGTTCCTATGTTCAACAGAGTCTTTGCCTATGATCATAACTTCAGATTTGGTGGATGGTCAAAAGGAGAAGTTATTGGATGTCTTAAGAGAGCATAAGGAAGTTATCAACTAGACCATTGAAGATATCAAGGGGATCAGTCCCTCGGTGGTAATGCGCAAGATACATCTGAAAGAGAATGCCAAGCCATTGAGGGAGCCACAAAGAAGGCTCAACCTAGCTATGCAAGAGGTTGTTAGGGCTGAAGTGATTAAGTTGTTAGATGCAGGGATCATATATCCAATCTTTGACAGTAAATGGGTGAGCTCGATTCATGTCGTGCCAAAGCGGGCAGGGCTAACTATAGGGAAGAATAAGGATGATAAGTGCTTTTTAATGCTTATTCACACCCTTTTTTTTATGTTTGTTGGGCCTTTAGCATTGTTAATATCTAATAAATTTACTTGTTTTTATTGTTTTGTGATAAATAGGTCCTTGCATCAAATCTTGACCAAAGGTGCAAAAATGGACTTGAAGCCAAGTGAAGAAGTGGATCCCTATCAAGTGCGTTCGAACACACTCACGATCACATGCAGGCAGCAATGGTCGCACACAGGCCCAGTCAGCCCGCATCTCATGCGCATACCCTAGCCGGCCCTGGCGGTTATTTGCGGTCGACCGTATGGTGTACGTTTGAGGATCCGATTAACTAGTGCGTTCGAACGCACAACCTGCGTTCAAACGTAGGCCCGTGCCTGTCTATCTATAAATAGGTCCCTTAGCTCATTTGGTCGATAGCTTTTCTTTTTGGGCGATTTTTAGAGAGCATTTTGCCATAGTTGACCATGCTCTGCCCCTCTTTTCTGTAATAATTCACTTTGAAGTTTATTTAATGCATTCTTTTACTCTTTACTTGTTTTATTGTTCAATGGGTGGCTAAACTCTTCAACTAAGGTTGAAGATGAAGCCTCACCCTTAGTTTATATTTCTTGCTTTTACATCAAATGCGTTTATTTTCCGTCATTTAATTTTCCGTACTCGTCATTTAATTTCCGTGACAAAAAAGTTGAATGGTTGTCTTTTTTTGATACATTGATAGTTATCTTATGATATGTTCCAAGCCGGGTGCACAACGAGTAATCGATTATTGATTTAATATCCATTGTGATCCAAGGATACAGTGGATGATTTTATCAATAATCAATACTCATTGTAGCTCCTTAACGGTAAACACATTATTTGGTTTGACTTGTGTCAATAACGACAATAGAGTGTGTTGAAGGGTTTAATTTATTAAGACGGAAAATTGGTGTTTAATGTGTAAAGCTAACTTTTAATATGGGGTAAGGCAAATCTTTAACCTTAGTAGTTTTTATTCATTCCTTTACTTTATTTAGAATAGTTTTTAATTAATGCACATTCCATGTTCGATGTTACAACCTTTTGTGGAACTAGGTTAAAGTAGATTCAATTTAATATTAATATTAGTTTTTTTTAGAAAAAATCCGTTCTCTGTGGTTCAATCCTGCACTTTGCAAAAGCTATACGACCTAAGGGTTCGTGCCATTGCGAGTGCAAATTAATTTGCACACCAAATTTTGGCGCCGTTGCCCGGGAACGGTTGTTTTTGTTTAAATTGATATTGCTTTTAGATTGACTTTATTTTTCTACTAGTCTTTATTTTATGCAACTTAAATTTTGTTCTTAGTTTATTTTTAATTTTTAGTAAATTTTGTTTAGTTTTAGCAATAGTGTTTGGCTCAATTTCTGTTTTATTTCGGTTTCTAGAAAAATCGCGCCGACGTGAACGATTGAGCGCTATGATCAAACGCCTTCTATTCGCGTTCATGCATTGCGACGCTCATCACGCATCTGCATGCAAGCACGAGCACCTGACAGAGACGCAGTGCAATGCTACGTTCGAACGCACTTGAGTTGCGTTTGAACGCACTTGCAAAGATTGCCATATTGTTTTATACATGCGAGCAGCGTGACCAACTTGGCAAGCGCACCTCACTTCTTGCATTAACATACGAGGTAGTATGTTACATTTTGAATTCCTTTTGTTTTTAATTAATTGTTAGACTTATTTTAGTTGTTTTAACTGCCTATTTTGAGTATTTTGCTTGCTGTGATTAGTTTATTTTTCGTTTTTAGTTGTTTATATTCTTTGCATGTGTTTTAGTTATAGTTTAGTTAGTTTTAATTGATATTTGTTTATATTATCTTGTTTTTGCTGCTGTTGTGGTTAATTTAGCTAGGTTTATTCTTTGTTCTTAGTAATATTATAGTCTGTTTTTACTTATATTTAGCTTACTTGGTTTATTATTTTCTTTGTCTAGTTTTGAATCGTTTTAGTGCATATAGGTTGTTTGCTTTTTATTTGCTATTTTGCTCCCCTGTTTTAGTTAATTTTTCTCTGCATTTTTGCTTATCTAGCTTGCTGTTTTTCTTTAGTGTTTTGTTAAATTTTTGCTAGTTTATGCATGGTTGGCAATCCTTGAACTTAGAATTAACACCATTAGATCCCGACTTAGAAAGAAACATTAGGAGAGTGCATAGAGCTCGCGGCGAGATGGGGGATAATCAAAGGAACCCAAGAGTGGAGGAGCACGAGCAAAATCCAAGAAATGAAGAGGAGCACGAGGAGTACCAAGATGCGAGAGCTGGGAACGGGGAGCAAAGGTGAACGTATGAGTTGGATTTCACTACGTCACTTCGGGAATTGTTCTCACCTACTGCGGTCAGTTCCCATTCGTGCATAGTGTTACCACCAACTAATGCAACTGATTATGATCTAAAGCCACATGTGATTCAAATGTTACCATCATTTTACGGCTTAGATCATGAAAACCCTTATTCTCATGTTACGAAGTTTAGAAGTATAACTGCCACCACCAAATTCCAAAATTTCTCCGAGGAATCTATCAATCTTAGACTTTTTCCTTTCTCCCTTCATGATAGAGCCACAGAGTGGTTGGATTCCTTGGCACCTGGCTCTATTACGTCCTGGGAAGAATTGTTGAAGCAATTCTACCACAGATTCTTCTTAATGTCTAGAATAAATGATTCAAGAAAGGAAATCAGTTCCTTTACTCAGGACGAGGACGAGACATTCACGAAATGTTGGACAAGATTTAAGGATATGCTAATGAAGTGTCCACCTCATGGATATGAGAAATGGTGTCTAGTACAATTCTTCTACCAAGGGTTGTCTCAGCCCAACCGTAGTATGATTGAACTGATGAATGGAGGGGTATTTCTGAACTTGACGGGAGATTTGGCCTACAAAGCTTTGGAGAAAATTGCTACCAACTCACGGGACTGGGATTTCACCAACTATCGAGATAAATCTGCCCGAAAAGACAAGAAAGGAGGCATCCTAGAGCTAAAAGGTAAGCAAGAGTTGACTCAAAGGATGGATGCCATTGTGAAGAGATTGGACGTGCCGAGTATAGGAAAGCCTGTAAATGCTGTAAACACATTCCTTATTGAGAGTTGTTCTGTCTGTGTTAGTCCATTGCACCAATCACAGAATTGTTCATCGATGACAGTTTTTGAGATAGAACAAGTGAATGCTTTCAACAACTTTCAAAAGCCGTCCAGTGGGCCATATTCTAAGACATATAATCCTGGGTGGAAGAATCATCCTAATTTCTCTTGGAAGCAGAATCAACCCACCACCAATCAAGGGGGAGCACCACATTATCCCCTAGGATTTTCTTCTTACCAAAATCAAGGATGCTCAGCTTCGCTAGCGTCATCATCTTCTTACCAAGCCTCCACTCAAGCTCCAGCCTCATCAACACAATCACTGGAAGAGACCATGAAAGAATTTATGAAAATGACTAGTCAATCAATCAGTGACGTGAGGCAGTCTACCATGGTGAACACCCAGGCGATCTCAAAGTTGGAGATGCAGATGGGACAATTAGCGAATCACCTGGGTGAGAGGGACAAGGGAAAGCTCCCTAGCCAAGCTATGAACAACCCTAAAGCATGCAATAGTGGAAATTCTTCAAATTAGGAGCATATGCAGGCGATTGTCACTCTGAGGTCAGGGAAGAGAGTGGACAATAAGGTGGTGAACCCAGAAAAAGATTATGCTGAGGAAGAAAAGCAAAAAAGGGAAGAGGGTGACAATCAAAAGGAAGGAGATGTTGAGCCATCTATTGTCACCCCAGTTGTTAAGGAACCTCCTAGGGCGTTTGTGCCAAAAGCACCATACCCTGAAAGATTACAAGCACCTAGGAATGGAGGGAAGTTAGAGGTCATTTTGGAGGTGTTCAAACAAGTCCAAATAAACATTCCATTTTTGGACGCCATCCAGCAAATCCCTAGCATGACCGAGCAGGTCAGTGCTATCCTACAATGCAAGTTACCCCTCAAGTATAAGGACCATGGGTATCCTACAATCACTTGCATGATAAGAGTTAGCCAAATTGAGAGGGCACTATTGGATTAGGGAGCAAGTGTGAATTTGTTGCCCTACTCAGTCTATTTGCAGTTAGGGCTAGGAAAGCTGAAGCCCACATCCATGACACTGTAACTTGCTGATCAGTCAGTGAAGGTTCCACAGGGAATAGTTGAGGATGTTCTGATTAAGGTATACAAATTTTATTTTCCCATGGATTTTATTGTGTTGGACACAGAGCCAGTTCAGGTGATAGGAACTGAGATCCCTGTAATTCTAGGGTGACCATTTTTAGCTACGACTAACACCCTGATAAACTGTAGGTCAGGGGTCATGAAGATTTCTTTTGGTAATATGATGGTGGAGTTGAATATTTTTCACATTAGAAGACAACCACTTGATTATGACCAAATGAATCAAGTATGCTTGATTGAGGAGATTCTGGATGAAGTTATTGAAGAATCAAGTATAGAGGACCTGCGCCTCACTCAGTTTGGTGAAGATTTGGATTTGGATAAACTGATGGAGCAGGCAGAGGCACTTTTGGAGATAGCTCCTTTGGTGAGCAAAGAGAAGGAGGAGATAGTAGTACCTGAGTCCCTGAAGAAGGAACTTAAGCCTTTACCTGATAATCTTAAGTACAAGTTCCTAGGTCTAGCTGAGTCTTTGCCAGTGATAATAGCTTCAGATTTGATAGATGCTCAAGAGGAGGAATTGTTAAGAGTTTTGAAAAAGCATAAGGAAGCTATAGGCTGGACTATTGAGGACATCGAGGGAATCAGTCCTTTATTGGTTATGCATAAGATACATCTAGAAGAGAATTCCAAACCATCGAGGGAACCATAGAGAAGGCTCAACCCAGCAATGCAGGAGGTTGTGAGAGCAGAAGTGATCAAGCTATTAAATGATGGGATCATCTATCCCATTTTTGATAGCAAGTGGGCGAGCCCGATACATGTTGTGCCCAAGTGGGCTGGATTGACGGTAGTAAAGAACCAGGACAACCAGTTGGTGCCAACTTATATTCAGTCAGGATGGAGAGTATGTATAGACTACCGGAAGTTGAACACTGCCACCAGGAAAGACCACTTTCCTCTTTCATTCATCGATCAAATGGTGGAGCATTTAGCTAGGCACGAGTACTACTGCTTCTTGGATGGTTATTCAAGATATAACCAGGTCCCAGTAGACCCCGAAGACCAGGAGAAGGCTACCTTTACATGTCCCTTTGGGACATTCACGTACCGTTGTATGCCTTTTGGGCTATGCAATGCACCTAATACTTTTCAGCGGTGCATGATCAGCATATTTTCCGACATGGTAGAGCGATTTATGGAGATTTTCATGGATGACTTCTCCGTCTTTGGTTCATATTTTCAGGAGTGTTTGGACCATCTCACGTTGGTGTTAGTGAGATGTGAAGAGAAAAAACTTGTGCTTAACTAAGAAAAATGTCATTTTATGGTTAAGCAGGGAATTGTACTGGGGCATGTCATATCTCAAAGGGGTGTTGAGGTTGACAAGGCGAAGGTTGATTTGATCTCTAACCTTCCACCCCCACGTACTATGAAGGAAATCCGTTCCTTCTTGGGCCATGCAGGGTTTTACAGGTGATTCATCAAAGATTTCAGCAAGATCGCTAGGCCCTTGTGTAGGTTGTTGGCCAAAGAGACCCCGTTTGAATTTAATGAAGAATGTATGAAAGTATTTAGGGCTCTGAAGGAGATTTTGATGTCCACACTAGTGATTAGACCTCCCAGTTGGGGTGAACCATTTGAGATCATGTGTGACGCATCAAACTATGCGGTTGGAGCTGTTTTAGGGCAGCGCATTGAGAAACTTCCCCATGTGATTTACTATACGAGCAGGACTTTGAACGATGCATAACTCAATTACTCCACCATAGAAAAGGAGTTGTTGGCAGTCGTTTTAGCTGACAAAGATCCTATTTGTTAGGATCTAAAATCATTATCTTTTCGATCACGCGCATTGAAGTATCTTTTCTCCAAGAAAGATGCTAAATCCATTTGATCGAGATGGATTTGCTGCTTCAAGAGTTCATAGAAATCCGGGATAAGAAGGGACAGAAAATGTGGTGGCTGATCATTTGTCTAGATTGACCATGGATTTCACCAAGATACACCCATCTCGAGACCTTTCACGATGAGCAATTGATGCACATTGCTCACAATCCCACCTTGGTTTGCTGATATAGTGAACTATCTTATTACCGACCAAATGCCTTTGCATTGGGGGCAACAAGATAAGCTCAAATTTTGTCCAAGGTGAAAACCTTTCTTTGGGATGATCCTTACTGTTCAAGTATTGTCCCTCGATCATTAGGAGATGCATACCAATTTGACCAAACCAATGTCATCTCCTTTTGTCATGATCATGCATGTGGAGGCCATTTCGATTGCAAACAAGACCGCAAAGATTTTGCGATGTGGATTTTATTGGCCCACCATGTTCGCAGATGCTCATGCTTATTGCACTTCATGTGAGCGTTGTCAGAAACTTGGGAGTATTTCAAAGAGGAATATGATGCCCTCAATCCCATATTGATAGTTGAGATTTTTTATGTATGGGGCATCGATTTCATGGGACTTTCCAAACTCCTTGGGTTTTACGTACATTTTGGTTCTGTGGACTATGTGTCCAAGTGGGTGGAAGCGATTGCGTGCAAGACCAATGACCATAGAATTATGGTCAAGTTTTGAAGGACATGATTTTGCTCGGTTTGGTACACCTAGAGCAATTATTATGATGGAGGTAGCACTTCTACAACTGGATTTTGAGCAATGATGAAGAAGTATTTCATCACACATAAGGTTGCCACCTTACCACCCATGCAGAAAGTGGGCAAGGTTGAAGTGTCAAATCGTGAGATCAAACACATTTTGGAGAAAACAGTGAACCCAAGCAGGAAAGATTGGTCTTCACGATTGAATGACGCTTTATGGGCATACAGATGCATATAAGACACCGATTGGGATGTCACCATATCGGTTGGTACGGAAAGCTTGTCATCTTCCCGCCGAGTTGGAGCATCGCATATCGGGCCATCAAGCAGCTGAAACTTCAATTATTTGAAGGTCGCTCAAAGGAAGCTCCAACTCACTGAACTAGAGGAGTTGAGGAATGATGCATATGACAGTTCGAGGAAGTACAAAGAACACATGAAGAAGGTTCATGACTGAGCATTCTGAGGAGATCTTTTGAGCCAGTCGAAAAGTCCTTCTTTACAATTCTCGTTGCATCTGCTTCCTAGCAAGTTGAAATCTCGTGGACATGCCCATTCATCATTAGGACGGTGTTTTCATGGGCCCATCGAGATAGAGGATCCCAAGAATGGTAACATTTTTAAGGTGAACGGACAAAGAGTTAAACCATTCTTAGAGTTGAGGAGTTTAGAGGTTGAGGCTACTCTATTGGAGGATCCGATTTACACTGAGTGATGTAGTCTCATATCACGAAGTCCGGTCAAGACGTTAAACTTAGCGCTTGTGGGAGGCACCCTCATTATGTTTATTGCTTTATGTTTTACTTTTACTAGTCAAATTTGGGGAAGCATTCTTTTATGCTATACCTAAATTGACTTATCCCCTAGGTTAATTCGGTCACATTGTGGGCAATGTGATGTTTTAAGTTTAGGGGTATTTGTGTAAATATTTATCTTGTGTTTTTGTAAATATGTTTTTTGTAAATATTTTATGTTGTAAATATTTTGTGTGTTGTGTTTTTATTTTGTTTTTGTAAAATTTTTTTTTGTTTAGTCTGCGTTCAACGCATCATGTATCGAACGTGTACACGCTGCTAACCTCACCTTGTGTGTTCACCGCAGCCCATCACACACACACTGCTGTATGCATTACATGCCCACCTTTACGTTGAACGCAGAGCTCACTTGACACTATACTAGGCATGAGTAGTGCGGTCGAACGCACTTACGCACGCTCAACGCTCGAGCTTTACATGACCTATTTTTAGGTCATTTTCTCCCTTCTCCCATTTTTCCTAGTAGCGACACCCTCTCCTTCCATCTCTCGTTCCTCCTCCCAAACATCCAAATCCACCCACACTTCCCACCACCACCCATCACCACCACCCCTACTACCATGCACCTTTCCGCCATTCCACCCTCCACACCATTTCCCATTTCCCATTTTTTTCCATAAAAACCAAAACCCAACTTTCCCATTTCACCCCATTTTTCCATTTTTTTGTTGTTTTTGGGCACAAATCCACTCTTGGATTATGCCCCTTGTTGTTGGTGTTGTGTTTCTGTGATTTGTGCAAGGGGGTTGGGTTTCTTTGGAAAGGGTTTCCAAACCCTTTGTTTTTGGGTCGCACACCAAGTGCTCGACAAAAAGCCTCAACCACATTTCAAAATGCCTAGAGGCCAAGGGTCATCTTCTCAGTCCTCTGGAACCCGAGGCATGGTAGCCAGGCGGCCCATTGAGAGCCGTAAGCTCTTATTGGAGAACACCTTTGCCATTAAAGAGGAGTTCTCCAATAACGAAGCTACTAGTTGGGCGGTTCAAGAGTTGAAGAATCGGGGTTTGAAAAGGCTGTTCAAGCCCGTTGCCTCCATTGCATATGAGCGCCTGGCCAGAGAGTTCTATGAGCATTTGAGCTATGACTACGACCAGTCGGACATTCTTGTCTCTTCCATCGATGGAAGAGAAGTGGAAGTGACTATAGCCGATGTAGCAGCAGTGTTGAAGTGCAGCCATGAGCCTCCTGAGTCAGACGTTCCTTGGCTCAAGTGCCCCTCCATGCTCACCCTCGAGGATATCGTTTCTGACATGTGTGAAGGGCAATATGCAGACAGTCACCAAAACGCAGCAGCAAAACGAAGATTCCTCGAAATCTTCTATTTATTGATATGGTGCTCTATAGGAACGTGTGTCCTTTGGGACACAAGACACAAAGGCGGGACATTTTCCTTAGTGCTCTCTATGCGTTCCACAGAGGCTTCTGGTGCTCTATTCCCAAGATCATTTGGCGTCAGGTTCAGAAATTCTGGGAAGGAGTGCACCATCGGGCGGCTGAGCACACGAAGACTTGGGGTTTGCCTTTCCCTTTTTCTCATCACTCACATTTCGAGAAAGAAAGGGATCAAAGGCACACCAGAGGACGGCCCGATCACTGAGAGCCCATACTTTGGCCGCATCCAGTGGAACCAGAGTTTGTCCCACATGCCTAGAGGTGCACCAGCACCAGCACCAGAGCCAGAGCCCATGGATATTCCTAAGATTGCAACTGAGCTAGAAAGAGCGGCAAAGCAAGAGGAGCAGCCCAAGGAAAAAGAGGACTATGAGGAGACGATCACACTCAGAGCCTCAGATTTTGTACACCTCTAGGACTCCTTAGTGGACATGCGATCTCGAGATCGAATTTGCAGAGAGGATGCTCGTCAGGCTCGAGATCCAGACATGTTCCAAGCCATCTTAGACAAGCTGCCACCACCTCAGACCTTCGCACCACCACTTCGTGACGTCTTCTGTGACATCTTGGTTATTTTTCACACCCCTTTGCACTACATTTGTATTTTCTTTATCCGCACATCGTGGGCAAGTGTAATTTTGAGTTTGGAGGTATTTTATTATGTTGTGTACATTTTATTTTGATTATGCATTTTATTTTAATTATGGTTTATTTTCCTTTGTGAGCTTAATTTTATGAACACATGATTACTTTGTGAAGGGAATTTTGATTGTGTTACTTTCTTTGGCAAACATGAGATATTACATTTCAATTTGATTTTCACGAGCACATTTGGCATAGTCTGTGGATTAAATGTTGAGTTTGGTCATGCTAGTTTTGTGAGCTTAAATGTAGTTGGATAACCTATTGGGAAATAACCGTGGTTTATGTCAAAAAAAATGATGATCATTTTGAGCTTTCCACCGAGTAATAACTTGTGCCTCATTAAGCAGAGCGTTCAGCGTAAAAAGTGAGAAGTTAGACTTGATTAGCAAACTTTGTAGCCTTTTGACTCGAGTTAGTAGGTCCTTAGGGGTGTCTTTACACCTAATGCCCTAAAACCTTTTGGTTTGGGAGTCATTGACTTAACGCTTGATACATGGGTCAACTAGACTTAAGGGAGCTATGCAATAAAAATAAAAAATAAAAAATTTTGAAATAAACCTTGGTTGTTGTGTCCGATGGGTAGTCTAATGAATTTTGAGTGTCAAAGCATGCATGACTAAGATTAGTGTTGAAATCCCATGATTATGTGTTGAATTCACTTTCACTAGAATTGATTAGTGTGATATCTCATATTGCCATGTTTGTAGCTTGATTGATTAATTCCACGAAAATTGTGAAGATGGTGTTTGTTTGATTAAGCTTGCTCTTGAATTAAAACCATGATTGTTATATTATTGCATGATTGAGAATAAAATGTGTGCACAAATGTTCGTGAGTATCATTCTTGAAAAACCCTCACGAGACTTCACTCGTCCTCTAGGGAACTCCTAGAGGTTTAAAAGGCTTGTTGCATATACTCAATGCAACTGTTCTCCCACGAAAACAGACTTATGTTTATTGTGTTTTCATTTTTTTTGTTTTGCTAAGGGACTAGCAAAATATAAGTTTGGGGTATTTGATAAGTGCTTTGTAGTACTTATTCACACCCTTTATTTATGTTTGTTGGGCCTTTACCATTATTAATATCTAATAAATTTACTTGTTTTTATTGTTTTGTGATGATCCTTGCATCAAATCTTGACCAAATGAGCAAAATGGACCAAGTGAAGTGAAGAAGATCTGCCAAGTGCATTCTTGGTGTGCTCGAACGCACTCACGGCGAACGCAACCATCAATGCATCTCACGCCAGTGCCACGCCAGCCCTGGCCCATCTAGAGTCCATCGCCATAAGCGCCTGGTTATTTGGTCGACTATGTGTGTTGACTACAAAATAAGTGTTCGAACGCACCGCGTTCGAACCAGCCGTGCACTCGCTCTATAAATAGGTCCCTTAGCTCATTTGGTCAACAGCGTTTCTTTTTGGGCAATTTTTAGAGAGCATTTTGCCACTGTTGGCCATGCTCTGCCCCTCTTTTCTGTAATCATTCACTTTGAAGTTTATTTAATGCATTCTTTTACTCTTTACTTGTTTTATTGTTCAATGGGTGGTTAAACTCTTCAACTAAGGTTGAAGATGAAGCCTCACCCTTAGTTTATATTTCTTGCTTTTACATTAAATGCGTTTATTTCCCGTCATTTAATTTTCCATACTCGTCATTTAATTTCCGTGACAAAAAAGTTGAATGGTTGTCTTTTTTTGATACATTGATAGTTATCCTATGATGTGTTCCAAGCCAAGTGCACAACGAATAATCGATTATTGATTCAATATCCACTATGATCAAAGGATACAGTGGATGATTTTATCAATAATCAATACTCATTGTAGCTCTTTAACGGTAAACACATTATTTAGTTTGACTTATGTCAATAACGATAATAGAGTGTGTTGAAGGGTTTAATTTATCAAGATGGAAAATTGGTGTTTAATGTGTAAAGCTAACTTTTAATATGGGGTGAGGCAAATCTTTAACCTTAGTTGTTTTTATTCATTCCTTTACTTTATTTAGAATAGTTTTTAATTAATGCAATTCCATGTTCGATGTTACAACCTTTTGTGGAACTAGGTTAAAGTAGATTCAATTTAATAGTAATATTAGTTTTTTTTAGCAAAAACCCGTTCTTTGTGGTTCAATCCTGAACTTCGCAAAAGCTACACAACCTAATGGTTCGTGCCATTGCGAGTGCAAATTAATTTGCACACCAAAGGACAACGAGCTGGTTACACCTCTTATTCAATCAAGATGGAGAGTATGCATAGACTACCGCAAGTTGAATACCACCACCGGGAAGGATCATTTCCCATTTCCATTTATTGACTAGATGGTGGAGCACTTGGCTGGGCATGAATACTATTGTTTTTGGATGGTTATTTTGGATATAACCAAGTCCCTATGGACCTCGAAGATCAGGAGAAGACAACATTCACCTGTCCTTTTGGGACGTTCGCCTATTATCGCATGCCCTTTGGGTTATGCAATGCACCTGCCACTTTTAGCGGTGCATGATCAATATCTTTTCTAACATGGTAGAATGTTTCCTGCAAATTTTCATGGATGACTTCTCTATCTTCAGTTTATCTTTTGAGGAGTTCTGCACCATCTCATGTTGGCCTCGTGAGATGCAAGGAAATGAACCTAGTGCTTAATTGGGAAAAGTGCCATTTTATGGTTAAGTAGGGGATTGTACTGGGGCATGTCATATCTCACCGGGGGATTGAGGTTGACAAAGTGAAGGTGGACTTGATTTCCAACCTTCCACTCCTACGTATGGTGAAAGAGGTTTGTTTTTTTTCTAGGCCATGCAGGATTCTACAGGCAATTCATATAGGATTTCAACAAGATCGCCAGGCCCTTGTGCAAGTTGTTGGTGAAGGAGGCCCCATTTGTATTTGATAAGGATTGTAAGCAAGCATTCGAGGCTCTAAAAAGATTATGACGTCCACACCTATTATTCAACCACCTAACTGGGGTGTACCTTTTGAGATCATGTGTGATGCGTCAGACTATGCTATTGGAGTTGTTTTGGGGCAACGTGTTCATAAACTTCCCCATGTCATTTACTATGTGAGTAGAACTCTGAACGATGCGCAACTTAATTACTCCACCACTGAAAAGGAGTTGTTGGCATCGTTTTTGCGCTAGACAAGTTCAGATCCTATTTATTAGGATCTAAAGTCATCATCTACTCAGATCATGCAGCATTGAAGTATCTTTTTTCCAAAAAAGAAGCTTAATTTTGTCTTATTCGATGGATTTTGCTACTTCAAGAGTTTGACATAGTGATTTGGGATAAGAAGGGTTCCGAAAATGTGGTAGCGGATCCTTTGTCGAGATAGACTGTGGATTACACTAAGGACACCACACCCATTTCTGAAACCTTCCCTAATGAGCAATTAATGCACATTGCTCACAATCTCCGCACCATGGTTCGTTGACATAGTGAACTATTTTGTCACCGCCAAATGCCTCTGCATTAGGGGTGACAAGATAAGTTCAAATTTTTGTCCATGTTGAAGTACTTTTTCTGGGATGATCCTTATTTGTTCAAGTACTGTCCCGATCAGATCATTAGAAGGTGTATACATGAGCATGAGCAATCCAATGTCATCTCATTTTGTCATGATCATGCTTGTGGAGGCTATTTCAGTTCTAAGAAGACCGCTGCAAAGATTTTGCAGTGTGGATTTTATTGGCCTACCTTATTTGGAGACACTCATGCTTATTGCACATCTTGTGAGCACCGTCAAAGCTATGGAGTATTTCTAAGAGGAATATGATGCCCCTCAATCCCATTTTGATTGTTAAGATTTTTGATATATGGTGCATTGATTTCATGGGACCTTTCCTGAACTCCTATGGCTATCTATACATCTTGGTTGTTATGGAATATGTGTCCAAATGGATGGAGGCAGTTGCATGCAAGACCAATGATCACAGAGTTGTGGTCCAATTTTTTTGAGACACTATTTTTGCTCATTTTGGTACGCTGAGCAATCATAAGTAATGGAGGTAAGCATTTCTGTAACCAGATTTTTGAGCAGTTGATGAAGAAGTACTTCATCACCCACAAGGTTGCCACCCCATATCACCCACAGATGAGTGGATAGGTTGAGGTTTCCAATCAAGAGTTCAAACATATTTTGGAAAATACTGTGAACCCCAACATAAAAGATTGGTCTCTGCGATTAAGTGATGCTCTGTGGGCATACAGAACAACATTCAAGACCCTGATTGGGATGTCACCCTATCAAATTGTGTAGGAAGGCGTGTCATCTTCTTGTGGAGTTGGAGCATAAAGCTTATTGGGTCATCAAGCAGCTAAACTTCAATTCTTATGAAGGCTGGCTTACAACAGAAGCTCCAACTCAATGAATTAGAGGAGCTAAGGAATGATGCTAATAATTGTGCGAGAAAGTACAAGGCACAGATGAAGAAAGCTCATGACTAGAGCATTTTGAGGAGATCTTTCGAGCTTGGTTAGAAAGTCCTTCTTTACAATTCAAGGCTACATTTATTCCTAAGCAAACTCAAATCTCAATGGATAGGCCCATTTATTATTAGGTCAGTTTTTCCTCATGGGGCCATCGAGATTGAGGATTCTAAGAATGGTAACACCTTTAAGGTTAATGGACAAAGATTAAACCCATTCTTGGAGTTGAGGAGTATGGATGTGGAGACGACTTTGTTGGAGGATCGAGTTATCTAGAGTGATTGTTGTCTCTGGTGGAGAGTTTGGTGAAGACTTTAAACTTAGCACTTGTGGGAGGCAACCCTCATTATTTTCATTGCTATTTGATTTTTTTTTTTTTTTGTTGTTTTTGTTTCTCTTATGCTTTTTAGGTCAAGTGTATCATTCAAGTTTGGGGGAGAGTTCTCTTACGTTGTGCTTGACTTGCATCGTTCCTATGGTATTGTAATTCTAGACACATTAGGGACAATATGTCATTTTAGTTTGGGGGTGGGATAGACATTTATGTCCTTTTTTTTTTTTATTTGTGTTGTTTGTCTTTTGTAAAATAATAATAATAATAATAATAAAATTGCTATGTTGTTGATTGGGCAAGACTTACATCATAACTATGGATTGCATGTCATTGGTGTGTTTAACTTGTTTGAACACTGCATATTATTAGAAATCCTAGTGTTTGACTCATGTATTGGATTAAAGAGACTCTATATGTTTAATTGATTTTTCACATGCACACTAGCATTAGGGTCTGTGGGGTATGAGATTTAACTTGAGGGGAGTGTGTCTTTGGAGATTTGTAGGTTGATGTGGTGAGAAAAACCTTGGCTAAAAAAAAAAAAAAAATCATCAAGTTAAGTTTTTCATTGAGTAACCAGATCTCTTACTTCACCAAAGCAATAAATGTTCGCGTAAAAAGATGAGAAATTCCAGCTAAGTGATTGTATGACTAATTAGGCTTCATAACTCTTTTTGACTTGAGTAATTAAGCCCTTAGGGATGTCTCTATATCTAGTGCCTAAAATCACTTGGTTTAGAGTTACTGGCTAACACTCATTACATAAGTCATTTAGAAGCTTAAGGGAGTCGAGCATTGAATAGCCTACACAAAAAAATAAAAAAATAAATTTTGCACATTTCGATTCAAGCCTTGGTTCTTTTCATCAGATTGTAGTCTTATGAATTTTAGGTACACATCTTTTGAGAATAATTGAAACCCTATGAGCTTGTATTAGTTCACTTTGCACTTTTTGGAGTATGTATTGTCTCAATTTTCTTACTGTGAGTTGAATGATGTTTTGATACTTGAATGATATGGTTTGTATGTTCAACTTATTAAATTTGCTAATGATATATAAACCATGTATTTTAGTGAAAAGCTTTGTCTGTCAATAACATAGTGCCAATAAAATGTTTGTGGGTGTCATTCTTGGAAAACCCTCACGAGACTTCACTCGTCCTTTAGGAAAATCCTAGGGGTTTAAAAGGTTTGTTGCATATGCTAAATGCAACCGTTTCTCCCACGGCATCGGACTTATGTTTCTTGTTTTTGATGTGTTTTTCATTTTATTTTGCTAAGAGACTAGCAAAATATAAGTTTGAGGGTATTTGATGTGTGCCAAATATTATATATTTGGGCCCCTTAGCTTATGTTTATTAAGCTATTAACTGTGTTATTTTCTAATGTTTTTGTTAGTTTTTTGTATCTTAGTGTGTTGCAGGTCATTGACATAAAAATGAGGTTAAGGGTGGAAATAAGCTAAATGAGTAGAAGGTCCCTAGCAATGCGATCGAGCGCACAGTTGCTGCGATTGAGTGCACTAGCGCTTGAGCCTAAGCAAGACACGATCGAGCGAAAAGTCCACGTCAGCCCTAGCCCCAGTGCCATTGCTTAGGCGCGCATCACAGGAGCCTTGAAGACCTGTGTGCACTCAAGCGCACCTTAAGTGCGATCAAGCGCACTCACGCTAACTTGGCAGCGTAGAACCCTATATTTTTCTATTATTTATAGCATATTTTTCTCTTGTAACCCTACATTGGGAGGCACCGTTTTAATTTCTCAGTGATTTCAATTGATTTTATCATGTCTATTGTGATCATGAGAGACTAAAACCTTCAACTAAGGTTGAAGATGAAGCCTCATCGTTGATTTACATTTACATTCATGTTGTTTTATGCTACAATTCAATGTTTAATAAATTGATTGTTTGAAGTCAATCCCATTGCTTGATTTACTTTGTGTGATTGAACACCTTTTTTTGATTTCATGCATAGTTCAATATTCGGTGTGTTTGGTCTGGGGGTATATCGAGTGATTGGGTTGAGACTAATATCTATCGTGATATACGGATACGGTGGATGATTTGATCTCAATTAAATACTGTTGTGATTCTTTAACGGATGGAATTCACCTAATGATTTTACATGTATATTCATAACTTTTGAACTTTGTTTAAAATGCTTTTAATTATTGATTGTATGCGTAAAATGCGAGAGTGTATTATTTGATTTGGCAAGGCGGATTCTAAACCTTAGTGTTTTTCCATTGTTGTTTTAAAAATCATTTAGGTTAGTTTACGTTTTTGTAAAACAAAAATCACCCAATTTGAACTAGGTTAAGATATGATTAATTTAATTAGAGAATTGGTTTTTGCAAAACACACCTCCCTTGTGGATCGACCTCACACTTGTATAACACTGTATTGCAAACGATTTGTTCTATTGTGAGTACTATGATTTTTATACATCACGTAGCCTTAAAGGGTGGTTACTACAGGACGAATATCATTAGTGGTATGGGCCACTCGAGGTCAGACTCGGTCATGCCACTAGTGTTATGTACGGTAGCTTATAATGGTTGGGGCTCTGACATTATACTATAGGTCCTTCGAGACTACGCTAACCCTACTGAGAATGTATAATATCTCGAGTAGATCATACTGTTGAACTATAACTGTTATTTTGTATCATATGTATATATTATATCTCTATATCAATCATAATATAATCTATCATGATGGAATTGTCATCTATTTTACCAAAAACATTGGAGTTCATTAGTAAACTGGTATGTATATTATTTGTGTTAAGAATCATTAAGTCTTAGACTTACCATTCTATTTATGTCTTTCCCCCATCATATAATTATATATATAATTATTATATATAATAAATTATGTATATAATTATATATATAATTATACATATATAATTATAATTAAGATCCACGTTCGGGTTCGTGGCCATACATCCACCAGAAGGTTCAGGTAGAACCTCTTTTGGTTCGATCGTCCTCCTATCCTTCCAAATTAGTTCTAAAGCTACCAAAAGGATTCATATGACCTCTTGTCTCAAAACAATACTTCCATGCAATCACAATAATAATTAAATGCTAACTCATGTTTAAACCAAGATTAAAGGCAACAATATAATTAGAAGCTACAAACTATCAACTAAGCTAATTATGAAATGCACTTAAACAACATAATGACTAAGGAACAAGCTAAGCTTAGAAGATTACCTCATTGAAGTAAAACTTCCAAGAAATCTCTCATTCTCCTCCAAGAACTCGCACAATTTAGAAAATCGTTGAAGCAGGGGTTCTAAAGGGCAACATGGGCATAATAAGGCTTAAGGGTTAAGTGGGGAGGAGTATTTATAAGGTTGGTGGTCCTTTACATACGTTCGTGTATGATTGCAGAGTATGTCTGGTGGTCTTCAGGCGTATGTTTGCGTACTATGTACAAAGTACGTTTGGTACTATAGGGGCATACGTCCAATACTATAGGGGTATATGTCTGGTCAAAAAGTTTGAAATTTCCAAAATTCTCTTCTAGTTGTTTCTAGTGACCCAAAACCCAAATTAACTCTTTTACAAGGCTACCTAAGTTTAGTTAATTATTTGAGTCACTATATTGAGTCAAGTCGTGCCGAACTTGCTTCGTTTAATATTTGAGCCAGTATTTGTGTTCATAAAATGTCTCATTTAATAATCAAATCTACCACGAGCTGAGCAGATATGAGCCGAGCTTGAACTCACTCACGAGGTTTTCACTCACTTAACACCCCTAGAAGACCCAAACTCGTGACCCTTTAAGCCTTTCAAAAATCTTTATCTTTATACTTAAAAAGTCTCCGGGGTGATTATCTTTTTCCCGCTCTGAACTACAACTCGATTACCATATGCCTTCATCAACTACCAACTTTACATTACAATTTCATCAAATTACCATTTCATTACCAAAATCCCCCTTCCATCAGTCAAGGTCGTTAAGTCGGATGGTCAACCCATCGTATGTGCGTCACATGCCTTGAATGCATATACATTTTTTTTTCGGTAATTATCCTTTCTCTCATAAGCTACCACTTAATTATCATATACCCCTATTAACTATCAACTTTACATTACAACCGCATCAAACTACCCTTTCGTTATCAAAAACTCATTTCCATTGGTCAAGGTTGTTAAGTTGGATGATTAACCGATCATGTGCGTGTAAAGTTCATTATGGGAAGGAATAATTACCCCAAAGTCGCCATGCACAAAGAAAACAGTATTTTTGTTTGATGTTGAAAGACGATTTTAACCCTTATTGAATGTAAGGGCGTGGAAGTATTTTGGGACATTTGTGTGTTTTGACACGAAAACGGTGATTTTTGTTTGATGCGTAAGCCTCTTAGCTGTGGTTGAGCAGGAGAAAACAAAAGAAAGGGAAAAGACCCCATTTGTTTGTGCTGGTCTGCAACGAGTGAGATAGAGACATAGCGATCGTGAGAGAGACAGAGCGATCGTGAGAGCCAGAGAGGTGAGATTTTGAAGTGGGTCGTTGAAGCTGAGGGCTGGGCGATGCCGTGGGTGGTGGAGAGTGGCGCAAGGTAAAGTAGGGGACGGAGGACTTCACCCCAACCACCGTAAACCGCAGCACGTTCACGAAGGACCGTCCAAAACGAGACCCATAATTAGCAGTCTCATTAACCTCTACCCGCTTTCCCGGCAAGAGAAGGAAAATCGTCATTTGTAGGCCCGATCTTACCCCTTGCAACGATGCGTGACAAAAGGTGATTACATTTGAAGATGTTTTGTCATTGAGTAATTATATAGAAGCTCTAGTTAGCTTTATTGATATTTTTATAAGGTCAATTTAAATGCAAAAAATTTGTTACAGGTTTTCTGCTGCGTTGATGTATTAAGGATATAGTAGTAGCGTCGCGTGGCAGTTGAGAAAATTTCCACCTCCGCCCTTACACTTTAGGGCGGGGTGTTACAAATAAGCTTTAGCAACAATGGCTCGGATCTTTGAGTACTTTGTGGTGTGTGGGATTGGTCCGAGATTCGAACCGTAGACGGGAACAAGGGCTTTCATGGAGCTGGCGTCTTGTACCTACCTTCTCTGCTCGACCAGTACCCTCCGCCCAACCACTCTCTCTACCCTCCTCCACCTCCTCAGCTCTCTTGGGTAAGTACCACAACCAACAACACAAGTACAACACATTTTTGCACATTCTGGTTTTGATTTTCTTGTTTCTTGGAATAAACTTTTTGTCTTGAGTTGATTTAGATAACAATTGCTGCTATTTTGGTGCTTAATTGTTCTTGACAAATTGAATTTATTATTTTGTTGGATCTTCGTTGAATTTTGAGAGTAATGTTGGGGCTACGATTGCAGTGTGTTCTACCAGCTGGAGTGCAGTTTTACTCATCGGGCTTTGATGCCAATGATGCTTCAACTTTTCCGAAGAGCTATCCGATCGTTTTAACGGTGTGTAAAAGAAGCACTAATCTAATATATTGCTTGAATTTAAGAGCCTTTAAATGTTTCTCTTTGATCATTTAAATCCTAATTTGTATAATTTACTCTTGGTGTGCATTGGATTTTTGGTTATTAGACTTACAAGAAGGCCTTGGATATATGTTTAGCAATGCTTAGAAACTATGCTATGAGTTCCATGGTTAGCTTTGAATTAGCCTTATTACTTAGCTAATTATGCGCTTGCAATTTGTGAAAGAACATGTACCACCTCATTGCTAAGGAACTTATCAAAAAGATGACAAGGAAATTTTTGTCGCTGTTTACTTAACCCTGAACTACATTTTGTCATTTTTCTGTAGAGTGACCATCTTGGTTGTGCGTTATGTTTGTGATATCCTCCACTATTTATTTATATAAGTCTCTTTGTTTCTTTTGTGACTAGAGTTATGCATTCTGTTTACCTGGGCACTAGTTGCTGCCCTATCAATGTGCTTGTGGAACTCCATTGCTCTTATTTGTAGGCATTTTTGGCCTAGTCCTCCCAGTATTTAGGAGATTTTTTGTGATGTCCTACATTGTTTGGGTGTGAGAAAGTGGTTGTGCTTATATAGAGCATGTTCTTTCTAAATGGTATGAGGCATTTTGGGGTAAATCCAATAACAAAACCATGTGGGCTGAGGACCAAAGCAGACAATATCATTCCACTTGGAGCGGGCTGTTACGTTTTTAGTCTCTTAAATTTCTTGTTGCTCCTTTTGTCCTTATTGTAAAAATGGATGCATGTAAAACCTTTTGTTTTGGTCAATTCCTAGCATAGTCGGGCCTGTCTAAACAACATATTCTTTTGGCATGAATTTCTTCCCCTGAATGTGCCACCTTCTTCTACTCCCCTGTAACTCTTTCATTAGGGAACTTGCTTTTGTCCCTAGTCTTCTCTTACCTTTACTGCACATTTATTACCCAAAGTCCTCAATTTCCTGTCTTCCTTAACTGTCATTTGTCCTCTGCACCAAATATATATATATTTATTAATATTAATTGCTCCTTCCTTCAAGTAGGGTGCAAAGTGATCTTGGTCTTCAACATCTTTGAGTGCAATGTTTATTACTCCCTGGAAATCAATTATGCTCTTGGAGTTTAAAGTGGATTTTGTTACTCAATTCTCAATTTTTTTTTTTTTTTTTTGGGTTCATGTCTGTGAGTTCTGTTTAACTTTCTTGTACTTATTATTTTCCTTTCAGCTATAAGTCACATAGTGCTCTGTCAATTGTAGTTGCCAGAGCCAACAGGTCAGGCTCCACTCTTTCATAATTGTGCTATAGGATACATCTGAATTTTGTTTTCTTGAAGTTTAACCTTATCTCTGGAAACTGTATTTGTCCTGCTCCATGACTTAGACCAGTAGGCACTCCTGTTACTCTCCTGTTTAGCCCCATGTTGGCATTGCCCTTGAACTTTATAAGCACTATTTTCCAGCCATCTGGTAGTGCAAGTTTGCATATTCCTTGGCAGTTGTATTTGGAATGTAATAATTGCATGTTATACTAGAATTATGAATGGAATAACAATTCTATCCAAATTATCTTTACGAAAGGAGGCCTTTACGATTAATCTTCCATCTCATTGCATTATCTTTTCTAAAGTCATTATACATAACTCTAGGCACCTATGTTCTGTGAAGCTGTTTCTTATCAACCTGGCCAGCTTTGGTCAATTTTAGTGAACTTCCTATTCTTTTAGACAGAATATCATCTTTCTTTGTCAAAGTGGTTCCATGTTATTAGATTTGAGTAGTATATTCTGTCGCAAAATTCTAAGCCTATTTTAAAGAGCACTCCACGTTTGAAAGCTGATTTTGAATTGTTTGATGGAGACCTGGAAATTGTGTTGAAAACATTTTTTGGTGTTTGGTTAGCATGAAAATCATTTGCACATTTTTACCAAGACCATCGTAAATTGTCCAATTATTCAAGAAATAGAACATAGAATAACTTGTGGCTGGTGGGGGGTTGTGAAGTAAGGAGGGAAGTTATGTGACAACCCAGGGGTAGGTGAAGTTGGGGGTTTTGCGAGAGGGGTGCTGGTGGGAGAGGGTTTTCAATAGTCGATGAGGTTGGTGTTGGGTGGGGAGGATGGTGGCATCCAAAGAGGAGAACAATTGTGGAGGTGGGTGGGCGAGCATTCTGGTGTCTTGTGGAAAACAGCTTATGTTTTTTAAAAAGTGTAAGGCAAAGACCGTTCCATTAACTTGAAAATCATCTACATCATGACATCAACCCAAACTTTCCATCCATCCCAAACACTTGAAAATAAGGAAAATGTTTGACGTTGAAAAAAATGAAGCCTAATTGTTTCTGGTTTTTGTCAATGGTTAGAGTTTACATTCTTCTATTTGTTCATTGACCTGTTATTGTTTTCATGTGTCTATTCTTATGTCTGATAAATTGTTTAAATATATGTTTTATTTATTTTTAAAATGTAAAACTTGCTGCAGAGGGTGATGGGTCAAAAATCTATGTTAGTTGCATTGCTTTTCGGGATCCAGTCAGTGAAGATATTGCTGAAGCTTACCGTATACCAGCAAATTCATTTGCTGACAAATGTATCTGTTTTGTTTCACGCTTGCCCAGTTTCCATGTCCTCCGAAATGCCCTTGAGGAGCTATATGCACTTTGCTTTTCCCCAAATGGGAGTAGGTATGCGTCCTTCAGTTATAAATTCTTGATTGTGTGTGGTATAAGTCAGCATGTAAGTGGTACCTGAATATTTTGTCTACAACATTGCATCTGCGTGTGTGTGTTTAGTTGAAAAATGAAATCTGTGGTATTCTTTTCTATTGTAATTAATGTTCTCAGCTCCACAACAATTTCAGCAAGCCATTATGGGATGTTATAGCACATATAGTGTCAAATGTACCTCTGCCTACCCCTGGAGAGCATCGAGTTTTATTTGCTATAGAGAATTGTTTGCTTTCTGTGGAGGCTCCTCCTAAAGATGGTCTTTCCCATGGTGATGTATGACCCTCTGTTCTTTTTGTTTTCTTAGCTGTGCACAGCTTCTCTTTGCCAGTAGTTTGATTTGGTAGTTGTGGAAAGATAACCTTATTGATTCTTAACCATTTTCTATTTCATGGATGCAGATATCATTTCAGCCACTGGTACAGTGCTTGGATGTTGACAACTTAATTAAACTTTTTACAGCTGTGTTGCTTGAGAGGAGGATTTTGCTACGATCAAACAAGTACTCCTCTGACCTAAGATAATTGATATTATTTCCAGTAGAAGCTAAGTTATGATCATTCTCACTTTTGATTCAGTGTTGCTTTTATTGATGACAAATGAGCCATCGCCTCAATTGTCAAATCGTTTTTTCAGATCATTAAGCTATTTATGCATGATACCCCTAACTACTATCAAACTAACCACATTCTAATTGTTTTTCGTTTGAATACTTATTGAACAATAGGGACTGTTTGCATTGGTCCTGTATTTGCAAATTTTAATTTTGTTTTCTGCTTGATTTTAGGTAGTGGCACATGCGTAAAACTTTCATCTGGTTTTCCATGTTGGCACTTACTGAGAAGATAGATTAATTTCATTTTGCAAGCAGTATTACAACTTATCATCTTTTTCTTCAGATCTTGGTAAAATAGAATGTAAACCACCATAACTGTAGTTATTCATTGTGAAAGTGTTCCTTTGGAGTGCGTAGGGATTTTCTGTTGGGTTATGGTGTTTGTCTTACTTGTAGATACCAATATGTATTGGCAATACAACTCATCAGTACCCAACTATGAGGAATATGTATGATACAACTTTGGTGTGAGGCATATTTTGTTGATCAACTTATTAGTGATCAGAGCTTGCAGTAGTGTGTGCAAGAGGGTCTAGCTAGGGCTTCGTTCTAGATCGTTAATGCTAGTTTGAAAGGCTTTGGGCCCCGGGAAACACTCATTAGGAGTGGCTTTGGGATGATCTAGGTCAGATTGTTAAGCTGCTGGAGGTCTGTTGGTAGGTTCCTTTGCCAAAACTTGAAGGCATGTTTTGTTTGTCCCATTGTTCAGACTCATCATTAGAGTGGGTGTCTGTCTGAAGAAAGATGAGTGGTGTGTGGAGGCGCATCTAATGTGCTCCCCATTGGGGGCTGTCGCGTGAGGCTGGGGATGGAGAACCGGTTCTTCGTGGAGGCCAATTCCTTTGTCTTTGTGGTGGTGGAAGGTAAGTCGGTGCTTAGGTCGGAGGAAAAAAGGGATGGTTTTTCAGGGGTAGTATTCTTGGGTTCTCGGTGCACTGCTTGGTTGGTCTTGATGGGGGAAGAGGTGCTACTGAATCCTGGGGTCGAGAAGCTTGTCAAATCCTTTCAGGAGGGTTTGAAGGTGCTCATCGGATGAAGAAGCGATAAAAAGGCCGCCTTGTTCTTAGAGGTGGCGGTTTACACTGGGGGTGGCCGAAGAGGGATTATTTTGCTTCCTGAGAGCTGTGAAGGTTGGGGAAGGAGCCGAGTGTCTGGGGAGCTGAGCAAAGTGTTGGCTTTTTTTGAAGTCACGATTGGGTCATTGTCTTTTGGTGACTCTTCTCTAGTGGGGAAGAAAGTTGGGCCTAGGTTGGGCCTGAATCAAGAGTAATTGAAGGACTTCTCTTCAGGGGTTGGCCATGGATGCAGAGGTGGTGCACTCAGCAGCAAGGTATTTTGACAAGAAAAATGGAACTTTGGATTAGATGGTAAGCGTGCATGGCTTTGATCTTTTCCCATTGGCAAAGTCAATAGAAATCGAGAAGATGAGATTGGCGTTGAATTGCTTTGAGTTGGAGAAGAAACCACCGTTGGGATTGTTGGGTAAGAATCATTCATTGGATTCGTTGGACAAGAACCACGCTGATAAAGATGAACCTAGTCATTGAGGGCACTTTGTTCGAGGGTTGGCTGGCTCAACAACGTGCAAGGCTGGTGATTCTTCCTTCAGTGGCTCAATGACAAAGATGAAGGGCATTGAGAACCTATGTTCATGGAAAAACTTGTTGGTTCGTATAAAGAAGCCCAAAGAAGGGTTGTGGGCTAGGCCAAAAGAAGCCCAAATTTGCTAAGAGGGCCAACTTGGTGGGCTCAGTCATGGGCCTTGGGCCCATTGTAGGCTTTAAGTACTTGAGCCCTAGGATATTAATGGTTTTTGAAGTGGATCTTGGGCTGTCTACAGGCCTTGGTGTGTGTCCGGATTTGGGGGGCTGCTTGAATCCTCTCATCTCTTCGGAGGCAATGTCCTCGATGGTTAAGGTTGGTTTTTTCCAGTATGAGGGGTTTGCTCCATCTAGGTTGAAGATGCCAAACGCCACCGATGGTCATTCTTCGAGGCCATGTCCGTCGGTAGGTAGGGTCTATGTGCTCTCGGTGGCTGATATCCCCCTTGATTATGCCTAAGCCCATGACCTTTTTTCACCGGCATAGGGCTGAGAAGGATTCAAAGTTGGATTTGGGCCTTCTTACGGGAGAGGATTTTAGCATCTTGCCTAGCATTTTGCCATTGCTAGGTGGCCAGTGCACGGTTCCAGGTGGGTCTTCTGAGCTTTTTTGGTGTTTGAGCCTAATGGCTGGCTGATGGTCACACCGGTCAATGTCTTAGTCTTGACCATGCCGATCTGGCATGTTGGGTCTTCTTTTACGAGCTCAGTGGATGCCAGTGTGGTCTAGGTCCAAGAGTCTTTCAAGATCGTAGCCAAGACATATTTGGTGAGGGGTTTTCTCAAGTCGAGATTTTCAGTTGTGGTTCGTGGTTGCTCGCCTAAGTTGGCTCATCCCCAACTTAGTTAGCCTTGATAAGCGGGTGACATAAGTACAATAGGTTTGGTTGTAAGGGGTAAGGGAGGCGTTTAAAGGGATGGGGATCATTCTTGGGAGGAAAAGGGTGCCTACTCAAGGCTCATATATTTTAGTGGCGAGCGTTTTGTGGATTCGGGTTTTATGGCTTTTGTGTTCAATTGAATCCAAAACATTTGAGTTGGTGGTGGAGGGAAATTTTTCTGGGTTTGATTATTGAAAGCTAAAGGGGCATCATGCACTCTGTTTTCTTGGGTATAACTGACTATCAGGGGTTGCTAGCCACCGTAGAAGAGCTATCGTGAGAGAGGGGATCATACATCTTTTGGAGATGATATAGAACTAGCTTGCCCGCTATTCTCGCCCAACGGTGCTTAAACAAGCACATACGATTCCTGATTGTGGAGGTGGATGTAAGGGTCACATCCTGGTGTTGGAAGGCAAAGATGGCTTAAGTTGGAGGATGCTTGCTGCAGAGCTTCGCTTGGTTGTAAAGTTCTTCAAGCCAATCATCAATGGCTGCTCATTGCTGGGTGAGTGCAAGGATGCTTGTGACTTAGTTGGTGCCATGTTCTCTAGCGAGGGAGGGTAAGATTGTATGTAGAGGTGTTGAAGTCCAAATAGTTTTCCCAGAGGGGACATTTGGAAGTGGCCTAGAAGGGAAATACACGAATTGGGCGGCTGGAAGTGGCTAGGTCTGCAGGCTGTCCCACATTTTCAGCTGCTAAAGATTGTCTATAATTGGATAGTGGTAACTTTGATGAAAGTCTCGAATTGAGCTCCTTCTGAGAGACAATGAATTGCATCTTTAAGGATGTGGCCAGCTGCTTAGAGTGGCTAGACTTGGGGTTTTTTAGGGCTGGTTCTAAAGTAGGTCCATCCAAGCCTTTTCTCATAGTAGACCCCTACAAGGCTTACCCATGCAAGTTGTGACATCAAGGGCAAAGCCCATCTGAGGTTGGGGGCCTCTTAGGACAAATTCCCCAATAAGCCAAAACCCAAACTGCTCAAGTGGAGAAAATTCTATGGCCTGTTTGCTTTGGACCCGCAATCAGTCTCCATTAGCAAAGTATTCAAACCCATTTATGATTCAACGGGCTTGGGTGTGAAGAAGGGCATGGGTGTGAAGATGGGCTCAGGCTTCCCACAATTAGGCAGGGTGGCTTTGGAGCCTTGCAAGCGGCTGCCTCCGCGTGGGGAGGGCAGCTAGGCAAGGGGTAATGACCCTTTTGGTAAGACCAACATTGGTGGTCGTTCTCATTGTGATCGAGTCTTCGTTGAGAAGATGGCAGTGTCTGGAGCTGTGGGTACAACCCATCCCCTTGCGGTTGGGCCTCCAGTCCTAATATTTCTTCTTGCCAATGGGTTTGCCCATAACCCGCTGGTAGCAATGAAATTCACAAGGCTCTTGCCCAAGAATGAGGCAGCAACGTCTGGAGATGGTAGTGCTCATTGAGATTGCAGTCCCAAAACTTGTTGATAACTCTAGGAAAGATCTTTACCATGGATAATTTGAGGAAACAAAATGTCATCTTGAATGATAGGAGTTGAATGTTTAAAAGGAGTAGCGAATCCTTGGACCATCTTCATTTTTATTGTGAGGTTGCTGGTGCCGCATGGAATGTTTTCTTTAGTTGATTTGGGCTGTCTTGGGTTATGCCTAACAGTGGCACACAGAGTGCTGTAGTGTGGAATTTGGTGCATTTGTTCTTGTTGTGGTGTCTATGGAGAGAAATGAAGGACATAAGTTTTGAGGATTATGAGAGGACTTTGGAGGAGATTAAGTCGTCATTTTTTTGTACTCCAACTTTTGTTTATCCTTTGGTCATTAGTTATTATAATTTTCTTGTTTTGTTTTCTCCTAGTTAGGTGTTTTCTCCTTCTAGTCATGTATATTTCCTATGTGCTTGGGGGCGTCTCATGTTTTTATTGATGTTTCGATTACCTATAAAAAGTTTTATTTGTTTGGTGCATCCGAATGTGACTGGTACCAATTATTTTTTTGATCGGTAAAAATCAATATTATTAAAAGCAAAGGCGCAACCCATGTACATGGATGTATAAAAGAGCCCTATTTTAACTAGAAAAAAAGAGCCCACAAAACAAGCTTTGTCTGCAATTGTTGAAACTTATGGAGAATGCCACATAACTCTCCATGAGAAGAGTGTTTCTTCAACTCCAATAGACCAAGCTCACGGTCTCCATATACACTCATACACATTACACAAAAGGCACCATTCTCGATTACCCTTTGTGCTCTCAACCCCAAGCAATCCCCACACTATCCGCATCACCCACATCATAATACATTCCATTGAGTAACACCATTAACTATAACCATATTCTCCTCCACCCATGCATCCTTTGCACATGCTATGCAAACAACCATCTTTATGTGCATTCATTAATGCCGCTTCCCACCACGCATCTCTTCCAAAATAATACTTTCCAGACCCACTTCCAAATTAGTCCTCATCTTATAGTATGACTTCACCTCAAAATCTTCCTCTTTAATGGAGTCCAGCAGATTTTATCCTCCCCACATGCCTAATTTTTGAGAATACAGCAACTCAAAAATCTCAAACTTCTTCCAACTATGTACCGCCGGATAAATAATACATTCCATTGAGTAACCATTAACTATAACCATATTCTCCTCCACCCATGCATCCTTTGCACATGCTAATTACACACAAAGGAGCCATTCTCCAAATTTGTAGAACTGTACGATTACCCCTTTGACCTTCTCCAACTTTCAAAGCTTTCCTTCATCCTTCCCAGCATCACCCATGTAATACCAAACAGCTGAAGAACCATGTTCCATACTCCTGTAGCAACCTCACAATGCAATAATAAATGATCAATTGATTTTCCGCTATGTACACATCCAACACCACTTCATCACTATAATGTTCTTTTGTAAATTGTCCAATGTTAATATTTTTCCTAACACCGCCGTCCACACAAAAAAAGCCACTCTTGGAGGAGCTGTACTCTTCCAAATACTCTTCCAAGTACCAATCACCGGTGCCGGATTAACCCTAACCTGATAGTATGACTTCACTTCAAAATTGTTTCTCTTCGTGGGGATTCAACAAATTTTATCCACACCACCATGCCTAATATGTTGGGAATACAATAACTCAAAAAATCGTGAAACCACTTCCATTTCCCAATCATGAATAGGTTGAATAAGCATAATATTCCAGTGAATAACACCATGTGCTATATTCATATTCTCCTCCACCCAGGCCTCCTTTGCGCATGCTATATTGAACAAGGCTGGGAAAAGAAAGGCTTTATTTAACTCTAGAATTCATTCTTTTCCATGAAGGCAATAATCCTTCCCCCTCAACACCACATTGTTTTTTTTCCCTGTGTCCTTGCAGAAATAGTGTGCTTCCTTGAGATTCTTTCTACTGTTATCTTGAATGTTAGCTGCTATTTGTGTAATATTGAATTATTGCCTATTCTAATAATAATTATTCATCACCTTATAAATTATACCTTTTTTATGTCTCAGTTGTCCAAGCTAAATCATTTTGTATTTAGCTTGGCCAATTTCATAATGATCAATTAGATTGTTATCATCCTGGCTATGAAGATCCTGTGTATAAGTTGCCATCTCTTCTTTCTTTGCTAGGTATTCACTTCTAACTCTTGTATCGGAGGCCATATGTCATTTAATTTATCCATTTCGGTGGCAGGTGAGGTTTTATATTTTGAAGTCAGCTACTTTTTCGTTTGCAATGTTTCCCTTATATATGTAGTTTTCTGTTATTCTGCCCTCATAATTTCTTATAAGCTATATCATGGCTGTCAATGTCTGTTAACCTGTTATTCATTTAATAGTGGATGATTAAATACTATACTTTTCCTTTTGTGATTCTTTTAATAGATTCTCATCTAATCTTGGTATGTTTGTTGTGCTGAAGCATGTCTACATTCCATTACTATTTTTCAGTGGAGTAGACTATATTGATGCTCCTACGCCATATATGATGGGTCTTCATTCAGATGTTGATACATCTGCTCTGGCAATGGATGGTGTAAGTTATTTTATATGAAATTCTATTCTTTTATTAATTACCATTTCCTGGTATTGATCTCATGGTATTCTAATCTAAGGCTGCAGTATTTCTTCTGCTCTTTGTCCCACCAGAATCTGCTCAACTAATTGGCTGCTTTAAGCAACGCTTAGTTTAGCTCCCCCACCGCTCCTCCCCTTCTTTTTTTTTTTGTTGGAATTATGATACTCATATTTTAGAAAAAAAAAAGAGGAAAGCACTTGAATTTTAACAGGTAGTTTATGTGTCATCTCTGGAAAACTGATAAGTCAGAAAAAAGAGAGTTTTTTTTTTAAATAATAAATGGTTCCATCCCTTATTACATTAGTTTTTGTGTCATTAGGTAAATTGAAAGTACCCGTTTTGAGGTTACATCTATAATAATATATACAAACAGTGACTTCTCATATTAAGTGGTGTCAATTTAACAGGTTTCTTTCTGCTAGCATCTTAAGAAATCCAGTAGTTATGCAATGCAACCTTAGGGTTTTTGAAAGAAATTTTGTAATAAATTCTGACTCTGCATGAATTGGTGAAAGCTGTTTACTTTTCCTTAGAAAAGTTGGTCTGCTGCCAAATTTAGAAGCATTTTATATTTCACTACTTGATTCTCTGGCCTTGGGAAAAATTATAAGTAGATTCTATAGTTTAGTTGGTGGAGAGTGATCATTCTCCAGCCATTCTTGAGATAGATGAGGTCAATGCATAGTGTCTATATTTTCCTGCCTCTTTTTCTGCAATCATATGTGCTCGCCTATGCTTTCAGATTAAAACTTTGTGATTTAAGTTATGATTTTTTATTTTTATTTTTTGCATTACAAAGTAGGTATAACTATTAACCAAATTTCTGAATCTAGTTTTTCATTTATCTTTTAAACTAGCTGTCCTGCACACAGATGCATGTGCGAATGAAAAGATAATTAAAAAGCAAAAATGAACACAATATGTTAACATATTAAAAGACAAGAGGTTTTTCTGAAAGGTATTGCTTTGTTCGAAACTTTCACCTATTTCGATTTCTGTTTCTGCTTCCTTTTAGGTCTGCATGCAGTTTTGGTTCTGCGATGGGTAAGAGTACTAGTGACCTAGTCTGTGCTTAAAGGATTACTAGCCCTTCATCACATTTTGTTGGTCCTTTTCAGGGATTACTAGCTTTTCAAGTGAACATTTATTAGTCATTATCAATCTTTAAGCTTAAGCATTATCTTACCAATTATATCTGTTAATTGTTGCATTGTTTCTTGTTGTTGCACATGATATTTGTTTTTGACCTATTCTCTCTCTCTCTCTTCCCGGCTATGGATGGTTAGCATGCTTATATTACCAAGTTGCTTTCTTGAGCTTAGCTCAATTTAATTGGTCATATTTTCCCCTTGTAGGTAGTTGTGGTAGACCTTGAGTACAATCGTATCACCACGTCAGAGGAGATTCCCCCTGTTCCAGAGCCCGAATTAAGCTCTTTGCGTAGCGAGATTGTGAAGTTATTATATCCGAATGTTGTGGGGATAGATCAGATGAAGGGTGTTATATGTAATTCATTTGAGCAATCACCTATCTGTGGCAACAAGCCTTGGGGAGAGGATCATGACCTTCAACTTAGGTGATACTTGGATGGCATGTGAAATGTTTATGATGTACTCTTGCTTTCCTAGAGTCAATTGTTTCATTTTTATGGCATTTACATAAATATATTGTTTTCGGTGACTTTTGTATTCATGTCTTTGCAAAATTATGATATCTAGTATACTTCAATTCTAGAAGGTACTCTTTTTCTGAGATTTTGTAGAACAATTATGCTTTATGATAAATAGTTAACTTTTTGTAGTCGTGGTGTAAAGTTTTTCATGCTTATTTGTTCAATAGAGAGAAAATTACCTTGATTTTGTTAAATCACCAATTGTTTGAAAAACATAAACTTATGGAAAATGGTGGATATAATAATTTAATAACAACTCTATCGCTCCAGAATCCGCCGAAGACCCATCAGACCAGGTTGCCATGACTGATGTGGGCGATCCGGCGCAGGCTGAACAGCTCCCCATCGATCCGGCAAAGGCTTTTACTCCGACAATGCACCAAAGAGTACCAGAATCTGCTGAAGCACTACCAGACCAGGCCGCCGTGACAGACAAGGGCGTTCTGGCTAGCTATGATCAGTTCTCCACTGTTCTGGTGAAGATTTCAAGAATACTCTAAAGAAGGATGTCCTGCTGGAAAATGACACATTTGCATCAGAATCAGGAGGTGCTGCTGCGTAGCTTCCCATTGATCTGGCGAAGGTTCTGGCAAAGGCTTTTACGCCGACAATGCACCAAATCGCACCGGAATCTGCCGAAGCACTACCAGACCAGGCCGCCGTGACAGACAAGGGCGTTCTGGCTAGCTATGATCGGTTCTCCACTGTTCCGGCGAAGATTTCAAGGGATACTTTGAGAAGGATGTCCCGCTGGAAAATCACACTATTCCAGCAGCGATAAGGGTTTCAAGATTGGTGGAAGAAGTGAAATTGTCTAAGGAGTTCCTGTGGGAAGCTGTGTCTATCTTGGGCACTGCCAAGCATGAAAGGAACATTCAGGCCGCTGTGGGGGCTGATTCAGTACAATTGGAGTTGGAAATGCATGTGGAGGATAAGCTTCCTCCATGGTTATGTTGTCCAGCTTTGGAATTGTTGGGTAAAGAAGGGCAATGAGTTTACCGATAAAAAAAAAATGAAAAGGAGATGCAGCATGTGGTCGATTTCAGTCATTCTGTAGGGATTTCGTGCAACGGGCAAGATACGAAGTTAGCAGCTGTATTTGCATACATCATTGACAATAATGAAGGATAGGGAGAGGCAGAGCTAAAGCAAGAAGGAAATAAAGGTTCGAGAGAGCTTAACAATCTTTTATCCTCTTATCAATTATGAAGCACATAGTGAAAATGTTTCCAGGGGAAGGTTTAAGGGAAGGGCTAATTGAGATGTCAATGAAGCATAAAATTCTTTCTTGGAATGTGAGAGGATTAAACGAGGGGGATAAGTGGTTGAGGATCAGAAGCCTATAGAGACGGTGGAAGGTGGATATTGTATGCTTGCAAGAGACTAAGTTGGAGCTTATTTCCAACAATCTGGTGAGAAGTTTGTGGAGCTACCCATATGTTGAGAGTGGTGTTATGTGGTGTCTAGAGGGGCTTTGGGAGGTATACTATTGATGTGGGATAGGAGAGTAGTTAGGAAGATAGAGTTTGTGTGGGAGAGTATGTTGCTGCGTGTTCATTCAAGAATGTGGATGATGACTTCGCATGGGCTTTTGGGGGTTTTGATCCTAACTTGGATAATGTTAGACGCTTCCTATTGGGAGGAACTAGCCGGTCTCATCAGCCGTTCGGACTTGCCGTGGTGTACAGGGGGAGATTTCTATGTTACTCTTTTTCCCAGTGAATCGGGGTGGTCGTTGTCGTTCTGCGATGACAGATTTCTTAGATTTCATCTCAGAGCAGGGACTAATGGATCTTCCTCTAGCAGGGGGGAAGTCTACTTGGTCAAAAAATTCATCTTGGTCAAGGATTGATCGCTTCGTTTCTCTGGATTGGGAAGTTAGATACCCACGCCTAATGTAGAAGAGGTTGCTTTGTGCGTGCTCATATCATTTTCCTATCCTTCTTGATTGCGGTTATTCTTTGGGAGGTAAGAGACCCTTTAAGTTTGAGAATATGTGGCTAAAAGCTGAGGGGTTGTGGATAGGGTGCGGCCATGGTGGGAATCCTATCATTTTCATGGCTCTCCTAGTTACATTTTGGCGCAGAAGCTAAGGGCTTTAAGGGACATTAAAACATGGATGACCAAGAGTTTGGAAATGTTGGTATTGTCAATAAGGAGAGGATTGAAGAATTGAACTCTTGATAGGTTGGAGGAAGGGAGAGGGCTAGTAGATGAAGAGAAGGAGGAGAAGAACAATCATAGGGGAATTGGAGATCTCTCTTTTACAAGAAGAAATTAGCTAGAGGTAGAAATTAGCTGGTTTAAGGAAGGTGACAAGTGTACTAAGTTCTTCCATCGGATGGCCAATGCAAATAGAAGAAATAATACCATTGAGTCCTTGTCCATTGATGGAGTAGTTACGAACAATCAAGCTAATATCAAAAATCATGTCGTTAGATATTATGAGTCCTTGTTCACAGAGCATTACAATTGGAGACCAATGATGGATAATCTTGGTTTTGATTCATTGGATGCAGGTGAGGCTGCTAGGCTGGAAACTTCGTTTGAGGAAAAAGAGGTGCTAGAGGTGGTCAAAGGAATGGATAGAGACAAGGCTCCAAGATTGGATAGTTTTTCCATGGTTTTTTTCCAAGACTGTTAGGCAATGATAAAGGTGGATATCATGGCGGTTTTTTCAGAATTTTATGCTCGAGGTAAGTTTGAAAAAAGTCTCAATGCTACATTCATTTCGCTCATTCCAAAGGTAACTGGGGCATCCGAACTTAAAGAGTTTCGGCCAATAAGCCTTAGAAGTGGGATGTATAAGATTATTGCGAAAGTTCTTGCGAATAGGATGAGGTGAGATATGGACAAGGTTATCTCTAAGCCACAAAATGCTTTTGTTGAAGGAAGGCAAATCTTGGACTTAGTTCTTATTGCACATGAATGCTTGGATTCTCGTATTAAAGCTGGTAATTCAGGCTTGCTGTGTAAGCTAGATATGGAAGATATGGAGAAGGCTTATGATCATATGGATTGGAAGTTCCTTTTGTATCTCCTGAGGAGGTGTGGGTTTGGGGAGAAATGGTGCTCTTGGATAACACATTGCATATCATTAGTTTGATTCTCTGTGTTGATAAATAGCACCATGTCGGGTTTTTTTTCAGTAGTTCTTGAGGGGTGAGGTAGGGTGATCTTCTTTCTCCTTTTTTATTTGTTATTGTTATAGAGGGTTTAGCAGAATGATCAACGTGTCCATCGAAAGAGGCTTCATCACAGGCATATTGGTGGGAGCTAGACTATTGGAGCAGGTAAATATTTCCCATCTACTGTTTGTAGATGAAACCTTGGTGTTTTGTGGGCGAATCTTAATCAAATCCATTCCATTGGTGTCCTATTAGTATGTTTTGAAGTAGTGTCAGGATTGAAGGTGAATATGGCTAAATTGGTTTTGGTCCTGGTTTGCATAGTGGACAATGCGGGAGAACTGGCTACTGTGTTGGGTTGTGGAATGGCTTCCTTGCCGTTGAAATATTTGGGGTTTCCTTTGGGGGCATCGTTTAAGGCTAAGTCTATTTGGGATGATGTTGTCGAGAAGATTGATCGTTGACTGGCTAGCTGGAAATGGATGTATCTTTCCAAGGGTGGGAGGGTTACTCTTATCAAAAGCACACTTCCCAATCTTCCTACTTATTTCATGTACTGTTTCCCATTCTTGCTTTAGTAGCGAAGCGTATAGAGAAGTTACAATGTGCCTTCTTATGGGGAGGGATTAGCGAAGAGTTTAAGTATCATTTGGTCAGCTGGTCCAAGATATGCATTCGTATCTTTGAGGGTGGTCTAGGGATCCAAAATTTGAGAATGTTCAACCAAGCATTATTAGGGAAGTGGTTGTGGTGCTTTGCACAAGAGCAAGAGGCATGGCGGAGAAAGGTGTTGGAGGCCAAGTACGGTTCAATATGGGGTGGATGGCGTTCCAATGACACAACAGATCGCATGGGGTAGGACTTTGGAAGTATATTAGTAGGGAGTGGCATGTTTTATTTAGCCACACCAGGCTCGATCTAGGAGATGGATCCAAGATCAGATTTTGAGAGGATGTTTGGTGCGGAGAGGTGACAACATGGATCGTCGAGTGGTTCTACTTAGCGTAATGTTAGTTTTATTCGCTAGCATAATGTTTGGTGTGGAGAGGAGAAACTCAAGGAGGCTTTTCCAGGTCTTTATAATATAGCTAGTGTAAAGGATGTGCCTATTGCTAACAACATGGATCGTTTGAGTGGTTCTACTTAGTGTAATGTTAGTTTTATTCGCCTGGTTCATGATTGGGAAGTGGAAATCATAGACTCTTTCTATTGGTTAATGTACTCACAAAAGATGCGGAGAGAAGGGGAAGACAAGCTATGGTGGGCGCCTTCGTGTAAAGGAAAGTTTGATGTTAAATCTTTCTATAAGAGAATTGTCTCTAAAGAGTCTAGCACTTTCCCATGGAAGAGTATTTGGCAAACAAAGGCTCCTTCGAGAGTGGCTTTCTTTGTATGGACGGCAACACTAGGGAAGACCCTCACTTTGGACAACCTGAGGAAAAGAGAGATCGTGGTGATAAATCGATGCTGTTTGTGTATGTCGGATGGGGAGTTAGTTGATCATTTGCTACTCCATTGTGAGATTGCACATGCACTTTGGCTTGCTATCTTTAGTTGGTTCGGGTTGCATTGGGTTATGCTAGGCAGGGTGGAGGATTTGTATGCTTGTTGGACGGGAGGGCGCTTTCGGACTGCGTTATGAGGAAGATGATTCCCTTTACATTATTCACAAAGACAGTTGTTTGGCTAACTCTGTTAGTGATTAGTTTTTTCTCAATTTCTCATTCTTTTCTCTCCTTCTAACTTGGTGCTCTCATTTTATACTCCTTGTGTAATAGGGTTGCGCCCTTTGTGCTTTGATATATACAACATTACTTATCAAAAGAAAAAAAAATTCAAAAATATTAAAAGCTAGCAACCTTATGGCCATGATCTAAGGACAATGATCTTTTTTTTTTTGGATAAGTAATAATTTATTGAAAAAGAGCGCAGAGCAACCCTAGCACTGAAGTATAAGAGAACGCCTAAAAGGGGTTAGAGAAAGATGCAGAAAATCGAGAAAGTAATCACCGTGAGGGCTAGCCATAGCCGCCCACGTGAAGAGAGTAATAAAAAGGAACGTAAAAGATCTTCAGAGCTTCTTTCGTAGTCCTCGAAAAATCTCCCATTCCTTTCCCCCCAAAGGCACCACATAATACAAAGCGGAACCATCTTCTAAACCACAAGATCGCCACCCACGACCACCAACAATGCAAAAGATCCGCAACCCCCCGAGGCATAACCCAAGCCAATCCAAAACGGCTAAAAAAGGCATTCCATAAAAATTGGGCTCTCTCACAATGAAGAAGTAAGTGATCAATAGATTCCTCTTCCTTTTTACACATCCCACATCTATTGACCAACACAATATTTCTCCTCTTCAAGTTGTCCAATGTAAGAATTTTGCCACACAAAAAAACGCCACCCTTGGAAAAGCTTTAGTACGCCAAATGCTCTTCCAAGGGAAAGGGAAGCTGATTGAAGAGTTTAGAATGAGATAGAAAGACTTCACCTCAAACTTTCCCTTCTTATCCGGAACCCACCAAATTTTGTCAACTCCACCGCCCCAATTATAAGAGTACAAGAGGCTATAAAGAGAAGCCAAATCATCCACTTCCCAATCATTCAAAGATCTCACAAAGCTGATATTCCACTGACGGGAGCCATTCACCGAGTCAAAATTGTCTGCAATGGAGGCCTCCTTGTTGCTGGCCAGGCTATATAACCCCGGATAAACCTCCAAAAGAGGCACATTTTCGCACCAAGCCTCTCCCGAAACTGATTGGGACCCATCACAGGATGAGTCTAGTATGATTGGAGAAATGACGCCATTCCTTACTAATATACTTCCACATGCCCCTTCCATGAGAACCGGTTCCAACCTTGGACCGCCATCCCCCTCTCTCCGACCCATATTTAGCCTCCACCACTTTTCTCCACCAAGCTCCAGGTTCACTAGCATACCTCCATAGCCACTTACCAAGTAAGGCGCGATTGAAACATCTCAAGTTGCGAATTCCTAGTCCACCTTCCCGGATAGGAGAGCAGACTTTCCGCCAATTAACAAGATGGAATTTGAACTCCTCACCCATACCTCCCCAAAGAAAGTCACATTGATCGATTTGCAGAACGGCCATCGAATAGGTAGCAAGGATAGTAGGTAAGTTGGAAGGTTGGATAGAGTACTTTTAATAAGAGCAATCCGACCTCCCTTGGAGAGGTAAGACCTCTTCCAAGTGGCAAGAGTTCTCACTGACTTTTCCACCACCCCGTTCCAACACGCCTTGTCTTTGAACCAGGCCCCCAAAGGCATACCCAAGTAAGTAATAGGCAAAGAACCGACTTCGCAACCCATGAACTCCGCCAAAACACCAATATTACTCACCTCGCCAACCGGCACCAAGAGCGATTTAGCCAAGTTGACCTTGAGCCCAGAAACCACCTCAAAGCAAATAAGCAAATTACTAATGGTTTGCACCTGCATCTGAGAAGCCCCGGAAAATATCAAAGTGTCATCTTCGAATAACAACAATGATCTTTTTGATAACTGGATTTTTGCAATTTAAAGTTAGCATTAGTCTCTTGGATTGTACACTAATCCTCTTGGTTTGTTCATGAAGTTGTATTTTACTGAGTGTTGACTCAATCTCTCCAGGCACTTAATCTGTTCTCATTAGTGATTCATACATTTTTTCCTTTGGTAATTATTTGATTTGTCTTTTTCAATGTTCCTATTTGAGTATGATTTTATCTGTTGGATCTTCTAGCCAACTTAGACCTTGATAGATAAAGTAGTGCCCAGCAGATACTCTGAATCTACAACCGATCCTCAGTGTCAATTCTAAATCAGTGCAATAAATGTCGTATTTGACATTATAAAGCTGTCCAATGAGTTTTGCTTTTCTTTAATATATAGCATGTATTCTGCTTACCGTTTATTTTCTCTATTGATACTTTACTAAGCATGCTTATCTTGTATGATGACCGATGCTTTAATTTGTCAATGTGATTGTTTCATCACATAAAGAACTGCACTTTTGATAAAACTCAACCTAAAATATCTGATTTAATATTCCATGAATACTTATGTGCAGGTTAATATTCCTAAAGTTCTTTGCTTCACTTTTAAGTGGCTACCGCAATTTCATTGTATGAAACTTATCTTGTATCTTGTAATATGGATTTAATTTTTTAAAGTTTCATAAGGTTGATTCCTTTGATTTCTTGGTAAAATCTTCTTCATCAGGAAAATACAGCAAGTCATGTCTTCAATACTCAAGCATTTCTAAAGAAGCGCTCTCGGTCAACTAACCAACCACCTGAGCCCATGGTTATATTATCTCATTCCACTCATCTTTATCTTCCAATTTCCAACTTAATTAGCCATTTATGTTAATCATGGGTGATTTTAAGAAATACTCTATTGATACTGTTGTTATTATCATAATCATCGTCTTTATTATCTTTAGAGTTTTGTTATATAATGAGGTGAATGCTCTCTTTCAATTACGACTCCTTTTTTGAACTTTACTCCTCACAACCCATGAAAATTTAGTTTTTTTCAACTGCACTTATCCCTTTGTTGGTTACTACAGATAATACAGTTTCTAGAATCTAATGGTTTCATGGATTATCTGGAGAGAGGTCTGGGTTCTGGGGAAAATAATCATAATCTTCTTGACAAGTTACAAGATGCAATCGGGAGGGGTCAAAATCCTATTTCAATACTTCCCCCATCTTTAGCTGAGCCTGAGATAATAACAATATCAGATCCTGATGTGGGAATATCAGGTACTTCTTGTCACTTTTTTTTTTTGGTCGAGATTGCCATTTGTGTGCATCAAGCTGTTTATTAAGAGAGATATTTCAAATTGGAGTGTAATGTCATTTTCTCTCCTTTTTTTTTTTTTTTTTCTGGGTTCTTCAGGATCAGGTGCCAAATATACTTATGACAGGTTTCCTTCAAACATTAGAACAGAAGAGCAAGAAGAAAAGAGAAGGCAGGTTCTTGTAGCAGCAAGTGGAGCGTTTGAATACTCTGGAAAGCATATTCCTAGGTATATATATATTTTTTTTGATAAATTAAGAATTTATTGAAAGCGCAAAGGGGCGCAACCCAAGTACAGAGGAAGTATACAAAGCCACCACCCCTAAAACTAGAAAGAAGAGCACAATTGCACAAAATTCTGCAAATTGGAGACTTGAGGAATATTCAAAACTCCCACCCAAAGAAACAACAACTTGAGGAACCTATTGCTAAGCTCCGCCATTGGCATTTCCGTATCTTCGAAGCAACGAGCATTCCTCTCCTTCCAAACAGTTCAAAAAAGGCACAAAGGGGCCATTCTCCACACTTCCTTCACCATGTTATTACCACTTTGACCGTTCCAGCAAGCAAGGAGTTCCGCCACCTTGCCATTCATGACCCACTTCACGCCAAAGAGATGAAAAAGACCACTCCAAAGAGCATTAGCAACCTCACAATGAAGAAGAAGATGATTGATGGACTCACCGCTCTTCTTACACATACAACACCAATTTGCCACAATCACTCCTCTCTTGTGAAGATTATCCAAAGTGAGAATCCTTCCAAGGGTAGCCGTCCACACAAAAAAACTCACTTTGAAAGGAACTTTAACCTTCCAAATGCTCTTCCATGGGAACGACAACCTTCCCCCCTCGAACCTAACCGAAGGAGGGGAGAGCATATCAAAAAAGGAACGAACTTCAAAAACCTTCTTCTTGGGAGGATTCCAACAAATCCGGTCCACTCCCCCCACGTGTCGACGGGACTCATACAAGGAACCATAGAAAGCCATCACCCCTTCCACCTCTCAATCTTGAGGTGCTTGTAAAAAAGGAACATTCCAATGGACATCCCCGTTCACGATTTGCATATTATCACTCACCCAAGCCTTCCTATGTCTAGCAATACGATACAAGACCAGGTAGGACTCCTTCAAAGGCTGCTCCCCGGACCAAATGTCATGCCAAAACCTAATACGAGACCCGTCCCCAACTTCAAATTTAATGAACTTCGGAAAAGACTCCCACCCTCTTCTAATATGCTTCCAAACCCCCACACCAAAGGACCCCTCAACCTGCTTAGTACACCACCCTCCAGCCAAGCTACCATATTTTATCTCCACCACCTTCCTCCACAAAAGCTTCACTTTCCATAGCAACGCCATAGCCATTTCCCCAATAAAGCTTGGTTGAACTCATGGATATTTCTAATACCCAAACCACCATTTTGTATCGGAGAACACACTAATGACCAATTAACTAGGTGAAACTTCTTTCCTCGTCGAGCTGCCCCATAAGAATTTCCTTTGCATACTCTCCAATTTATTAGCCACATTCACGGAATAGGGAAGAGAGACATCAAATAAGTAGGCATGTTAGACAAAGTACTCTTAATCAAAGTGAGCCTACCCCCTTTGGATAACAAACCCCTTTTCCAGCCAGCCAATCTCCTCTCCATGATCTCAGGCATATCATTCCAGATTATAGGAGACTTACAGTACGCCCCCAACGGAAGCCCCAAGTACTTCATGTGTAAGCCCACCACCTTGCAATCAAAAATACTAGCCAGCCGACCAATATCCGGCACCTCCCCAATAGGAACAATTTCAGACTTTGATAAATTAATCCTTAGGCCAGAGGCAGCTTCAAAGCAAAAGAAAAGACACAGTAAATTGCGAAGTTGCTCCTCATCCGCATCGCAGAAAACCAAAGTATCATCCGCAAACAATAAGTGCGAAATGCTCAATCCCGGATTGCTCAAAGGGCCCACCGAAAAACCAGAAACCAGTCCCCTATCCTCCGCGATCCTCATCATTGTACTCAAAGCCTCCATAACGATAACAAACAACAACGGAGAAAGTGGGTCACCTTGGCGGATCCCCCTTGAACTGCTGAAAAATCCAGCTGGCTCTCCATTCACCAAGACCGAGTATCGCACCGAGGAGATGCAAAAAGCAACCCAATCTCTCCACTTCTCCCCAAAACCACATTTCTGCAAAAGGAGTAATAAAAAGTTCCAGTTTACGTACTTATCCAAAAAAAAAAGTTCCAGTTTACGTGATCATAAGCCTTCTCAAGGTCCAACTTGCAAAGCAAACCAGGAATTCCAGACTGAATGCGGCTATCAATACATTCATTACCAATGAGAACCAAATCCAAAATTTGTCTCCCTTTAACAAAAGCATTTTGATACAATGAAGTGATCTTACCCAGCACCTTCTTTAGCCTATTCGCCAAGACTTTGGCAATAAGCTTGTAAATCACTCCCACAAGACTTATAGGCCAAAAGTCCTTGAGATCCGCTGCCCCCACTTTTTTAGGAATAAGGGCAATAAAAGTAGCATTTAAACTTTTCTGAAAACTAGCCTTGCTGTGGAACTCCCCAAAAACAGCCATGACATCCTCCTTTATCACCCTCCAACAAACCTTAACAAAACCCATAGAAAAGCCATCTGGTCTTGGAGCCTTATCATCCTTCATCTTCTAAACGACCTCCCACACCTCACTCTCCTCAAAGTCCTTTTCCAGCCACCTACAATCCTCCTCCCCAATGGACTTCAAAGAAATACCTTCTGGAACGAGCCTCCAGTCACCATTCTCGGTGAAGAGCGTGGAATAAAATTGTACCATATGATCCTTAATCTCATCATGGTTATACGAAACCAAGCCATTTATTGAAAGCGAATCAATGGAATTGACTCTACGATTAGAATTTGCCGCACGATGAAAGAACTTTGAAGGATTTTAAATTGTTACTAGACAAGTTTAAATTGTTCTATATGATCCATATCATTGTATTGTTGCTGCTCCCTTAATTCTGTCTTTATCTTCATCAGTTCACCTTCTATGCTAGCGGGTAAGGATTCCAAAGCAGTAAGTCTCAGTCCAATGGAGAGAGCTGTAAGTTCTTCACACCATCACCAAGATGCCCTAAGTAAATTTCTGGCTGAACTTTAGAATTTTCCTGAACCAAATTGGCAATTATTATTTTTATTCACAGGCAGAAAGGGAGCGCATGGTTTTGGACATAAAAGTTAAGCTGCAGGTGAAGTTTTTTTCACTTTTACTTATCTATTTTGTAATGTTTCTGCATATAGTTCTACTGATCTATATGTTCACTTGCATTTGTATTGGAATTTTTAGATGGATGATATACCTGTACTGAGTTAATTTTATTTGTGAATGGTTCTTTGAATTTACTTTGTATATTGGTTGATTAGCATGCAGTGTAATTCGTTGTTGTTCCAAATTAGTCTATTTTGAATTACATATGACCATTGTTGGAAGAGCTTCTTAGGATTAAAAGCATATATTGGTGACATGAATTTGTTACAGGGGTACTTTGGTCTTTGTATTGAATTTTGCAATATACATATGTATTATCTTCCTCCATTTTCTTCCCATGTGAACTTTACAACGTGGTTAATTACCATTTCTTTTTCAACCGATGAGGGACATAAGTGGCTAGTGGGGGGTTAAAACCTGGGTCAGGCTTCCAATACAGGCTTTGGTGTGGGTTGAGTAATTGGGGCTTTCTGAAGGCTACAATGACAGCTTTGGTTCTTTCCCAGAAGTTGCCGGAGATATCTGGCCCTTCCAGTGATGTTTTGGCTGATGCGGTTTCCTTTGTGCTACTCTCTAAGGTTCCTGATAGTTTGTCTTGTTTGGGGAGGCAAGGTGGTCATGGTGAAGGTGCCCTTTCTTCTTTCCTTTTCCAATGTTCTGTGCAGTATTCAGACTTGGCTGAGTTTGACAAGGGTGAACAACAAAAGGGAGAGAAAAGGAAAAGTGGTGCCGTGTGTATTTTAGATGGGTTGGTTGGTGAGTCTAGAGAGGTCCTCTACCCTCCTTTGTGTACCTACTCCCCTACTGTGGTGGGCAAGCCTGGCTACTCCGATTGGGTTGTGCAATGTGCAAAGGAGATCTATCCTATTGTGGGGATGTAACACTGATCCTACATAGGGAAGAGATGAGTAACCCACATAGAGTGCATAAGTTATAAGAGATGTTTGTGTGTGCTATGTCCTACATTGCTTACTTATTAAGTGAAACTCAACTTTATAAGTGATTTTAGGAAAGCTCCAAAATTGACTAGATGTTTTGGGGGTGATGCGTAGATATGGTTAGCGCTTTTTTTTTGAGTCATTACAAATAGTATGAGAGCTATCTAGTAATGACATTTCGTACTATTAACACCGGATGACATGGTCCTGAAAAGGACGTCAAGGGTTTGAGGGGGGAGTTTGTAATAGCCCGATCTCATATTGGGAAGAGATGAGTAGCGCACAGAGTGAGTAGTTTATAAGAGATGCTCATGTGTGTTACTAGCTGAAACGGCTTTATAACTGATTTTAGGGAAGCTCCAAAATTGACTAGTCTTTTTCGGAGTTATTGCGCAAATGTGGCTAGCGCTTTTTCTTAGGTCATTATAGGGGATCTCATGTGAGGGACACAAGGATTTTTTATTTATTTTTTTTATGCTCTTTTGACATTTCTTGAAGAGGAACATTGTCTTGAGTTATTGGCTTCTCTATCCAAACTTGGTATGAAATGTAGAAGGGAGTTAGGAAACTTGGAGTGTTCCATCAACTATGATGTCAAAGCTGATTGTTCTAGCCGCAATAAAGGCAAGGAGAGGGTATCTCTAGTGTTTTTATCAAGCCTAGGATACTCTCTTGGAATGTGTGGGGCTTGAATAAGGGCAAGAAACGTCTGAGGATTAGGAATTTTCTTTGAGATTGAAAAGTGTATATTGTTTGCTTTCAAGAAACTAAAAACTTGAGGCCATGTCTTGTAGAGTTGTGCACAACTTATGTGGTGTCATCATGTGGATTGGTGCTGTTTGGATTCCAGTGGGGCATCTGGTCCCACTTTTGGTGGCATTCTCAGTATGTGGGACAAAAGGGTGGTGGAGAAGATTGACGAGTGTGTAGGGGATTTTACCCTAGCTGTTACTTTCAGAAATATTGTTGATCATTCCACCAAGGCTTTTGCGGGTGTTTATGGCCCTAATTCCAATAGGGATAAAAGGCTTCTTTGGAATGAGTTGGCTGGGTTGCTTAGTTGGGGGAACTTGCCTTGGTGTATTGGGGGTGATTTTAATGTTACCCGTTTTTCAAGTGAAAGGTTGGCTGGGCCCGTTTATTACCTGCTATGGTAGAGTTATCTGACTTCATTTTTGAATAGAGTTTGATAGATTTATCTCTTGTTGGTGGTATTTTTACTTGGTCGATTTCTCGGGATCCTATTGTTTGGTCCAAAATTGTAAGATTCCTTATTTCTTTGGAGTGAGAGGCCTTGTTCCCTAATGTTTCTCAAAGGAGGCTTCCTCGTCATTATTCGGATCATTTTCCAATCCTCCTCGATTGCGGTGATGTTAAAAGGGGAGTAGGTCATTCAAATTTGAGAACATGTGGCTTAAGGTTGAAGGTTTTGTGGACTTGGTGAAACAGTGGAGGGTTTCCTACCTTTTTACTGGAACCTTGAGCTTTGTGTTAGCTAGAAAGCTCGAGTTGCTGAAAACTGATTTGAGGAGATGGAACGAGGAGGCTGTTGGCATTGAGAAAGGAAGAAAAAGTCATTTCTAGAACAGTTACGTGTTTTTGATGTCATTGAAGAAGAAAGGGCCTTTGGTGCTAAAGAGTTAATGAAGTAGGCAGAGGTTGGTAGTGAGTTGGAGAGATCTATTCTCATGGAGGAAGTGAGTTGGAGGTAGTAATCTAGGGTGTTGTAATAGAAAGAGGGCGAGTAAGTGTACTAAATTTTTTCACACAATTGCGAACTCTAGCAAAAAGAATTTCATCGACTCTTCAATGATTGGCAGTAGTCTTACCACTAACCAAACAAAGATTAGTAATCACATTGTCCAATTCTATCAAGAGCTATTTATCGAGCATGTTAGTTGGAGGCTGTTGGTGGATGGCCTTTCCTTTGACTCTATTGACGAAATGGAGGCCAGTTGACTGGAAAGAGAGTTTGAGGAAGAGGAGGTGATAAAGGTAGTGAAAGCTATAAATGGTAATAAGGCGTTGTCATGATGGGTTCTCTATGTGGGATGGTCTAAAAGGTTTTCTGTGATTTCCATGCAAGAGTTAAGTTTCAGTGGAGTCTCAATGCTTTGTTTTTTTTCTCTAATTTTAAAGATTCCAGGTGCTGATGATCTGAAGGACTTTCGGCCAATTTTTCTTGTGGGGAGCATTTACAAAATTATTGTCAATATTTTAGCAAATAGGCTTAAGATGGTGCTGGAGAAGATCATCTCCAAGTCTCGGAATGCATTCATAAGAGGTAGGCAAATCCTTGATCCTGTTCTTATACCCAATTTATGTCTTTACGGCAGATTAAGATTTGGTGAGCCGGGTGTTATTTACAGAATGGACCTAAAAAAAGCCTAAGATCATGTTAATTGTGATTTTCTATTGTACTTGGGATTTTCTATTTTCTTAGGAGGTGTGGTTTTGGAGGAAAATAGTGCTTTTGGATCTCTAATTGCATTTCCTTGATATGTTTTTCGGTGTTGGTTAATGGAATTCCTTTAGGTTTTTTAGTAGCTCCCGTGGTTTGTGAAAGTAAATAAACATACTCCAAAGTACACCTAGAGGGTTCTCTTAGGCGTTTTTCAGGATTGTTGGGATGTGGTTAAGGGGGACTTCATTGCGGTCTTCGTTGAGTTTCATGTTCGAGGTAAATTTGTGAAAAGCATAAATTTCATGTTCATCTCGCTTATTTCGAAGACTCACGTGGCTAAGGAGATTAAGGATTTCTGCCCTCTTAGTCTTGTGGGTGGTATTTATAAGATTGTTGCTAATGTCTTGACTAATAGAATGAAGAGAGTCATGGATAGGATCATCTCTAAGCCTCAAAATGCTTTTGTTAAAGGGAGACAGATTTTAGACTTGGTCCTTATTGCGAATGAATGTTTGGATGGCAGGCTTAAGTTTGAGGAACTTGGTGTGTTGTGTAAATTGGATATGGAAAAGGCTTATTATCACGTTGATTGGAATTTTCTTCTTTATCTTTTAAGGAGGTGTGAGTGTGGGGAGAGATGGTGCTCGTGGATGAAGCACTGCATTTCATGTGCCCGTTTCTTAGTCTTGAGTAATGGTGTTCCTTCCGGCTTCTTTGGGAGCCCTCGTGGGGTGCGTCAAGGTGATCCTCTCTTTCCTTTTCTATTCGTCTTGGTTATGGAGGCGTTTAGCAAGATGCTTGGTGTCTTTACCTCTAGGGGGCTGATTTCAGGTTTTTCTGTGGGCTCTAGCGAGCCGGATTGGTCAACGTGTTTCATCTTTTATTTGCGGATGATACCTTGGTCTTTGTGGGGCTAATGCTAGTCAAATTAGGTACATTGGGGCTTTACTTGTTTGCTTTGAAGCGGTCGCTGGGCTCAAGGTTAATTTGTCTAAGTCTGCTTAGGTTCCAGTTGTCTCTCTGGATGATGTGGATCAGTTAGTTGGTTTATTGGGCTACGTACGGATGACCTGCTTTTGAAGTATTTGGGTTTACTGCTGGGGGCCTCGTTCAAGCTCAAAGCGATGTGGGTTGATATGGAGGATTTGATGTCGTGGCGGTTGGCTCTTTGGAAATGGTCGTATCTCTCCAAGTGGGGTAGGGTTACTTTGATTAAAAGCACTTTATCGAATCTGCCTACTTATATTTTGTCTTTGTTTCCTATCCCTGTCTATGTGGCTAAGCGTGTTGAGAAGATTCAACGGGACTTTCTTTGGGGGGGGGGGGATGAATGATGAGGTCAAGTTTCACTTGGTTGAGTGGGATAAGGTGTGCTCTCCCATTGATGAGGGTGGGTTAGGGATTCGGAATGTGAGGAGGTTTAATCAAGCTCTTGGGTAAGTGGCTGTAGCATTTTATACATGAGGAGGGGGCTTGGTGGAGATTGGTTTTGGTGGCTAAGTATGGGTCGGTTGGCGCTCAAGTGATATTTCTAGTTCTCATGGGGTGGGCCTTTGAAAATTTATTTGTATGGAGTGGCAAATTTTATGAGTCATTTCAGATTTGATCCTAGCGAGGTCTAAGATCTGCTTTTGGGATGATGTTCGGTGTGGGGATAGAGCTCTCAAAGATGTGTTTCCTAGCTTGTTTAACATTGCCAGATTTAAGGAGGTGTCCATTGTGGATAATGTGGAGCGATCTAATGGCGTTGTCCAATGGAATATTCAGTTTAATTGGCTGATTCATGATTGGGAGCTGGAGGTTTTGGCCTCGTTTTATAGGTGCCTGTATTCTTGTAAGCTGAGAGGGATGGGGAAGACAAGTTGTGGTGGGTGCCTTCGCACAAGGGGATTTTTGAGGTTAAGTCTTTCTATTGATTTCTAGTCCCTTGGGTCTATTTCTTTTCCTTGGAAGAGCATTTGGAGATTTAAGGCTCCTCCTAGAGTGGCGTTTTTGCTTGGACGGCTGTTCATAGTAGGATTCTTACCTTGGATAATCTTAGGAGGAGGGGAATAGTTGTGGTGAACAAATGCTGGTTATGCGAATCGGATGGGGAGTCAGTTGATCATCTTCTTCTTCATTGTGGGGCTGTGAGTGCTTTGTGGAATGATTTTTCACCGGTTTTGTCTTTGCTGGGTTATGCCTTGCTTTGTCAAGGAGTTATATGCTAGCTAGTAGACGAGTGGTCGTACGAGGAATGTTGTTGTTTGGAAAATGGTTCCTCTTTGTATTTGGAGGAAGCGTAATGATAGATGCTTCAAGGTATTGTCGAGGTCTCGTGAGGAACTCTTCCATTTTTTCCTTTTTACTCTTCACCTGGACTACAGGTTGGCTTGCCCCGCAGGTGATTAGTTTTGTTGATTTTCTTTTTTACTTCTCTTCTAATCCCTAGACCTCCCATTGTATATTCCTTGTGCACTAAGGGCTGCTCCTTTTGCGCTTTTGATTTATTCTATTGACTTATCAAAAAAAAAGTGCACCTAGAGGGGGGTGAATAGGTGTATATCATAAATAATGCGGAATTAAAATTAATGAAATGCAACAGTCAATCACCAAAAATATTTAAAGCAATAAAGCATTGACATGAGATATTTTTGGTTACGAACTGAAAACCTTAAGAACCTCTTCAAGGAAAAGCCACTCCGGGGTAGCGGACCTAGGAAATCGTTTACTATAAAAAGAGGAGGAAATAAAAGTTGCTCACACTTACAAAACCTTTGTAGTTGACACGGACTTGACAAGTGACCCTTCTTGCTCGGCTGTAGTAGTAGTCCTCCCAGAATCTCTGGTACCCTCTTATCGACTTCCCTTGCCAGAACCTCTGACAAGCTGCAAGTTACATCGACTGTTTACACACAAGTTCCTGAAATGAAATTAAAGCACAGCTTTAGGATAATATAGAGACTAAAAGCCCAGAACATAAAACCTCTCCCAGCACACAAGGAAAACTTCTCTCAAACACTTGGGATTTTTCTCTCAAAAACGTGCTTTCTGCCCTTTGTTTTCCTTAGTCAAAATGAGCAGCATGACTACTCTATTTATAGGCAGTAATGAGTTGCCACTTTAGTTTGCAATTAATGAAATTTTTGGCTGGCCGTTCGGATGGGAACAGTAATCGTCCAGACGGACTCATCCCGTGCACTGAAGTGGTGACACATAGACCGCATCTCGGGATTCCTGCAAGAATATAAGGTGAAGCGCTGACCACCAACCTATTGGCTGTCCGGATGGGCTTGATTGCCGTCCAAATGGGCAGGCATAAATGCCACCAAACCTGTGTTTCTTGGAAAGCATTTAAACTGTTGGGCAATTTTTCAATGAAATTGACCTTAGTCCGAGATGACCCAACATTTATGGTCACCTACTTCCGTGTTGTTTTTTTTTTTTTGATAAGTCAGTAGAATTATATATCAAAAAAGCGCAAATTTAAGCGCAACCCAATTATACAGGGAGTATAATTAAGAGTGCCTAAGTGCACCCAAAGAAGCCAGGCTCACTAAGAGCACCCACAAATAGCCAAGAGAAATGCCCTAACAAAGCAACACCCTACCCAAAGACAAACCCACAAACCCCACAGAACCACCCCAACAGCCCTACATCCCTACCGAATCAACCCACATCCCTAACCTTAATCCTTGAGTCACCACCCATGTCCACAAAATAGACAGAGCAAGCAATCGAAAGTCTTTTCTCTAGCTCTCTACGAGTAACCCTCTACAATTGAATAGCTTCCCTCCATAAATCAGACTTAGAACCCGAAGAAACTATAGCAGGGACAAAAAATGTAGGATCAGCCACAGAGATCGCCGGAGGGAAAGAAAACTAATTCCCTTGGGCAACAGTAACATCCACAGTACTCATCGGAGATGGATTTGGATTTGGTACTGGTTCCGGGTGTTGTGACACGTCTTCCCTCTCCGGAGAAGGGTATGCTTCGGCGGTGGTTCTTGCTCCAACAGAAACATCCACAGTACACCCGGAACCAGTACCAAATCCAAATCCATCTCCAACACGACCTCTTTTGACACCGACGGCACCTCCCCTGAAGAGCTCGACTTAGAAGACCCCAGCGACGATGACGACGAACGAAGATGCGACGGCGAAGACACTGGCTTGAGAAACCTGTGCCAGAGTGAACACTTCGCGGGAGAAGACTTTTTTTTTTGATAAGTCAGAAAAATTTATTAGAAAGCGCAGGGGGGCGCAACCCTTAGTACGGGGGTATACAAAGAGGAGCTAGGGGAATAGGAAAGAGGGAGAGAAATCAGAAAACTTATCTCCGTGGGGCCAACCAGCCCGCTGTCCAGAGAAAAGGGTAAAAGGAAAAATTGAGGAGTTCCTCAATAGACCTCGAGGAATCCTCAAACATCTATTGTTTCGCTCACTCCAAATACACCACATGATACATAGAGGGACCATTTTCCAAACATCCAAACAGCCACCCGACCACCAACTAGCCAAAGCTCCTTAACCGAGCATGGCATCACCCAACAAAGACCAAACCGATTGAAGAAGGCGTTCCACAAGGCTCTTGCGGCCCCACAGTGAAGAAGAAGATGATCAACCGACTCCCCATCCGACTCGCATAACCAACATCTACTCACCAACACCATACCCTCCTCCCGAGATTATCCACAAGATGAATCTTGCCCCAAGCCGACCAAGCGAAAAAAGCCACTTTAGGGGGAGCTTTAGTTCTCCAAATGCTCTTCCAGGGGAAAGAAGAAGACACTGAGGGCGAAAGAGCTCAATAGAAGGTCTTGACCTCGAACAAACCCTTGCGTGAGTGCAGCCACCATAACTTGTCAACCCTCCTCCTCCTCACAATCATATAAACACTTATAAAACGGCCACCACCTCCACCTCCCTACCATGGAACAACCTAGAGAATTGGATGTTCCATTGAATGCTACCATTTGAGCGCCCATATTATCCGCAATAGACGCCTTTATTGCTGGCAATGTTAAACAAATCGTGGAAAACCTCCTTGAGGGCTCTATTCCCACACCAAATGTCCTCCCAAGCGAATCTCGAACCCTTACCAGGAACAAACCTGATATGGCTGCTAAAGACCTGCCAACCCATGCAAATATATTTCTATAAACCCACCCCATGAGAGCCAGTGATGACCCCTGAGACCAGAAACTGCTTCAAAACACACTAGGAGGGCCCTAATATGCCTGATCTGGCTAACATCAGCCCCACAAAAGACCAAAGTGTCATCCGCAAATAAAAGATGAGATACCACAACCCGGTTTTGATCCGTTGAACCCACCGAAAACCCCGAGATCAGGCCCCTAGAAGTGATAGCACCAATCATCCTACTAAACACCTCCATGACCAAATCAAATAAGAAGGAGAGATAGGATCTCCTTGGCGCACCCCCCGAGAGCTACCAAAATACCCATTCGGAGAGCCATTAACCAAGACAGAGAAATAAGTCAAATGCATTGCTTGATCCACATACACCACTTCTCCCCAAACCCACACCTCCTCAATAAATAAAGAAGAAAGTTCCAGTTAACATGATCATACACCTTCTCCATGTCCAACTTACACAACACCCTGTGAACCTGCACTAAGCCTACTATCCAGGCATTCATTAGCAACAAGGATCGAATCTAAGATCTGTCTCCCTTCACAAAAGCATTTTGAGGCTTTGAAAAGCTTCTCTATAACTCTACTCATTACATCACAACACCTTAGATATAATCTTGTAGACACCACCAGGAAGTCTTTGATCTCCTTGGCCCCATGGAACTTTGCGGGACAAGACTTACCTAATGGAACTGCCGAGACCGGCGCCTTCTTCGATGCCTTCGCCGAGACCGGCTCTATCGCACTCACCTCCGGCACCTTCTCTGGCGAATTCTCCCCCAGCCGCAAAACCGGTTCCGCAGCCCTATCGTCTCCAGCCTTAGGCTTAACCTGTGAGACAACCTCCAGAGGACTGGGCCTCAATAAAAACCCACTAGCCTTTTTCTTATGTTTATGCCTCCCAATAAGAAGCTTGGGCTTCAGGCCCAACCGAGAAAAGGCCTGGACATCTTGTTTGGGCTACTGGATTTATGTTCTTAATTTCCTGGCATGGATATTGGCAAGAATTGATTGAAACTTTAGCATGGGCTCATGAACGCACACCTTTGGCTAATTTGATTCGATGGAGAGATAAACCAGTGGCTCTTTCCATTGTGCAAGCAAGATTGGTTGGATTGGCCCACAGTCTTCTCCTTATATCCCTGGAGGCTTTGATCTTCAGACCCAACCCAAAGAAAAGAACCCAATCCACCTCAGCCCTCATCTTGGCTAAGAACTCCTCTCAAGCCAAGCACTGCCACCCATCAGAAGCCATCTCCCCAAGATAGAAGCCAAACCTTCCACACAAGACGACTTCATGCCTCCCAAGGGCGCAACAAGCACCTCTGCATTGGATGATGGGCTACCTTCCACTCCGGCGTTAACAACTGCTAGCAAAACCTTCACATTGAGATGCGCTGTCAAGGGACGGAGCTCCTCCATGAATCTTCGCCAGCCTCAACCTCCATGGCCCTCAGGGAGCCTAATTACCCTTCGACCACCTTGACAAAGACTGCTGCCTCTAAGAAGCACCCAGCACTATTGCTACCCATTCGGACCTTGAAGACTCTTACCTCATCACAGAGCGATCTAGCAAAGTCCTCTTTCCTCTAGGTCTCGGCGCCTCTTCCACCGTGTTTGTTAACCAGATCGAGCCCTTGATCCCCAACAAAATAAACCCATTGAATCCTTTACGCTTTTGTCCAAGCAGAGCACCGGCTTGCTCGAGACCACCGAAAAGGAGAAGGATTTTTCTTCCACAGAAAACCGACGCTCCATCGAACACTGCATGCGCCGCCCACAAACCAAAGAACAACTTTTAGCGGGATGTGTCCATACGCGCCACCGCTAGATGACGGAACCCTAACTTCAGCCAAAAATAGTGTGAGAGCACTATATCCTCGCCGGAGAGAAGGAGAGATAGGTGTGAAGGAGAACGAAGAGGAAGGCAACGATCTCACATTGATGCCAAAGACAGCGAAGACCAAAGGCTTGTTGAGAAAATTTGAAATTTGAAAAAAACACTGAGGAGAGAGAACGGAGTGTTTGAGTGAACAGTAAAAAGCGTAGTAATGATTCAAGGTGTTGTTTGCACCATAAAAGCTGTCAGCCATCCCCAACTGGCAACGAACCTTCCTCCATATGGACGGGGCTTTGTACAGGGCTAGGGTAAATCTCTTGATAACATGTGGCAACCTTAGCTAGGGTTTGGCAATGTTGAGGACTTTAAAAAATCCTTCTGTGCGACCTCCGTGCGGACAGCTAGCGATTAACTAGCGAATAGAGCTCTTTGGATTTGTATGGAGATGCTGCACTGCACATCCAGACTGGCGAAGTCTTCGTTCGGATGTCCTTGGTCCATGTGGATGGACAGCGTATGGCATGTGAATGGACTTCTCGGGTTTTAGTAGGGTTGGTAAAATGTGTTGGCATGTCGGGTTGGTGTGGGAAACAACCTTTGAAATTTGTATTTCCAGAATTGTTTAATATTGCCTGCAACAAGGATGCATGGGTGGAGGAGCATATGGAGACCCCAAATGATCTTTCTTCATTGGGATGTCATGTTTATTCTGCCTGCATGATTAGGAACTTGATGTAGTCTCAAGCTATTTTGAAATGTTATATTCCCAAAAAATTAGATTTGGAGGTAAGGAATACTATTGATGTGAAATCTTATTAGCAGACTCTCTCTACTCCGGCACCGGTGTTTGGACCTTGGAAGAGTATTTAGAAGGTGAAGGCCCCCCAAGAGTGGCTTTTTTTTGTGGACAGCGGCTTTAGGGAAAATACTAACTTTGGATAATCTAAGGAAGAGGAATATTATGGTGGAGTGGTGCTACATTTGTAAACAATGTGGCAAATCCACATACCATTTGCTCCTGTATTTTGAGGTTGAACATGAGTTACAAAATATGTTCTTCCAACCTTTTGGTGTTAATTGGGTTATGTGGCGAAAGGTGAGTGATTGCTTGGGGAGTTGGAGGGGACAGTTAGGCAATTGGCTTGTGTTGCACATATGGAGGCTGGATCCCATTGTGTGTGATGTGGTGTTTATGGCGAGAGAGGAATGCATGCAGCTTTGAGGATCGTGAGAGTGGTGTGTTTGAGTTGATGAAGTTGGCACTTAGTACTCTGTGTTCATGGAGCATGAACTGGTCTCACTCGCATGTGTCTACATTTTCTGATTTTTTAGAGCTTTGTAATTCTTTTTCTAGTCAATAGGGGTTACTTTGTATACTTCTTGTGTACTTGGGTTGTGTCCCTCTGCGTTTGATATTACATATTGCTTATAAAATAAATATTAATAAAAAAAAAAATCTGTGATTTTGTTGACCCTTCTCCCCTTTCAAAACCTCTTTTATAGTAAACAAGCTGAACCTTAGATGCTTTCCTTCCCTTTCCCATTTTCTTTTCTTTCGTTGTGTGCATTTGTGCTTATGTGCACCGAACCATGGCTCAAGTGAAACCAATTGTGCATATGAGTCTTAAGTTTACAAACTATAATGCCAGAGCAAGACTGCTAGTGCATCTATATGCCTAAAATAGATGTTGGTTTGTTTTTAATTGAAGTTAAAAATGTAGTTTGGTTTATTTGATGCTGTTGTTCTGATGCTGAAATTGTTATAATGGCCTTGTTTTGATTGTCCTTTGCACTTTTAGTTTCAAGCAATGTGTTTTTTTTTTTTGGGTTAAATAGGGTTTGTGGCTGCGTCTTTTGAAATTGGGAACAACTGATGATCCTCTTTCATCTTTCGAATATGGCACAATTCTTGGTATGTATCCAGTTCAATTCAACACTCATTGTGACTTTTCAGACTAATTCTTTTCGTATATTTCTCAGTAATTCAATCTGCTTTAACATTTCAAAGAATCCCATAACAATATCTTTTTTTTTTTTTGCCTTTGCAGCTTTGATTGAATCTGATGCAGAGGGTATTGGTGGTAGTGGGTTTGTTGAATGTATAAGGGAGCATATACATTCAGTATGTAGCTCTAGAAGGCATTTTCGATTTTCGTTATTGTTGTTGTTGTTGTTGTTTCTATTACTGCTACTTCTAATATTTTGCAGCATAAACTAACTTTGCACTGGACTTATGCTCTCAGGGGTGGGACTGTCAGTTGACTGAGGAGCAGTTTATTGCAGTGAAAGAATTAGTATGTATATTCTAAGTCAAGCTTTCCAAGAAATTGATCTGGCATAGGAGCAAAAATAGTTGGTTATTGTTTACAAAAGTTAGAAAGCTCCGTATTGCATTCATTTTGCTTTTTGCTTTTATGGGGTTTCATATTAAAGTTTTTCAATTAGTTTTGTAAAATCTTTTCAATATGTCAAGCGGTTTTCAAGTACAAAAAATCAAATTTCTCTTTTCAATCATTTTGTTGGAGTAACTTCATATATAATAAATGAGGTTACTCCTACAAAAAGATTGAAGAGAAAAAATTGATTTCTTGTACTTGAAAACAAACCTTTCCTCTTTCTCTAAAACCTAGCCACCACCACTGGTTGTTTGCCTCAGACAAGGGAAGAGACCGCCCTCCTCTGCTCTTTATGAAGCTTTTTCCTTTTGTTGTTGCCTCTCGTGAGGCTTTATCCATTGTCTTGTGCGATTTATCTTGCCCAAAACCGCAACCTCAGCGTCAAGACTTCACCACTGCACCGGTCTTCTTCTCCACCATGAGTTTCGCCCCCTCCTCCGTGTCCGTAGTCGGATTTGTGAAGGTTTGCAGATCGGGTTTTTATAAAGCCAGATCTGCTCTCCTCCAATGGACCCAACCTCCAAGATGTCACTCATCCGCTTCCAACGGTCTTCCAGCCTCCCGTAGCTGCCTGCCGTTTTGCCTCCCATAATCCACACGCTGGTGCATGGACCTCACGCCCCAGCATGTGGATCTCATGTGCTGGTCAGCTACCTTGTGCCGCCTTCCTCCACCACACCTCCACCGAAGCTGCTATTTTTTGGGTTTTTATTGTTTTGTGACTTTTTGTTATTTGGGTTATTGTACTGGTATCTTTCCTTTTCAGACCTGAATGATTTTACAATGCTTTTCTTCATCAGCCTCCTCCTGGTGGTTTTTTTGTTTTTTTTTCTTTCCTGCAGGTGCTTGGGTAGGGTTGAAGGATATTTCGAGGGTCATGGTCTTGTTTGCGTCTTTTTTGGGAATTCATATAGGGTTGAGGGGTCTCGAGACGGCCATGCCCCTACCCGTTTATTCTATTTTGGTGCTTAAACCGCTTATAGTGTCCCGAGGGAACTGGGTCATTTTATGACCTGTTTCTTACTCTTTTCTTGTATTTGTCGCACTGTAATTTTGCTTTTGGTTTATTATTGGGGGGCTCACCCAATTTTCAGTGTTTTAATCCCTCTAACCCTTTCCTTTTTCGCTATAAAAGAAAAGTGTATATATATATATAATTTATTACTTGAATGTAAATTGTCCAGAAGTTCCCCCAAAGATGCATTATGCACCACTGTTCTCTTTGGCTTGTTTTCCTTTCTTTCTAGACTTGCAGTTGCTTTAATAGACTTTATATGGAATGTATATATTTATAATGGTAAATCCTCTCTGCTTTTTTTATTTTTATTTTTTATTTTTATCTAAATTTTAATTACTACATTAATTCAGCTCAAAACAGCAATTAGTCGTGCAACATCTCGGAATGATGTGTTGACCGTCAGAGATGCCCTTGAAGTTTCTGCTGAAATGTATAAGAAAGATGCTAATAATGTTTTGGACTACATCAACGCCATCTTATATCTCTGTCAATCTGGGAAGAGCTACGGTATGTGTTGCAGGTCATAATTGTAATAGTTTTTATTCATCATCCGTACCATCTCTTTCTGTTGCAAAAAATGGGGGTTAACATACTAATAAAAATATTGTATTTGCAAAGTCTTCTGCATAATATACTTTTCCCCTTCGTTACTTTGTATTCAAAACTACAGGCTGATAAACATTGTGCAAATAACTTGATTCCCTATCAGCTAAATTCTGTTCTTATTCTATATTAACAGTTTACATTATGGTTGTTGTTAGTTGAGGTAACTCAGACATGTCATTCGGATGAACATGCTTAGGAGTTTTGGGTACATGAAATTGAATGCATTATTTGGTGCTTTGTAGTTATTATGAATCTCAATGCAGTCTTGCTTGTCCTATTATTTATAGACAAGTATGAAAATAATAACCATAACCGAAAGATGAACAAATAAATGCAGCATCTGGTACCCATTTAGAAGATAAAAAGTGCAGAATTTCTGTTAAACAAATAAATGCAGCATCTGGTATCCAATTAAAAATGAAAAAAAAAAAAAAAAAAAAAATGCAGAATGTCTGTTTCAATGGTAAAACAACATGAATGGCAAAATGCCTAATAGAATTTTGGAATTACATGGACTTGACCTGAGGTTCTTACCTTTGTTTTTTGGAATGCAGAACCAGATATTTGTGCATCTGAAAGACAAGAAATATTGCAAACTAATAAAGAAAATATGATGTGGATGGAGTACATCAAAAGTAAATAAGATATATAATAAGTTTAGAGCTAGAGAGATGGCAGCCTGTTACTGATTAAGCAACTAGTGGCGGTCTCGTTAATCCAATTTCACAGAAAAGATTCAGTTTTATTCTCTTTTTTTTTTTTGGAGGGGGGGTGGGGGGGTTGTGGGTGTTGTACAAAGCTCGTCATAGGTTAGTTATGGGTATTCCAGTGTACTATAGTTAGATATAGTTAGGTGATTCCTCTTGTATACTTCCAGCGTACTTAGGGGCCCTTTACGCTTTTAATAAGAAGGTAATTCCTTTTGTATACTTTCTTTGTACTTAGAGGCTCCTTACGCTTTTAATAAGCCTGGTTATTATGCTTTAAAAGACTTCCAGACTCGATATGCTTTAGTTCTGGAAATCTTGTTCTTTCTAATTTGGATTGAAGGGAGGCTTCTTGTTGTCCTTTAGACTGGAAAGCAAGGTATTTTAGACTGAAAGACACTTACGCTTTAAAAGCCTTTTTCTTTTTGTCGTTTTACTTTTCTAATTGTAAAGATGGTTGTCAGTAAATAACTTTTTAAAAAGTTTCTGCTGAATGCAACCTCTGGTTAAGGCTGTATCCACTGTGTTCTGATTATATGATTGTAAAATTTTTGTTTTTATTTATGTGGCTCCTTCGACTATTTGCTTCTTAACTGTTCATTCCTCTATTTTAGCTGTTGATGTTCTGAATATTTCATTTCTGTCAAGAAGCTATAATTAGATATCGTCGCTGATTGTTCTAGATGTTCTATAACTGTACAAAAGACTTTTCTTACAGAGATGAAGAGGGACTGTGTAGAAATGTCGTGAGTGTTAAGGGCACTAAATTCATGAATTGGTTCTATATGGTTTTGACATGGTGAGAGAAGCCTCATTTTGTGGTGAGTAGATTCATTATACTCAGGTAGTGGGGAAAGGCTGCTTGGCAATCTTTTGTGTATAATAACTCCTTAAAGTATTCTTGTTGTTTACTTCTTCCTGAATTGGGCTGTTGAACTTGTCTAGGAAAAGAGGATGGTCTCCTATTAGTCTCCACTTAATCTCTGTTGAGCTTGTTTACCGAGCGGTTGAGTTGGAGGCTGTGGTGGATGGTATTTACTTTGATTCTATTGATGAAGTTCTGGCTAGTTGGTTAGAGAGAGACTTTGAGGAGAAGGAGGTGTGGGTGGTTTTGAAAGCTTTGAATGGTGGTAAGGCCTTAGGCCTTGATGGTTACTCTGTGGTGTTCATCCAAGCTTGTTGGGTTGTTTTGAAAGAGAATATCATGAAGGTCTTTCGTGAGTTGTAAGTTCGAGAGAAGCCTTAATGCTATGTTCTTCGCCTTCATTCTAAAGATTCTAGGGTTGTTGATCTTAAGGATTTTCATTCAATTAGTCTAGTGGGGGGCATCTATAAGATGATTGCCAAGACTCTTGTGAACATGCTTAAGATGGTGTTGGAGAAGATTATTTCTAAGTCACTAAATGCATTCATCCGAGGTAAGAAGATTCTAGATCCTATTTTTGTTTCCAATGAATGCCTTGATAGCATATTGAAACTGGAGAACCAGGAGTTATTTGTAAAATGGATTTAGAAAAAGCTGATGATCATGTTAATTGGGATTTCCTATTGTTTATCATGAGAAGATGCAGGTTTGGAGGGAAATGGTGCTCTTGGATAGCTCATTGTATATCCTCAGTGCAGTTCTTGGTTTGGCGAATGGCACTTCCACATGGTTCTTTAGTAGCTCTCATGGCCTGAGGCAACGTGATCCTTTGTCTTCTTTGCTGTTTGTCATGGTGATGGAGGTATTGGGTAGGATGATTTTAGTTACAGTGAGTGGGGGTTTGTTGTTTGACTTTTCTCTCTAGGACAAGGACTCGTATTTCCCATCTTTTGTTTGCTAATGATACCTTACTTTTTTGTGGATCTAACCCAAATCATCTAAGTAATTTACAGAGTGTATTCTTATTATTTGAGGCAGTGCCAGGTTCGAAGATGAACTTAACCAAGTCAGAATTGGTTATTGTGAGAAATGTTGATAATGTGGATAGGATGGCTGGAATTCTGGGTTGTGGAGTTGCGTCCCTACTCAAGTATCTTGGTTTTTGTTGGGGGCTTCCTATAGGGCCAAACATATATGAGATGGTGTTATTGAGAAGATAGAATGTTCGGTTGGCTAGTTGGAAAAAGTTGTTTTTGTCCAAGGGTGTTAGGATTACCCTTATCAAGAACACTCTTTCCAACTTACGTACAAACTTCATGTCTCTTTTTCTTTCACCCTTTAAGTTTTGCAAGCCGTATTGTGAAGCTCCAACGTGATTTCTTATGGAGTGGATTTGGTGAAGAGTTGGCCCAAGGTTTGTATGCTGATTTGGTTGGATTAGGAACTTGTCAAGATTCAATCATGCGTTCTTAGGTAAGTGGTTTTGGCGTTATGGACTTGAGAGGGAGGCTTCGTAGAGAGTGGTGGTGGACTCTAAATATGAAGTTGATGGGGAGGGTTGTGTTCTAGCGAGCCAATCAAAGTGTATTGGGTGGGTTTATGAAAGAATATTTGGAGGGGTTGGGGGAAGTTTTGTAGTGATATTAGATTTGAGGTGTGAGATAGATTCAAGGTTAGATTTTGTCATGATCTTTGGTGTGGGCATACGGCCCTTAAGGAAGTCTTTCCAATTTTATTTGGTATTGTTAGCATAAAGGATACTTCTATTGATACTTGTGGAATTTTCTGGAGGTATCGTTTAATGGAACGTGAGCTTTATTAGAGTTCATGGTTGGAAGGTGGAAACCTTTGCCACGTGTTTCAAGGTGATAGTGAGACAGGAAGGGAAAGACAAGCTATGGTGGGTCCCTTCCAAAAGGGGTTTGTTTGGTGTTAAATCTTTCTACAAAGTGAAGAGTTGTCATGATTGTCTTTTTCCTTTAGAAAAGTGTTTGGTGGTCTATGGTTCCGTTGAGGGTGGCCATTTTTGTGTTGCCAATGGTCCTGGTAAAGATCCTTATCATAAACTGTTATAAGAGTTAGGGTTTGAGTCATTATGGTTTTGGGGTAGTTTAGTCTTTATGATATTTCCCTAATCCTATATAATAGGATGCTTCTATTAGGTTGACATAAGTTGAATAAGTTGAATAATATAATAGCCTTCACCTATTGTGTCTAAACCATTCATACAAACTATAACATGGTATCAGAGCCAAAGGACTTGGAATCAAACCTTGACTCCATTAGTTTGTCCCCATTTAAATTAAATATTTCACGTATTGGGACTCACCCATTAAAAGATAGATTGAGCCCATGCGTGAGGGAGAGTGTTAAAGTATTGATTAAATGATTAAATTTATCTCTTTCTATTAGCTTAAGCCTTTGGGACAACTGATAATTTAACATAGACAATGTGGTTTATAAGTGTTGTATGTGCAACAGAGATGAGGAGTCCGTTGACCATCTTCTTCTTCATTGTGAGGTTGCTTATGCCATTTGTGTCGGTCAGATACAACATACATAGCATATATATTTAGTCATAATTAATCTTTCTAGTTGTGGCATGTTTTTGTATTATAGCTGTAGATATCTTGTAATTAGTAGAACGATTGTAGTTTCCTTTTTTAGTCTCTCCTAGATTGCTGTAATTGCTGAGATTCAGCCTTGTAATTAGGGGAACAATTTCTATATAATATGAGGAACCCTCAATGGGAGGTATTCAGTACAATTGACATGGTATCAAACCCAAAACCATCTAAATTAGGGTTGTTCTAGGTTTTCAGTTATCTGTTGAGGGCGTAGGAATTTTCGGGTTGTGATTCAAGTTTTTTGAGTTGGAATTGGGACTGGGCTGTTGGTCTCTTTGGCGGTTGGTAACTTCAGGGGAAGTTGTCGATAATTCTGGAGTGTTCTAAACTACTATTTGGCATTTTCTGTTGAGGGTAGTGCAGTTTTTGTTGATTAGGGGCTGTCAGTAGACTCTTTGGAGGTTGTGAAGAATCCGTGGTGGCTGTTGGCAAGGTCTGTGAAGTCTGTGGTGGTTGTCGGCGGGTTCTGTGGCCGCTATTCCTTGCCAGAGCAGTCTTGGAGTGTTCCCAGCGATTTCTGGAGGATTTGGGGCTGTCGCTGATTCTGGTTGCTGTTGGTGTGGTTGTTTGGTGCAGTTTGGGTTGCTGGCTGGTAACTGTGGGCTCTTAGGTTGCAGTTTGGTGGGCTTGGGCTTGCTGTTCAACAGATTTGGTGTCTGTTTGGTGGCTGTGGGCTTCTTGGGTGCTGTTTGGTGGACTTGGGCTTGCTGTCCAACAGATCTGGTTGCTGTTTGGTGGGCTTGGGCTTGCTGTTCAACAGATCTGGTGGACCTGTTACTCCTTTATCAGGTTTTACAATTTATGATCCTAGTGGTTTCAGGTGTTTATTTTGGTTTCATCATGTCTTTTAGCGAGTCTTTCGGGGTCCGTTTTACTGGAAAAAATTATTCTGCTTGGGAATTCTAGTTTCAATTGTTTGTTACATGGAAAGAGTTGTGGGGCCATATTGACGGTAGTGATCCAGCCCCTACGAGCCTAAGGAGTTGGCTAAGTGGAAGGTCAAGGATGCACGTGTGATGTCTTGGATCTTAGGGTTTGTTGATCCTCGTATTGTGCTCAATCTGAGGCCCTATAAGTCTGCGAAGACCATATGGAAGTATTTGCTGAAGGTATATCACCAGGATAATACCACATGCCGTTTTCAATTGGAATGTGAGATTGCTAGTTACACTCAAGGCAATCTCTCCATTTAGGAGACTTTTTATGGTTTTCAGAATTTGTGGGGAAAATTTTCTGATATGGTTTATGTGATGGTACCTGCTGCATCTCTCTCTACTGTTCAGGCTATTCATGAGCAGAGTAAGAGAGATCAATACCTGATGAAATTGCGCCCTGAATTTGAGGTTACTTGCTCAAATTTAATGAACTGGGATCCTTCTCCATCCCTGGATGTTTGTTTTGGAGAATTACTTCGCGAGGAGCAGAGTCTTCTCACACGGGCTACGTTCTAGCATGATTCCAACCTGAATTTAGTAGCCTATGGGAAAGGGAAGTGTAAGGATATGCGCAAGGTCAAGTGTTTCAGCTGCAAGGAGTATGGTCATATTGCTGCCAACTATGCAAAGAAATCTGCAACTACTGTAAGAAACAGGGCCACTTTATCAAAGAATGTCCACTCGGCCTCAGAATCGTCAAGCTACTGCTATCAGGCTGTAGTGAACACCTCTTCTGCTCCAGAGATGGCCTCAGCTTCTTCTTCTATTGTCGGACTATCTGTTCTTACTCTTGAAATGGTCCAGCAGATGATTATGTCAGCCTTTTCTGCCTTAGGGCTCCAAGGTAATGGTACTACTTCATCTAAGTCTTGGCTTCTTGATTCTGCTGCATCCAATCATATGACCAGATCATTTGATACTCTTTGCAATGTTCGTCCATATCATGGTTCATCCCATATTCAGATAGCTAATAGGAGTCATTTAGCTATTAATGAAGTAGGAGATATTAATCCTTCTTTCAGAGATGTTTATGCATCTCTTGGACTTTTTACTAGTCTTATATAGTTGGCCAGTTAGTTGATAACAACTATGATGTCCATTTCTCTTGTGATGGTTGTCTTGTGCTGGATCAGGTGTCGGGGAAGATACTCGTGAAGGGGCCTAAAGTTGGCAGACTATTTCCATTGCACTTTTCAATTCCTAGTTGTTTATCTTTGGCTTGTATGACAGTTAACACTCAGAATGAAATATGGCACAAACATTTGGGTCATTCAAACTCTTATTTTGGCTCATATGTTAAATTCTGGTTTGTTAGGCAATAAAGAACAAGTTTCTAAAAATTTGTCATTTGACTATTTGTATGCAAACTTGGTAAAAATAAGACTCTTTCGTTCTCTTCTCATGGTAGTTGTACTGCGAAATACTTTGATATTGTGCATAGTGATGTATGGGGCATTTCTCCTATAATTTTTCATGCTCAATTTAAATATTTTGTGACATTCATCGATGATTTCAGTCAGTATACTTGGGTCTATTTTCTTCGGGCCAAATTTGAGGTTTTGTCTGTTTTTCAGACCTTTCTAGCATATATTGAGAAACAATTTTCTACAGGTATTAAGATTTTGAGGTCTGATTCTGGTGGAGAATACATGTTTCACGAGTTTCATGATTTCTTACACCACTAAAGGAATTGTCTCTCAACGCTCTTGTCCTTATACTCCTCAGCAAAATGGGGTGGCAGAACAAAAGATCCAACATCTCTTGGACGTTGTTTGCACCTTATTGCTTGAGTCCCCTGTCCTTCTAAATTCTAGGTTGAGGCATTATCTACTATAGTTTACTTAATTAATAGACTGCCCTCTCAGGCCTTGAATTTTGATTCTCTTTATTATTGTTTGTATCATTAGCATCCTACCTATCTTAATCTACATACTTTTGGATGTGTTTGTTTTGTTCATTTCCCTCATAAACGTCACAAACTCTCTGCTCAGTCTGTTAAATGTGCCTTTATGGGTTATAGTATTTCCCACAAAGGTTATGTTTGCTATGATCCTTGTTCTAACAAATTTCATATATCTCGTAATGTTGTTTTCTTTGAGAATCAATGTTTCTTTTCTATACATGTTGAGTCATTGCATGAGATTAGTATTCTACCTTGTTTTGATGAGTTGTCTCCTCTCCCTAAACGGTTCAAACCTGGAATTGTGTATACTCGACGTCTACCAACTTTTCCCCTTCCTGAGACTGACCCTTCATCCAAAACTGTTCCGACAACTTCTCTTAAGATTGACCTGCCATCCGAGACAGTTCCGATCAGTTTTCCCATGCCTCCTAAGCTTGGTCCTCGACGATCTGCCCGTGTATCACGTCCTCCTGATCGGTATGGTTTTTCCCACACTTCTTTTGATGCTACTTTGTCTTCTATTTCCATCCCTACATGATTTTTCGAGGCTATTAAACATGAATGTTGGCGAAAAGCAATGGAAGAGGAACTTCAGGCTCTCCAAGACAATCATACATGGGACGTGGTTCCTTGCCCCTCTAATGTTAAAGCCATTGGTTGTAAATGGGTTTACTCGATTAAGCTCCGCTTTGATGGGACTTTGGACCGGTATAAGGCACAATTAGTTGTCCTTGGGAACATGCAAGAATATAGGGTGGGCTATGAGGAGACATTTGCTTCAGTGGCAAAGATAACTACAGTGCGTACGGTTATTTCTATTGCCGCCTCCCAAGGCGACCACTTCACTAGATGGACGTAAAAATGCTTTTCTTCATGGTGATCTCAAAGAGGATATTTACATGACTCCTCCGCCAATTTTTTTTTTTTCTCCATCTTCCACTGTGTGTAAGCTAAAGTGGTCTATCTATGGATTAAAATTGGCTCCCTGGGCATGGTTTGAAAAATTCAGGTTTGCTCTGCTTCGCTTCTCCTTGTCCAAAGCCAATATGACTCCTCTTTATTTCTTTGCAAGACTCCAATTGGTCTCGTTCTTTTACTTGTGTATGTGGATGATATTGTCATTGGCATTGACTCCAACTTGATTGCCCACCTTTAGCAGCATCTTCAGGCTACTTTTCATATGAATGACCTTGGTCCTCTTACATATTTTTGGGTTGGAGGTGCACACCAATTCTTCGGGTATATTCTTGAATCAACACAAATATACCCAGGTTTTGATTAACCTGGCTGGTCATCAGGATTCTTCTTCGGTGGATACTCCTATGGAGGTCAATTTGAAATATTGTAGTGAGGAGGGTGATCTTCTTTCTAATCCTACTGTGTTCTAACAGTTGGTAGGCAGCTTGAAATATTTGACTATTATTTGGCCTGATATTTCCTTCAATGTCCAGAGTTAGCCAATTTATGCAAACTCCATGTCATCTCTATTTAGCTGTTCGTTGTATCATTTGATATCGTTGGGGGTCACCTAGTCGTGGGTTGTTCTTCCCAACCGGCTCTCCTCTTTTCCTTGTTGCTTATAGTGATGTGGATTGGGCCAGATGTCTTGATACTAGGCGGTCTGTCATGGGTTGGTGCATATTTCTTGGTGATTCTTTGATCTCTTGGAGGAGTAAGAAGCAAGCTCGTGTTTCTAAATCCTCTATTGAATCCAATACCGGGCAATGTTTGCTACTTGTTTTGAGATTGTCTAGCTTTGTGGTCTTCTAGTTGAGCTTGGTTTTTCTTAATTTGATTCTACCTCTTCATGTTGATAACTAGTGCCATTCAAATAGTTGCTAATCCCGTTTACCATGAGCGTATGAAGCATATTGAGGTAGACTGTCATTCTATTCGGGAAGCCTTGGATACTCGTATTATATCTCTTCCTCATGTTTTCACTGATTTCCAGATAGCTATTCACGAAGGCCATGACACGACAACGCCATTAGTTCCTTGTTGGCAAATTGATGCTTCTTGATCGATCAACATCAATTTGAGGGGGGTCCGATATAGCATATATAGTATATATATTTAGCCATAATTAGTCTCTCTAGTTATGGCATGTTTTTCTATTATTACTGTAGATATCTTGTTATTAGCAGGACAATTATAGTTTCCTTATTTAGTCTCTCTTAGATTGCTGTAATTGCTGAGATTCAGCCTTGTAATTAGGGGAACAATTTCTATATAATGCGAGAAACGCTCACAATGAGTGGTATTCAGTACAATTTACCATTTGGAAAGTTTTCTTTAGTTGATTTGGGTTATGCCTGGACGAGTTTTTAATTTGTATGCTTGTTGGTGAATTGCGGCATCAGTCAAAGTGTCACGGTGTGAAAGATGGTGCCTTCATGCCTTTTATGGTGTCTATGAAATGAAGTAAATGATAGAAATTTTGAGGAACATGAGAGGACTTTGGAGGAAATTTAGTCTTCATTTTTCAGTACTTATCTCTGGACAGCTGCATATGTTTCTCTTGTGGTGATTGGTTACCATGATTTTATTGCTCTTCGTATCCCTACCATTGAGGCTACTTCTCTTGTATATTTCCTTTGGTGCCTTATGCTTTTTAATGATATATCAATTACGTGTAAAAAAAAAAAATCTATCATCCAATGTATTTTTTATTTACAGGAGTAATAATGGTCCATAAAAGATTGAAGTCAACTTCATTTATATTGTTGAAATAGTAATTAAGTGATTAAATTTAACATTTCCTATTAGTTCAAGATTTTGAAGCAATTGATGATTTAACATGTTATCGAGTATAGGTCTTGAGTTCAACTTTGACTCGACAATTTACCTCTATTTTAGTGAAAATATTTCACTTGTTGAGGCAGAGTTTGAGTCTATACGTGAGGAGTGCTAAAATATTAATTAAATGATTAAATTCATCATTTCTTTTTAGCTTTAAGCTTTTAGGACACTTGGTGATTTAACTTATATTAAATAGCTTTTAGGTTTTTGAGGTCCGATGAGTTTTGGAATTTTCATGTATTCTTTATGATTTTCTTATAGGTTCTGGGAAGGATACTTTGACTATCTAATGGAGAGGTCTTCAAGCAAGTAAGGACACCCCAACCCTCCTTTTTATGTTTTCTTTGAATTAGGGGGTGTACGGATAAAATTTTATATTAAACTTTGGAAAGTGTTTGTGTGAGAAGTAATTCCTCTTTATTGTTCTTATCTGATTTTATGTCAGTTCGGCAAATTATGCATCTCTGGTGACTGCACAGCTAATTGTGGTGGCATCACACATGGTAGTGCGGCTTCTTTTTTATTTAATTCTTTTTTCCTTCCCTCACTCCTGCCACTTATACATTTCTTCACTCTATGTTGTTCTGAATTTGTTTTATTTCTTCATAAAGGCTGGCTTGGGACTTCCTGATACCGATGCTTGGTACATGATTGAAACAATAGCAGAGAAGAACAGCATTGGCTACAAGCAGTTTGTGAGTTACTGTTTATTTCTCTTTTTTTTTTTTTTTTTTTCTTTTGGAATTGTTGATTATTTTTGAATTTTAATGTCTCTGATTTATGGTGGCATACCAATTCCATTTTTCCTTAGCTTATCTGTGTTTGTGATGAGGTATTTTATGGGGGCCAGATGCCTTTATGTTCTTGGGATTTCTTGTATTTCGTGTTATTATTATCCTCGACGTTCTTAATGTTTAATCTTGTACTACTTTCCTCTTGTTAGTTTCGGTGTTGCGTAGATATTAGTATAGCTATTCAACGAATTAATGTGTGGGGTTTGACCCAGACATCAATCATATAAGAAGATAAAAAAAGTTTCTGCAGAAAAATGGATATGATGTAGGGAATATCTGGAAATGCAACGTATTACTGTGTTTAAGCCAAAGACCAAAGAACAAACCAAGTACATACGATGCTGATACTCTGTCTATGATGTAGAGAACAAAGAGAAGGTGCTAACTGCTTCTTACATCCACATGATTTGTCTATCTAGAAAAAAAGATTGGTGGAAATCATTTTCATGAATAGTTTTCCCATTCTTTTCCTAGAAATGTTTTGGTCTTCCACAGGACTGGATTATATGTGGCATTCCAACAATTATTTGGGCGGGAATCACGTGGACCAAAACTGTTTTGTATTTTGTTTAATGCTGTAATATACAACCATGGACCTTGTATAAATTGCAAAACAAAATTAACCCTAAGGTGTTGGCTTAAGTGGCAAGGGCCTTGGTCTTGGTGACATTTCCATTAAGTCTAAGGCTTGAATCCCCTTAGGTGCAAACAATTCTTTGGGGCCAGTCTGTTGTGTGGAGGGGCTGCTTTGCACGGGTCCGAGGTTTACTCAACAAGAGTAGATGGGTACACGAAGTGGCCTTTCCTTGAAGGGGGTTCTTCATCATAAAAAATAAATAAATTGTAAAACAAAATTCCCCATACTTGTTAAGAATATGAAGTACCATTGTAATTTTATCCTGCAGTTTTCAAGTAATACTTTTTCCATCGCATTTGTCAATCCATTGTCTCAAAGTGCTTCCTTTTGCTGGAGTTGAATTTATTGTCAGTCTCAATGATTAGTTGTTCATCAACTCTGATGGTCACTAAACCAAAGTTATAAGGAGCTAGGTTGATATTCTGCCACCTTTTTTTTTTTTTTTTTTCGTCTCGTTGGTTGTTTTGTGTTGAGCTACTAGGTCAATATGTTTTTGCCATTTTTCTGTCTCATTGTTGGTTTTTTGTTCTGATTTTTTTTTTTTCCTCTTCATTTATCAAACTAAAGCTTCGCTTCTGCCTAAGATTTCTTTTGCTCAAATTGTTTTTTTTCGAATCATTGTTGCAGATAAAACTCAGAGGATTCTTGTCACATATCCAGCAACTACGTGTTGCTTACTGGGGAATCACTTCTATAAAGACCCAATCTATATCATCTCTTGGATTACTGTCCCCACGATCAAAAGATGGTACAGATGAGAATCAGCAACCTGCCGAGGCTTCTGGTGTTGGAAGGAGCTGGGTTCAGAGCATGTTCAGCAGGGATACAGCATCCAGATCTAACTCTTTTAGTCGTGTTCGCAGATGGGCTTCTGATACTGGGAATTCTGGTATCTCTTTCTTTTAAGATTTCAGACATGTACTATATATATAATATTTTTCAGTACGTCAGCATGGTTTCTTGTCTTCCAATTTCAGCTACAAATGAGAATGGTGGGACCCCTCGCAAACAAGATTTATCTTCTGCTAGTCAGAAGAAAATTCAAACCAATGTTCGCATACTTAGGGGTCATAGTGGTGCCATTACTGCTCTACATTGTGTGACAAGAAGAGAGGTGTGGGATCTGGTGGGTGACCGTGAAGATGCAGGTTTCTTTATAAGTGGAAGCACAGACTGCTCAGTAAGTTTGCATATTTGGGCAATTTCTTCAAATTGAGAGGCTTTTGTAACATGCAGCATTAAAGATGATATGTTTATTTCCAAAATCATGCAGGTTAAGATTTGGGATCCTAGTCTTCGTGGTTCTGAACTTCGGGCAACTCTGAAAGGACATACAAGGTTTTCTTTTCCCCCTCTTTTCTGGGTTGATTGATTGATGCCAATGAACTACTCTGCTTGCTTCTATGCGGTTGTTTAATTCACCTTGAATTGATGCCTGCCCTTTTTTGCCACTGTAGAACCATCCGTGCAATAAGTTCTGATCGAGGAAAGGTGGTATCAGGGTCAGATGATCAGTCTGTTTTAGTATGGGACAAACAAACAACTCAGCTTCTAGAAGAGCTAAAAGGCCATGATGGACAGGTTTGTGTACATCTTTTATTTAATCATAGACTGGGTATGGAATCATAAAGGTGAATGCAGAAAGTATGTAAGCGGATGAACAACCAATGCACTGTACAATGGGAAAATTCTACATATAAAAAATCAGCAAAAAACACTCCGATGTTCTAGCTAGACGGTGCAACAATGGAGTAGATATTAGGAGATAGATTATAAAGAGGTATTGAGTCCTATCTATTTAGCCTGTGGAGTAGTTTGTTAGGACTGTCACCGATAGCCTATTTTAGTGAAAAACCAAATAAGGCTAAACCAAAGTACTCAATTTATGATAGTTTTATGCAGTAGTGCGAGGCTTATCATTTACTATCACAGGAGTTTGTGCTCTACGCTAACCTCAATTTACTACCACAAGAGTTTCATCTTGATCTCTCTAAAAACGTTCCTATTTTGCTAAAAACACTTCATTCTCTCTCTTCATTTTTCTCTCCCTCTCAACCCTTCCGGTGGTGCGTGTAGGCGCATAGCGCTAGGGTCCGGTGAGTTCGTGATGGAACGTCGCTTCTCTGTTGAGGCAAAAACCTTTTGCTTTTCAGCAAAGGAAGGGTCTTTTGACCTTCGTTTGGAGGAAAGGAGAAAAGGTTTCATAGGGTTTGTATATATATATTTTTTGATAAGTAATATTATATATATTAAAAAAAGCGCGATGCGTCTCTAAGTACACAAGTATACATAGGTAGCCCAATTTAAACCCAAAGTCAAAACCCAAGAAGACCCAACCCAAAAACCCAACTAGTAACCACAACCAAATGGTAAACCAAAGAAAGAAACCCAAGACTAAAGCCCACAAATGCCCATGACCAGCCCTAAAAAACACAAAGCCCCTAATGCACCTCTGGAGGAAAGGAAAATGCATTTTTGGTCCCAACACAACCCTGCCGGCGATGGCAGCTCTGTGGAGAAGGTCTCTCTCTAGCCTCATAATTGATTGAGCATTTTAAATTTCTGAGTTCCCTCTTCCCTTTTACCTTAGAGGTATAGGGCTCCTGCTCCTCTTCAATATTTGAAAAAAGATTCATAAGACTTTTCTTGTCACCTCCATAACCATTAGACAGCCCCACACTGGAAACGAATTTCACCGCATCTAGCACCACCTCTGAATAGTTCTCCACCCCCATCTCTAAAGTTTCCACCACAACCTCAGCAAACAACTCCTTGCTCTTATGCAATTGCTTAACAATCTTTTCCTTCACCCTCTGGGCATACCCTATTTGAGATTTGGAGATAGAGGAGTAACTTGGAGCACCACTCTCCGACATGCGAGGAAAAGGTTTGCTTAGTCTCAAACCCAGCTTAGCTGCGTGCTTCTTCAAAGAAGAACAAACCTGTGAATCTTTGACTACAACCTTAGAACCCTTTGCCGACGATGAAGCCTCCTTCATCCCAGGCAGAGCAGAAGAATCATTTCTTGACCTTAAAAACCCCCAACGTAGCAACCCTTTCGCCGACGTAGTCTTAACAGGCTCAAACTCCTTCGCCGGAACAACAACTCCCATCAGATGGATAGAGACCACTGTCGGAGATGGTGGAGAGCCATAAGCATCCGCTGGAGAGACAGGGTCCTTCGCCTTATCAATAGAAGAAATAAAAAGATCCCCAATCCTGGGCATGGTCACCAGAGTGGACAACCGGGTCTAGGTATTCTCTAGCATCAAAGCAGCATCCGTCGGAGAGACAGGGGCCTTCGCCTCCGACGCAGGGGCCTTCGCCGTAGCTTGAGACAGACCCCAACACAGCCCTGTTGAGGTAACTCTGGATGCACCTACACCAACGACGGCCCCGCCAATGCAAGCTTGGAATCATCGCTGGAAACCGCGGTGAGATCACTGGCGCAGATGACTCAGATCAGCCGCATCTTCAACATAATATAATTTTAAATGGGCGGGCGGCCGAGTTGTGTTCACAACTGAATACCCTTAACTTGCTACCCACCCGTTTTGGATGGTTTATAGAAAAAAGAAAAAGGGCATGGCTGATGGAAAAGTTTGATCATTTATGTTATTATTTTGAATCTTCCTGCACTTTCTTTTCCTACAGAGTTCCTTCGACCAAATGATGATATCGGTTTCCTTGACAATCAAATAAAACTTAATGCATCTGTGCTGTTTTACCCAGCAGTTTGAAATGAAAGACTAGCTGGTTCTAAGAAGTCTATACAGAAAAAGAGATCCCAGCATGACTTGGTGCTGTACTGATAATAGCTTTTGATAATCATATCTGTATCTATTAACTTTCCAACAAATGCACCTTTTTCATTTCATCTGTGACTGAATTCCTTGCTGTCTCGCTGATGGATATCTCCACCATTTTCTTATCATCGTATCCTTTTCTATTCTCTGGCTGTACAGTGACAAGATTTTCTGCCTTTTTTGCCCAAAGCACACAGTAAAGACCCACAATGATGAGAAATACTCCTACCAAGCTGGGTAAGACCAAATATACAAAAACTAATTAAAATATGTAGTGTTTCATTTGTGTGAGAACTAACTTTCAAATTGTTATGGTAAGAAAAACCATGAAGCTGTAAGTGGAAGAAAGAACTTTTGTGTACCTGCCCAAGTGTAGTCAGCTCTGCAAAAGCAATAGCTGAGAATATGCCGATGATGATTAGGAGTAGTGGAGTAAACATTGCTGCAAAAACTGGTCCCTTTTTGCTGATACACCATATTTGGAGGCCGTAGACTAATGCTTCCCTGTTACAAAAGTTAAAGAGGAAAAGATGGGAAGTCTGGTAGCGTTTCAGGTTCAAATATATCATATCCCATCAAAAGAGATTTGTTTATGAAGTAAACACTCACTGGGTAGATGATGGTCAGTAGCTGCACGTTCCATTTCAGTTTCCATAAGGTTGGATTCCTTGCAAAAAACAGGGCAAGGAAAGAAGATTGCAATGATGCAAAGAAGCAAATCAAGGTGTTCAGAGACGATGGAGCTTGGTAGACTTTGGTAGACAAAGTACATAAGCAAAGGGCCTAACAAAAGCATAGCAATTATATGCCGATATACCACGAAGACAAATTGATTGAGTCCTTTTTCTAGAGCAATTTTAATTAGGATATTTCCTCCACCATACGCGAACTGAACTAGTATTATTGCCCCATAAGAAGCACAAGCTTCCAATGTTATGCACATCCTCTTGAGTTTCATCTGGTTTAAGTAGTGCACATCCTATTGAGGATATTCTGGTTTTAAGTAGTGGAAAATCAACCTCAGCCACTTGTTCAAAGAATCTTCCCTTTTTTTTTTAAACTCTCACATGTGGGGAAGAATGACATCTGATTTGCTAGCTGTTAGTGAATGCATTATCACGTTACCAATATTCTAGAAAAGCATAGAACCCCCTTAAAAGCTACATGCCATAAATGAATAGGATAAATGCAGTCAGTTTGCAACCTTACACTTGAATAAGTAGCCAAGGAACATGGAAATTACATCCCTTGAGCTATGTCAATGATGTCACCCTTGTCCATTAGATAACTCACAATGATGTGTTAAAGTATTAATTAAATTATTAAATTTACTATTTCCTATTTCTTGGAGAAGTCCTTTATGTATAGTTGTGTAATCTGAAAATGTAACTTCATGTTTTCAAGAGTATGGTTTGCATCCTATATCCTGCATGCACAAGCATAGAACACAAACCAAAGCCTGTTTTCAAAAGATAAGACCAGCAAATCTAGATATCATGTGTAATAACTGTTGGTTTCCATGATTTGTCATAACGGTATTAAATTACATTAGTAGATAAGAAGACAATCATATATCTTCAATCAATACTTCAATACAACATGGAAATCAATACTAGCATGAACAGAGTGTTCCTGTTTGCATGTGAGGAAAACAAAGTGATGGGCCTGAATTGATCAGCATCTTTCAACATCTTGGCTCTTCTTACTAGGAGGTTCACTTTTGAGCATTTGTTGAGTGCCCTCCTTGCTCCTTCCCCATCACAGTTGTTATCTCGCAGTGGGTTCTAGTGATGATTCTGAGTTTGCGTTGGTGGGGCTATCGCCAGTGGAGATGCATTCGGAGTTACCTCAACAGGGCTGTGCATCGGGGTCTGCGCATGCTACGAGGGCGGCCCTTGTCTCTCCGTTGGAGGCTGCGCAGATGCTGGAGATTACTCAGACCCAAGTGTCCACTCCGGTGAGCACTACACTCAGGATTGGGGATTTGTTTCTTTCCTCTATTGATAAGGCGGAGGCCTCTGTCCCTCTGGCGGAGACCCCAGTCTCTCAGGCGGATGTTTCTTCGGCGGTGGTATCTATCCATCCGAGGGGAGTTGGTGCTGATCTGGTGAAGGAGGTGTGCCTGTCAAGACTACTTTGGCAAAAGGGCTGCTATAGGGGGTTTTTAGGGTCTAGAACTGCTTCTTCTTCTCTGCCTGGGATGAAGGAGGCTTCTTCATCGGCAAAGGATTCTAAGGTTGTAGTAGAAGATTCACAAGAAGTTCATCTGCTCTTGAGTTTGAGAAAGCAAGCTGCTGAGTTGAGTTTGAAATCTCAAATAGGGTATGAACCTTTTCCTGCATGTTTTGAAGTGGTGCTAGAAGGGGGGAGTTTACTCCTCTTCTCTAAATCTCAAATATCCAACATGGGTATGTAAAGGAGGAAAGTGAACTTGAAGCTCACTAAGGAAGCCCTAAGGCAAAGAACAAGGAACTTGTTTAGCTGCTCCCATCAAGTGAGGAGAGACCACCTCTAGAGAGTGTCAAGGGGGGACAAAAATATTTTCCTTTCGGAGGTGGTGCTAGACTGGTGGTGGCTATTGTGTTGTAGTCTTATTTCTTTCTTTGGTTTACTCCAGTTGGGCTTTTGGGTTGGGTCTTGTGGTTTTGAAGGAGACTATGTATAAAAGTCTTAGAATCTTTTTATCAAGTCTTTTGAATCTTTTCTTGAATATCGAAGAGTGGAAGCCCTCTAAGGTAAAGGGAAGAAGGAACTTACGAATTTAGAATGCTCCATCAATTATGAGGCTAGAGAGAGACCTTCTCTAGAGAGGTGTCATCGCCAGCGGTTGTGTTAGGACAAAAAATGTATTTTCCTTTCCTCCAGAGGTGCATTAGGGGTTTTGTGTCGGTTAGGACTGGTGGTGGGCTATTGTGGGTTGTAGTCTTGGGTTTCTTTCTTTGGTTTACCGTTTGGTGTGGTTACTAGTTGGGCTTTTGGGTTGGGTCTTCTTGGGTTTTGACTTTGGGTTTTATTTGGGCTACCTATGTATACTCTCTTGTGTACTTAGAGGTGCATTGCGCTTTTATATATATATATATATTTCTTATAAAAAAAATAATAATTTGGATGAACGGTTTAGACACGAAAGGTGAAGGCTATTATATTATTCAACTTATTCAACTCGTCTTAATCTAATACAAGCATCCTATTATATAGGTTAGGGAAATACCATAAAGATTAAACTACCCCCAAAATCCTAATGACTCAAACCCTAAATCTTCTAACACTCTCCCTCAAGCTGGAGCATATACATCATATGAATCCACCTTGAAAGATACAAGCAAACGAAAAACAACTAGAAAAACATACTTTAACACTCCCCCTCAAGTTAGAACAGCTTGGAGCACACAATACAAAGACTCAAAACAAATAACAGGACAATCAAATAAAACTTCAATGCTGATTGAAAAACTCGTCGAAAACTTGAACGACAAAGATTTGATCGGATCTCACACAAAATAAATACCAAGGCCGATCGGATACAACGATCACAATATTAGATCGGTTCTCGCCACAAAACACCAAGGCCAATCGGATACATTGATCAATAACAACTTGGGATCGTTCTCACCACTATAATACCCTAAATTTATACCCTAAAATAAATGTGATCTTAATATCAAGGATAAGGAAGATTTGCAATTTTATAGGTAAATATATTTTATATGAAAGATGATGGAAATTGCTAGTTGGAAAAAAAGTTAATGGGTTATTGAAAGAAAAGTCACATTGTTTTGGACGTTGAAATTTCATTTAGTAACCTTAAATAAAACTATTTTAAGACCTTCTAGAATGATGAGAAATGAAGATTTTAAAAGTGGTTTTATGATTTTTGGACACTTGTAGATTTTTATTTTTATTAAGAATATGTTACAATTGCTACCAGTTGCTATACCTCTAGAACTTAGGGCATTTCAGCTACAAAACACCAAGGCTGGTTAGATACATCGATCACCAACAACAACGCATGATAAACCAACAAGTTTCGCTGGAAAAAAGATTCTGGGTAAAAAAAAAGAGTTGCCGGAGCTTTGCCGGAGACTGCTAGAGCTTCACCGAATACTCGCTGGAACTTAGATGGAGCTTGAAAACAGGTTGGAGACAAGCAGAACATGTCGACAGTACCTAAAACAGGAGAAAAACACTGAAAAACAAAACGAAAGTCATTGGAAGTCACGGACCTTGCCGAAGAAGACAGAACAGGCTGGCCACTCCAAAAACAGCATCAACATACTCAAACGATGACCGCAGATCATCGTTCCAACAACACAATCATCAAAGGACCGGATTTTTTTTTCCAAGGCCCATTGCAACTTTGCTAGCCTCCATAGACAACACCAGCCATCACACCCAACAACAAGAACTTGCACCCCAGCAGCAACAATAGTGATGGGTTTTTTCTTCACCGGAGGTGTTCCTCCGGTCACCGTAAAACAAAAAAAATTATGCTACCAAGGCTCTGCCCGTGTGGGCATTATGCCAATGGGTGGTGCTGTCACCAGAAAAACACTCAACAAAACAACACAAATATAGCAAAAAAGCACTACAAACAAAGGGCCAAGGATTCAAACGCTAAGGCTCTGATACCATGTTATAATTGGGATGAACGATTTAGACACGAAAGGTGGAGGCTATTATATTATTCAACTTATTCAACTTATCTTAACCTAATACAACATCCTATTATATAGATTAGGGAAATACTATAAAGACTAAACTACCTCCAAAACCCTAATGACTCAAACCCTAACTCTTCTAACAGCAGTAATGAAGGTATATGCAGTGATGATTGCAACTGAATTTATGTCTATGTTTATCCTTGTAGGTTAGTTGTGTGCGCATGCTGTCCGGTGAACGAGTCCTCACTGCTGCCCATGATGGTACTGTAAAGATGTGGGATGTTAGAACTGATATGTGTGTGGCGACAGTAGGTCGTTGTTCTAGTGCAGTTCTATGCATGGAGTATGATGATTCAACAGGAATTTTGGCTGCTGCTGGCAGAGATGCGTAAGTATATTTTGCAATTATGCTTGCTGCTTTAAACGATCAAATTTGGATTTTCATGTGGCCTTTACCTAGAAACCTACTTGATGAATACTTGACTTATAGGGTTGCCAATATCTGGGACATCCGAGCAGGTAGGCAGATGCACAAGCTGTTAGGGCACACAAAATGGATTCGGTGAGCTAAAGGATGATATAATGTTTGTTTTCTTGATTCTTTGATATCCTTTTTTAAAGGGTAGATGTGAAGATGCCATGATTTTGTATGTAAAATATGCAGGTCAATTAGAATGGTTGGGGATACGTTAATCACTGGTAGTGATGATTGGACAGCAAGAACATGGTCTGTTTCCCGTGGAACATGTGATGCTGTTCTAGCATGCCATGCTGGTCCAATATTATGTGTTGAGTATTCACCGTTGGACAGAGGAATAATAACAGGTTAAACCTTATCACCCATTCTGTTTGCTGTGTTCTTTCTGTACCTTGCCTTGAATACTTCAAAATGATTTTTGGATAGCAGTGGTTTTGTGAATGGGCAAATGTGAATGGTTATTATTGTTAATAAAAATGTTGTCCTTTCAGGTTCAACTGATGGGCTGCTGCGGTTTTGGGAAAATGAGGAGGGTAAGCATTAATGATCTCTTGACTATAGAAAATTGTTCTTTCCATTTTTTGGAGATGCAGCTTCTGTCACATTTGATTTTATCTTAACCTGATTGAGGCAATTGCATCAAGGATGCAACTATAATAAGGATTTTGGTAAACTTTGACATTGCTTTCCATCAGGCAACATCTACTTTTGCTTTAGATTTTGGAATCTTTGGCATCCATAATGATCCATAATGATCGTAATGATCCATAATGATCTATGTATTAATGTCATTTTTAATATATGATAACTATGAGAACCATAGAGTGCGGGTCAAAGGGAGCTTCATCATTTTTTTCATTTCCTTTTGAAACTTAATAAGCCTCATGAGTTCCCTTCTAAGAGAAACAACGGGATCATAAGAAATACTAGGTTTACTTTCTGCAGATAACATTTATACTTAGACCCTGAAAGTCTTACATTTTCCACGGAATGCACAAAACTTGTTTTACTAAGTGGGCTTAGTTTTTAAGTATTTTCATGACCAAGTTTACATAAAATCTTTGAATCGTAATTAGTTTTGCCTCAAAATATATGTACACTTATGCATAGATGTGTAGTATCAGTGTTGCTAACTTGTCAACATGTAGACAGATGACACAGCTATGGCCATGCGGTTATGCACAAGTTTTGTGTTATTTGTGGGTTGGGGGAGGGTAGTTGATGCCAGTGGGAGACGTGTTCTTGGGTATCAATGCTTCATATTTTGAAGATGATGGAATTTGATAACTATGTAGTTATGCAATAAAAAATACAAAACAAAAAACAAAACAAAACAAAACACAAAAAAAACAAAAACAAATCACAAGTTACACATATGTATGTGTGCATGAGCTTAATATACATTATTGTCCCACTTTGTAACAGTTTAAGCTTTTAGGGCAGATGGCCCTTGACATAGTACCAAAGCTAGGTTTGTTTTAGTGGCTTTGTGTTCAAATCCTAGGAAACTCTCAAGTTCAATTTCTGTTTTGATGTTTTTTTTCTGGAAGGTGTCTGCCAGTTAATGTGTGTGACCTTTAGATGGATAATCAGCCTACTTCCTAATAGCTTAAGCTTTTGGTAAGGATGGTTGCTAACAAAATCTAGCAAAAACATGGAGAACACCTTGGAAAAAAATTAAATGAAGCTAAAAAGGGAAATGGTTAATGTTTGGTGTGTAGAAAGACATGGTTATGCTAGCTTGTTGAGAAAGTGAGTCAAGCAGTCTTACAGGTTTCGTTCTATTAGAATTTCACTGCTATAGGAAATGCAATAATCGGGGAGTTACTTTTTTTTTTTGTAAACGGGGTAGTTACTTCAGTGTTCAAAGAAATGCATTTTTTTTTTCTTCTCCATTATCCTTGGAAGTTTAACTACGCACAAGGCACTGCAGTAACAATAACTTTCACATGCATGCAGGCAGTATAAGATGCATGAAGAATGTTACCATTCATACTGCTGCTATATTATCTGTCAGTGCTGGGGAACACTGGTTAGGTATTGGAGCTGCTGATAATTCTATGTCTCTCTTTCATCGACCTCAAGAGAGACTCGGTAGCTTCTCTAGCACAGGTTCGAAAATGGCCGGGTGGCAACTCTACCGAACACCACCAAGGACAGTTGCTGTGGTATGTGTGTTCTTTGTCTTTCGTTTCTGCTTGTATAATAATTTCTACTTCAGGGCAGAGGCACATGAAAGTTCTACCATATTGATTGGAATTTTGGTTATCACTAGTTTTAAGTATTTGAGCTGAAAAGTATTTTAATCGGTAACCTGCTGAATTTATAATGTTTTTACATGACATTAATAAATTTGAAGCTTCTGTCTTCTTTTTATTTTGTTCATGCCTGGATCATCTTTGTAAATTCAAATTTCCTTTTTACCTCAATATCTAATTGAATATGTATGCGTGCACAAGATCTTTGAAAAACTAGTTAAATCTTGGAACACATTTTTTTTTTAATTTCAGGAAGTTCATTCCATCACGTGTTGGATCATATTGCTCAAATTACAAATGCTGATTGTTTTCTTCATTCTTAATTAGTATAGGAATACCAAATGCTAAATTTATTTTGTTCATTTATGTATTTTAGTCATTTTGTCGTGTAGATTGAGGATTAACTGTACTAGATAAAAAATAAATAAATTATCACAAACTAAAAAGATGACTTTGCTATCTAAAGTGAACAGCCGGAATCTGCATGGACACAAACGACATGGGATCCTGATTGAATATTCTATATGACAGAAAATATGTAAATGCTAAAGCAATGTGATTGATGTCACGACTTAATCTATGCATGATACTGCACATATTCATGTTTACTTGTTTCCTTGGTTTGACTTTTTACCTATTTTGTGGTATCCAGGTAAGATGTGTGGCTTCAGACCTTGAGAGGAAAAGGATATGCAGCGGTGGTCGTAATGGTCTTCTTAGGCTGTGGGAAGCTACTATCAACATTTAATTTTTTGTTGTATTTCAATTATATTTGTTGTGTAATTGAAAAGGTCACCTGCGAAATGTTGATATTGCTTGGCTTTTCTTCATCGTTCAATTTACTTCTTTGTGTTATGTGAGTCAGCTAAATCCGAGTTTTGCGTGAGCTGCTTTTGCTTTGTGTTTGAACTTGTATTTCATTTCTATACGAGTCTCTATTGCAATGGACAAACTTCTGCAGAGGAAAAAATACTAATGTACTCACAGATTGTTTATCATATAATAGAAGACTGTCTTGTTTAATTTCTTATACCTCCATGGCTAAACGCATGATCTGGTTATGGTTAATACTATCATCATCATCATCATCATCATATATATATTCCATTAAGCTGTGGAGGTGACCCTGAAAACGAGCTTCTTAGAGGGACTGAGCCCAAACTTAGGGCAAAGAAGTTTGAGACAACAACATATTTCTGTTGCTAAAAGAGGTTTTCGGTCGCACGAGTAACAGCTCCTGGAAAAAGGATGTTCTGCTGATGATTTTTGGATCCTTCTTAATGTTTGTTTTTTGTATGGTATGCTGTAGAAGACTAGTTCAGTAGTTCTCAAATGAGGGTAGTACAAGTCATGGTTTCCTTATTTGTTTCGGTATGTACAGTGTAAAATGGTCTAATTTAGAATTAGATTACCTCAAGCCCAAAAGATTACTTCTGTGTAATATATGGTCTGGAATGGATCCTACCATCCCCTTAATTGTTCCGGCAGGATTTATTTTTTATTTTTTGGAAAAATTATTCAAGACTTCTTGGTTCTTAGTATTGTTGAAAGTTTAAATCAATAAAAGCATTTTCTCTGATTGATGGAAAATTAAGCAGGATAAGCGCAGCAGTTTCTCCAGCATGCTGTTTCTTCTATCTTTAGTTAATGTACTATTACTGCATCTCTTGCTTTGGACGTCGTTTTGCTTCACTGCCGTGGCTTTTTCATGAATGATACTAGGCTTGAAAGAAAAAAAAAAAAAAAAAAAAAAAGGGCCTCTTACAAAGTGGGGCACAACGTGATTAAGAAATAGATGGACTTAAATTTTGAGAAATTCAATTATATTATGCTGCATCACCTTGGATAAAATATTTTGTAAGCTTAATATTTCTCTTCATTATTGTCATCATCGACTATGACACCGAGCACCGAGTTTAGATAGAAGGTTTTAGATAGAACTTTAGAAGGCATGGCCTAATCGATATAAATCTATGGGTTCTGCCTTTTTTTACTTTGTTTTCAATTAGTCTAGCTAACTCTCCCCCTTGGATTCCAATTTGTCTATGCATGAAAAAATGCAATGACCGAGGATAGTAAACATCATTGGTGCAGCATGTAGGTATACTCCATCGAAATCAAAAGTCAAGATATAAAGTTCACCTAGTAAAGCAGTAAAGCACCATCCAGTTAGTGACCACCCAATATAAAGAACTTGCAAAAGAAAGAAAGAGTAAGTACAAGAGCTTGCCGGTGTGAGCCAGCGGAAATAGCTTTGATGCTAAAGTCAATATGTGAAAGAAATTATGCGAGTACTCTAAGTATTGGCAAGTTTTTTTTAGCAGAGATGTAATGTCTTGAGTAATCACTAATTTATGTTTGGCATAACTAGAAGGGTTAACTAGTTTACCCAATACATTGGGGTTCATTGGAAGTAAGTTTTTTGAACTTTTAGTTCTAACTAAATGTTTGATGTAGGGGACCACCAAATATTTGGCAAGGGACCACCGAACGTTCAATCTACAACCCTAATGTCAAAAAAAATAAAATAAAATAAAATCTATAAGCTTAGAACCATTGGTAGTAGTACACCAAATGTTCAAAGAGGAACTACCGAACATTGTTGACCAATCTTAGAACCATTGGGTAATAACCAAACATCCGACCTGCAACTTAGAACCGTTGTGTAATAGTACTACTGAATGTCCAACCATGGACCACTAAATATTTGATGACCTGCAGGATTGGTGCAACAGCATCCTACCTCTCCCCACCCCCCAGCAGCCTTGCCCATTTAAGCCTTGTTATGCCCTCATTGCCTTGAGAAAACTCTGTTTGTGTGTGTGTGAGAAAGTGAGTTTTGGAAGAAAATGGTGTTCTCTTGAAGGCATTGCTTTAAGGAAGCAATCATCTAAGCATAGTTTGTTCCCTACCTAATTGTTATGTTGTTTAAATGCTTTCCATAATCAAGTTTGTAAGTTTTGAGCTTGTAGTAATGTTGTTGGCTTCAATTTTGGTTTAAAGCATGGGTTAACGTTTTAATGATATTAGATGTAGTTTCTTATTTATGTGGATTTTATTTTAGGCTAGGACATTGTTAAGCATCTTGCTAAGGCCTTAGAACTTGCTTAGAAGTGGTTAGGTGGCTATTTGGTTCGAAATAGGTTTTCTGTCCAACACCCAATGTTCGAAACTCTTTGGCCAAACATTCGAGCTTCTTTGTTCAGACATTTGAAGGTGGGACAGAAAGTCTGTTTTGAAAATATTTAGGTCTAAGATTTGTTTAACATGAGTTAGAACTAATAATATATAGGTCATTTTTTAGATTACGAGGGTGGAGAGTTATGGCGTATAAGCATTAGTCTTTATGCATTAAAATACCTAGGCAATTGTCGCTAGTAGTACACTGCACTTTGAAAACCAAAATACTACTTTATGGTGTATTAATAGAGACAACACCTCCTTTTGTATACGTACTAAAACTGCATGTTGTTTACTTACTAAATAGGCTCATGGCATACCTAATTGTGAAGGTTCATGGCTCATGGCATACCTAATTATGAAGGTTTACTTACTAAGTCTTTAGACTTTATTATTACCATTATAGGGAATTTGTCTCTAAAACTCGAAAATGGCATGACTGCCACTATTGACGTTGCTTAGAAGTTTACTTGGTGTTATCAAGTTTATTTATTATTATCAATTAGTTGCTCCATGTTTTTATTTGAGGAATATACTTGTCCCTATAATGATTTATAGTTTTCTCAAATTTATTTCACCTTCTTATGCATTAACTCTAATAATGCTTAGAGGAGTGATTTCCCATTTAGTTAAAAGTTGGCTTTACTGGGGTAATTGCTAATAACCTTGCCAGGTTAGCCAAGGTTAATTTTGGGGGTGTTAAACCTTAGGAACAGCTGGAAAGGCATTTTGAAAATTTTAGACTTTCTGATCAAAAGTATGAGGGACCACGCTAACATACGCCTGACAATAGTACATGGACGTATGACCACACAGATGTATGCCTATAAGTAGTAAACAAATGTATGCATGGGACCATGTGGATGTACGCCTGATACTAGTATACGAACGTACGCATGGGGACCACCCAGACGTACGCTAACTTTTGGTTTGACCACTAGTCAATGCTCGAACGTACTATGCAACCTTTGAACTGTTAGGTAAATAGTACCGTATGTCTACTTTTCAAAACAACCCTACAATGCTCATAGCTTTTTTCCACATATAAATACCCTACACTCTCACCTCTTATAACCCATTTCTGCCCTTGTGCTCTCTGGAGACCCTGTCTGAGTGTTTTGTGAGTTTTGAGTTCTTGGAGGAAAATAGGGGTTTCTTGGAGATCTTGCTTCAAGGAGGTAACCTTTTACGCTTAATTTTTCTCTTTAGTTTTTATATTGCTTTTCTAGACTAGATTAGTTGTTGGCTTGAGTTTCTAGCTAGGTTGTGCCTTTAATCTGGGTTTAAGATTGGTTTACCATTTCACCTTTGCCGAATAGATTTTCTTACGCATGGAGGCTTTTTTTAGATAAGAAGTCCTAGAAATCCTTTTGGTAGCTTTAAAACCAGTTTGAGAGAATAGAGGACAATTGAACCAAATGTGGTTCTACCTGAACCTTTTGGGCGGACATACAAGGAGCCTGGACATACAACCCGAAGCATTCCAAGGAACGCCACTTTGGCCTATTGTCCAATAGCCTTTATTTTCATGTTCTAAGTTTGTTTTAATTGGATTTAGAACTAATGATAGGTATTTTCTCAGTATTCGAGGTTATAGAGCCTCAAGGGGATTTTATAAAGAGCCTTACGACCCGAGTGAGTATAAACTCACATGGATACTTGTTGTTACTTTTCTCGCATTGCACGATTATTTTATATATATTAAACATGCATATTTTGCAACTCTCATGAAATACATTTTGGAACTATTGTGAACTTTCTTTTGTGAAAACATATGTTAATTAACAAGATAATGATGAGACTTGTAAAACCATGCATGTAAAAGATGGATAAGATTAATTACATCATATGATAAGGTACAGTAGTAGGATAACAATCTTAGGTTTACTATATAGGTTAACTTTATGGTCATGTGTGTGTGTGTGGGCCTTGGATCCAGTGGTTTTCATCACTAGCCCACCCATTGCCAAATGGTTGGTCATTATAAGATGTACATCACAAGTAGCATGGGCCACTCGAGGTTTGGACTCAATCGAGTTGCTAGTGGTGGATGGTAGCGTACAGTGTTCGGGGCACTAGCATTATATTACAGATCCATCGAGACAACACCAACCCTTCTGAAATGGGATAATATCTCAAGTAGACCATACTGTTAAACTATGACATGATTCTCATATTACAGTATATATTATATCTATATTGCATTCTTAATAAATTTTCATCTCATATTGTTGCATGTGCTTTATAAACAACTAAGTTCATCATTTAATGATAGGTACATCATGTGCATTTATACTCACTAAGTCGTCGAACTTATCCTTATATTCTTTCCCTTTTTTCTCCATATGTACTGATCAGTGCCAAATATTGTATATTTGACCCCCTTAACTTATGTTTGTTAAACTTTTAGCGTTGTTAATTTTTAATGTTTTAGTTAGTTTTAGTGTTTTATTGTGCTCTAGGTCATTAACATCAATCTGCGGGTTAAAGGGTGAAAATGACTTAAAGTGAAGATTTGGAGTCCCTACTAGTGCGCTCGAGCACACTTGGTGCGATCGAGCACACTGCGCTGAGCCCAGCAGACAAGATTGAGCACAATCCACGTCAGCTTGTTGCCTAGCCCATTGCTAACTTGCTTGCGCCATTGGAGCTCTGGAGCGGTTACGTGCGATCAAGCGCATACATGCGCGATTGAGCGCACGCATGCCTGTACTCGAGCGCACCCACGTGATAGGCAGCGCATGAATTTTGTCTATAAATAAGACCTCATGTATTTTTGTTAAACCTACATTTTGGGAGGCACCTTAAAGGCCAGAAACCTCTCTATTCTTCACTGTTTACCCTCTAAATCATTATTTATTTTATTAGCCTTTATATCTTTATGATTAGAGGCTAAATCTTCAACTAAAGTTGAAGATGAAGCCTCACCATTTATTTATCTACATGCTTTTGTATTTAGTTTAATACTCTATCCGTCGTTTAATATTTTATGTGTTGTTTCAATTCAATTTCTTGACAAAATTGTGATGATTGTTGTTTATGATTCATTAACGTCCAACATTCATTGTGTTTCAATCCGGAAGTACATCGGATGATTGAGTTGAGACGAGGTATCCACAGTGATCAATGATACAGTGGATGATTCAATCTCGAATCAATATCCATTGTGACTCATTTTACAGTAAATACATTGAATGGTTCGACAAGTTTTCATAATGAGAATAGAATATGCATAGTGCTTTATTAATAGACGGATGTATAAACTAAAGAATAGCAAATAGAATATGCGTAGTAGTATAATCGTTTTGGATGTATAAACTAAGCATGATAATATGTTTATTAATGTGGTTAGGTGGATTCTAGACCTTAGTGCTTTTTATTTATTTGTTTTTAAGCATTTAAATTAGTTTAGATTTTATGCACGTCATATGTTCGATATTTGAAACTACGTTAAGATAGAGTTAGTTTAGGCCTAGAATTAGTTTTTCACAAACACGATTCCCTGTAGATTCGATCTCGTACTTTCGCAATGCTACACTGCATGCGACTCGCGCTATTGCGAGTACATTAAATTTGTACATCAAATTTTGACACCGTTGCTGGGGAATCGTTTGTTTTGTAGAAATTAATTTTTTGTCTAGATTAATTTTATTTTTCTACTAGTTATTTTATTTCAGCAATTTTATTTCATTTTTTATTTGTTTCTATGTTTTTGTATAAAAAAAATAATTATTAAATAGTGTTCAGGTGTTTTGGTGTTTGTTGATTTTTCTAGAAATTTAGTCTCTGCTAGTGCGATCGAGCGCATTTGCACCTACACTCGTTAGATTGCTATTGCGTGCAAGCGCACATTAGACAAAAGGTTGCGCAATGCGGCTATGCGATCAATCACACCTCTGTTGCGATCGAGCACATTAACAGACTATTTTATTTTTAGACCCAAGTCGAGCGCAGGCGCTTGTGCAATCAATCGCACCTTTATTACAATCGAGCGCACTTGCAGACTGTACACTTTTTCACGTTTACATTTGAACGCACATCCGCAGTCAGCACCAACAAACCCAAGGCAGCTAAGTATTAATTTTTTTTTTTATTGTTCATTGTTATTTATCTTTATTTGTTTATTTTGTTTAGTGCCTGTCATTTATATTTTATCTTTTGTTATTAGTTTTTGTTGTTTTTGTTTATTTTATTTATTTATTTTTGTTAAATGATTATTGTTTCATGTGGGAAATTTTGCATGCTAAATAGTTTGGGTGAAGCATGAGTATTCCGTTCAATAATTTTAATGTTTCGCCTAGTTGTATGACACCAAATCCTACCAACTACCCTCAGAATTTTCACTCACATGGACCATGTTCACATTACTCCAACCCTTATCATAGTTTAGGTGATTGTCCTCATTAGGGACAATTTTCTAATTTTTCACATGAGCAAATGAACATCAATTTCTCCAGCTCGAGGTTTGAATTAAACTCCAATTTCTACGCCCCAGACTGGAGCAACCATTCTGATTTCTCGTGGCAAGCTCATGCTACGGGAAATTATGCTCCCCAATCTTATGGACTGCACCATTTTGAATATTCGCAGCCCGATAATCCATCTTCCTATCCTTCATCATATGACTATCCTCTTGAGCAATCTTCTTTGGAAGAAACTTTTTAAGGAATTCATAGAACTAATCGGCCAACCCACCATTCCTGTGTCACAAGAACCATCATTAGAAGACACACTCAAGGCGTTCAGGCAAATAGTCAACCAACCTTTTCATGAAATCAAGGATGCAGCTGTGGCAAACACTGAAGCAATTGCAAGGTTGGAAGGATAGCTCGGTCATCTAGTTGCTGAATTCAACATAATCGAGGAAAAGGAGTTTCAAAGTCAAGAGATAGCGAGAGAGCAATACATGATTGATAAGCATGCCAAAGCCACCACATTTGGGAGTGAGGAAGTTGTCAAGGAGACTGTTAATGAGCCAAGTCTAGAGTATCCTACTCTTGAGGTGCAAACCAAGAAGGGAGAAACCACTGAGATATCATTCCCTAACTCATCTTCATTAGCAGCTGAGCATTTCATTTTGATAACCACTCTTCCATGCCTTCATCATACAATCATCCTCTTCAAGAGTCATTAGTGCAACATTTTCCATCCGCTCATTTCGATGACTTAGAGGAGAGGGTGAACCAACTCATGGCAGCTAGGCATGCCCATACCCAGCTTTCTCACACTTACGCACCTCATCAGTCATGTTCATATTGTTACCATCCTTCTCACTAAATAGATGTAATGCCCCGATAAAAGTAACCCTTAATTAGAAGATTACTTCTTGACTAAACGCATAAGCCCGAAGCCTACCACCCTTAGCCCAACCTAATCACGTTTGGATCTGCTAGGAGTAGAAGTTTAACACTGACCAATAGGAGGGTGGACGTACGCTAGGTCTAGCAGACGACGCATCGTCGAAAAGCGGACGATGGGGACCACCGGACGACGCTTCGCAAATAGTACAACCGGACGTGAGGATCACCGATAACGCTACTTTTTGGTATACCTTTGGGTAATACGACGGCATGAGACACCCTTTGGACCAATGTGTACAGACCACCGGACGTACGCTAGGATTGCCGGATGTCCGCTGCTATGTCAGGGAGTTGGTGGCGGATTTTCTCTATAAATAGCCCGCCCCTCCCTTTCATTTGTCACGCCTTCTTCTTCCCCTGGTATGCCCCTAGGCTGCCAAGACCGTTCCTTGGTGTTTTGAGAAAGAGATCATAAAAGAGAGCGTCGACGAAGGGTTCCAAGGGAAAGGAAACATGTCGGTGCTGAGCTTTGGGGTAAGCTCTGTTTCTCTTCGTTGTTATTATCTCGTTATCTCATGATTCTGCCTTGATAATGGTTTTTAGTGTTCACTAAGCGTTTTCCTAAAATCGTGATGTTTTCAAATGGGTTTTCTCAAAGAATTGAGGTTCTGTGATTCCTTATGTTGCATGTCCTATTTTGTTAGCTTAGAAAGAGATTAGAGGTCGCAAACATCGGTAACGCATCGTCCGAGCCTTAAAAGCAGTGTACTAAACACCTTGAGACGACGCCCTCGATGGCGGATATACGGTCGATGAGGCGGGCACTTGTTCTTAAGCCTCATACGTGTACGCTCCGGTTTAGCCTTAACTTTAGGTTTCGTAAGGCTTAGAATGACGGTGTTTTTGTAACCGTTATAACAGGAAATACCTTGGTTGGAGGATTCGCTCGAATGTGTGAGGTAAGTAGACACTTACACCCTTTTCCTTAAAATTGTGGGATATGTCAGCTGACTGACCACGCGTATGAAATGAGCATGTTTACTTTTCGTAATTACTCGGTAATTGTATGCTTTAATAAATCACTAAGATGCATCGTAAGACATGGTACGCTGGTACGTGCGGTATAAACGGCCATGGGCTTATTATATAAACTACGTACTATGGTCAAATGTGCATGTTATGTGAGGGCTGTGGATCCATTGGTTTCGTGACCTTGATGTAACCATTCCCAATGGTTCGATCACTATAGGACGGACGTCACTAGTTGGTGTGGGCCACTCGGGGTCAGACCCAATCGTGCCACTAGTGTTACGTACGGTATGTTGTGCAATGGCTGGGGCACTGGCATTGTATTATAGGTCCTTCGGGACAGCATCAACACTGCTGAGAAGGGGTAATATCTCGGGTAAACCATGTATGGGAGTTACGACCTATAAAGCACTATCTTTTCCTGCATCAAAACAATTAGGTTGTTATCGCTGGTTTTACACCATAGAGCTTTAAAAACCGTAAAATCTATGAAATGGTGTATTAGTGGGGGTAAACGCCCTCTTTGATTATTACTTGGATAGCACATTTATTTGTATTAATCAGGCTCATGTCATGCTTACGTGTGGGGTTTACTTACTAAGTCGTTAGACTTACGCAGCTGTTATCATTCCTTAGGTAATCTAATCCAATTGTTACGAAAGTGGCTAAAGTGAATAGTCTGACCGACTGTGTGCACTCATTAGTTACAGGTTTGTTTTAATTGTCCAGTCGCTCCATGTTCTTATTTAATGATTTGTAGTACTCTCAGATTTATTCACCTTCCTTGCATTACTCTGACAAGTATTGTTTTTATAAGGGCGGTTGCCTATTAGCCATACGTGGTTTAACTAGGCGAACTGCCAATGACTCCACCGGATTAGCCAAGGCTAATTTTGGGGGCGTTACAATAGATGATTGCATTCTTAATAAACTATCATCTCAAACTGTTGCATGTGCTTTATAAACAACTGAGTTTACCATTTAATGATGGGTACATCATGTGCATTTATACTCACTAAGTTGTCGGACTTACCCTTGTATTATTTCCCTTTTTTTCCCATATGTACAACTATGTTGTGATAGATTGTTAGGTTTTAGATTGGGTAATTCAATAATTGTTCTTGTAATGTCTATGAGTTTAAAACTTTGAGTGTTTGTGTGTAAAACCTTAAATGTTGTTTGAGGGGTAGTCTGTGTTGTTTCTATGGCCTTTAGAGGAGTTCTCTATTTTCTCGTCAGAACCCTTGTCAGAACAGGATGTGTAATGGGATTGATTGAAGAGCTGCTGGTTTCCTGTCAGAACCCCCGTCAGGACAAGACATGTAACAGGATTGAGTGAAGAGTTTCTGGTTTCCCATTAGAAGTGCCGTCAGAATGGGACATGCAATGAGAACAAATATGGACTTCTTGGTTTCTAGTCGAGAATGGCGTCAAGACGAGGATGTGAAGGGAGCAAAAGTTGGACTCCCTGGTTTCTCATTAGGAACTACGTCAAGACGAGGATGTGACAGGAGCAAAAGTTGAACTCCTTGGTTTCTTATCAAGAAGCTCGTTAGAATAGGACAAGTGACGAGAGCAAAACTAAAGCTACTATTTTCTCGTCAGGAACCCCGTCAGATGAAATATTTAACAGGATCAAAGTTGGACTCCCTGATTTTCCCGTTAGCTGGTGCGTTAAGACAAGACATGTGACAAAGATGAGACATTTGTTCTTCCGTCATAATGAAATCGCTTTCTCGTTAAGACATGGAATTCTCATATCTATGAATATGTTGTTTATGTCATAATGGGAAAGTGTCCCGTTAGGATGTGATGAAGAAAATGGGTCTCTTATAAATAGTCTTCATGTCACTATTCTTTCTTCAAATGTTGGAATTTTATTTTGAGAGCTCTCTTTTCTGAAATCTCGTTTCCTCCATTCGCACTGGTCTGGTGGTATTGTTACTCAAGAGGGGACGTGATATAGCTTGAAGTTGCCCTTTCTCTTGTTTAGCGTCTTAACCTTTGGCGTGTTACCTTGCTCACTTAATGATGATGAAGTTGGCGTCTTTGATGGGTGTTTGTTGAAGAAAGTCTACCAAAGGGTCGGTAAAGGAAGTCACTATTTGAAGATGGTCACGATGGAGACAAGTTGAGAGGATTGCCGTTCTTACTAAGTTTATAGGTGCTCAAGGGTATGGGTATTGTCTATTCTATAACTGTGAATATTCATCTAGTGGTTTCCTAGGTTTGGCTATCCAAAGTGGTTTTTACCTTGAGGTGCTCAACGGTTTTCTACTTTGTAAACAAAATTTGTGTTGGTTGTGTTTGTTTATTTTTATGTTGTGCAAGTTTTGTGTTTGGTGATATGGCATAGTTATTTAATATCAAATATTTTTGTTGTAAGAGGTAGAACACGATCCGTATAAGCTTTCATAGATAGTTTAGTAGAAAATGGATACCGTGAAACATCCGATTATTGTTAAGGACTTGATCCAAGTGACACTTGAGGACTTATTGCGAGATTAGGCGAATACTCATGATAACTAGTTATTTTGGGTGGTGTTGTGGACTTAAGAGCTTTTATGCATGATTGCATATTAAGGTATAGTATGAATCCTTTGTAAAAATGATTACTTGTGTAGTGTGATTTTAGCTACTTTGATGTTCCTTGGTAAATGCTCTGGTTGTAATGATTAATGTTTATAAAATCTTGATGTTTTCACTACTTAGTATCTTCTCTTTTCGATGAGTAGAGATCCCTGAGTCTCTTTCCTCATGGAATAAGGCTGGGAGACAAAACGTGAAATTAATTATCGGTTAATTAATTTATGGGACATTATAGTAAGCCATCGCCTTCGGTGCTTCCTCCTCATTGATGGATTCCTCTATTTTATCCATCAGACCCTGCAAAGTTTTTTGCTGCTTCCAGATTAGTTCCCTCATAACCAGTTCTGTGGACAAGATGCCTTGATAGATGGTCACGTACACCAACTCATCAGTTGGTTCCTCTACCTCCAACTTTCCCAGTTATACTCTTTGAGAGTCTCTCCGCCACACTATTTCAAGGTCAAAAGGTACCCCGTTTGTTTCTTCTGATTCACAATCCCAAGAATTGCATCAAGAACAGTCGGCCTAGATCTTCAAATCTGTCTATTGAATTAAGGGCTAATCTCTGGAACCATTCCTGGGCACTTCCAAGCAATGTCATTGAGAACACTCTGCATGCCTACTCATCGGGAATTCTGTAGAGATCTATATGAGTCCGGAAGGTTTCAAAATGTTCCACGGGGTCACTAATGCCAAATTAACTAGCAATTTGAGGGACTTCAAACCTATCGGGTAAATGGTATTCTATTACTCGTTTAGTAAAGGGTGAACTGGTACTCTATAGCAACTTGTTAGCTAGAGAGGTTCTTCCACCCTCTTTGCATTCAATCTTTGGGTACCCCTTTTTGAGTTTTGTCACGATCTAGTTCAAATCTACTGATTTTGGTTGCTTGGATCCGGTGCTCGGTGCTAGGTTTCCCGGAGCTGGGTTGCTCTGAGCATGATGGTTGTTCTCCGATCCCCCTCCCAATGGAACTGCTTTTTTGAGGTTATCCTCCTGGCGATCACGACTATTGGTGCAATTGTTTTGCTCATTTTCTGCTTCAATTCGTGGTTCTTGGCTTGTGCCAGAACAAAATGGTCTCGGAGACCGGTGCTGCAATTCTTCATTTTGTCTCCTTTAGGCTGCAATTTCAACCTTTAACTCTACTACACGATCTGGGTTTTCTCCACCTAGAGGATGGGGTGGAGTTGGATTGACTTGGTCTAGATTTGGTTGATTCATCATAATCGCCGGTCTTCTTCTTCACCCATTAGCTTGACTTTCGGAGCGTGTGTTAACCATCAATCCATGACGGATTTTTAATTTATGGAAAAAGATAGTGCCAAACTATTTGTGCAATTTTGGTTTTAAGCGAAAAAGGCCCAGAAGTATGGTGGTCTACTATATGCTTTCTTACGGATTTGGGCTATCTGTGATGGGCCAGGCTTTGGCCCCTTTGAATTGATGGAATTGAGGAAGACAAATAATACTAAATAAGAACAATAAATAATCACATATAATTAGAGTGGTTCAACTCCAAATGAGCCTGCATCCACTGTGAGAATTGCTACCATCTTATTCAAAATTTTGACCAGATTACAACACAAAACTCCCTATTTCCCTTCCTTCTTCTTTCCCTCTTCTTTCTTGTCTTTATAGCCTTCTTTACTGTGTCCGGAGGTTGCCTTCTAGCTCCTTCTCCCTTTATTCTATTTCTTTAATCGTTTATACAACTAAGTCTAGGATTAATAAAATAAGCCTAAGGGCAAAGGGAATAAAGGAAAAGCTCAAGTGGTGTGGACCTATGTCACTTGTGTCACCCTAGGCTGATGCCTAGGCCAGTGTGGTATTTTTTTATGCCTTTGTCGATTCCTTTTGAGCTATTGAACATGTCCCGGTCATTGAGGGTGCATGCTTTTACACGCAGACATGTGTTTTCCTGATGGGCCGAAAATCTTTTGTGCTTGGTGCTTTGGACCAGCCTTACACAGTCTATCCGTGTACTATGGGCTGACCTTCGGCCCAAGTTTTGGTTATTCCTTTGTTGGCCCAACGACAAAAATATCCCTAACGGGTAGCAAAGAAAAATATAAAATATATATATATAAAAAAAAAAATCTCCACAAACAAACAGAGGTTTTTTAAAGAGCCTTACAATTTTCAAAAGGTGCAAATGTAGCCCATCAAATTATCAAAGTGTGTCAAAAAGCCATATCTTTTTTATATTCTTGTAATACCCTTATTCTTTTAAAAACTAAAATAAAAATTAAAAAATTAATTTTTTAAAATGAAAAAAAAAATGAAAGGGGTAGTTCTTTTGCGGATTGATCTCATTATAATTAACACACCTAAACCAGATACAACATGATTTATGGACTACATCTATCCAATGAATGAGCAATTTTGTTGTTCATCTCAAAAAAAATAAACAACATTATTAATAACCTGTGAACTATAAGCACAATCACATTCAAAAAAAAAAAAAAGAAATCAAAACTGGTAGAAGTGGAATGAGCACCTGCATTTACTACAACCAACTAGGAAACCACAACTATGTAGAATTGGGGATTCTAGATTGCTTTATCGATGGACAAAAGGTTGCTACAAATTGATTTGTAGTCAATTTATACAAACACACCTAATAAAGTGATTTGTGTCCCATAACTATTAAAAAAAAACATGTTGGTCCTTACCTGTCTACTTCCTTATTTCCAGCTACATTAATCCTTCTCGACGATATGGTCTTCAAGATAGCAAAGTTAATTCTAGCTTAGGCATCTAGCTTATCCTACTAGAATGTTTTCTTACCTTAAATAAGAGTCTACTCTCACCAAACCATCCTATGCCCTAGTATTGATCACCACTTAAAGATTGTCCTAGTTTGGTGGTATTGCCTATTAAACAAGTCGCCACCCGTCATAGTGAAAATATGCGGAAAACGGAAATACATGATATGAGATTACTACAACTACAACTATTGATGAATATTATACATATATCATTCATACATACCAAAAGCTTCCAACAATATTCTATGGACATTAATGAATAATTATCAAGACTTAATAATATGAGTCATTCGCTTGACGTCTTCATCCTAACAAACTCTGCTACCCTATACTCGGGTAAGTCCTACTAAACCGCAAAACAACAACTCCAGTATGTTCGGCTGACGAAAGAAAAATAACTGTGTAAATCTACGACTTAATAAAACAAAAATTACTAGTTGGTAATGCAACAAGCCTTTAAATGACCGTTTATAACTTGGAATAGTAAAAGTGATTTTTCAAAATTAAAAGGATGATGAGGAAGTTTAAGGTTCTTGGAATTATGCGAACTTGAGGAGGCTCTAGAATATTCCTCAAAATATTTTTCCATTGTTTTCTATTTCGTTGAAATTTCAGAGAAAACAATGGACCATCATTTTCTTATGAATTGAAGACGAGAAAAATAGAAGAAAAGTTTGTAGATATATACAATGGCTCGTCTCCATCAATGAGTGAGAAAAGAATATTGATTAGGGCCCACGTAACTGGCCTTTGCTTGTCGTTGTGCCCACGTCTTACATCTTGGTCGTCAAATAAGACATTAATTAAACATTTGCATGCATGACAAGGTTCCAGTTTTATATTTTTATTTGAAAAAATACTCTTCAACTATAACATGTTTTGAAAAGACTTTTTCAGGTTTTAAAAATTCTCAATTTCACCGCTTAAACTTTTTATTTGATGCAATTTCACTACAAAAAACACGGCATTTACTGACGTGGCTACTGTTCATTTTTTTTCCCACATTAGCAATTAGTAACGTGTTAATATTCAACAAACACGTTAGTAATGGGACCAAAAATAAAATTAAAAAATTTTAATTGTCCTTATAAACACGTTAGTAATTCCTAACGTGGCATGAACCAAGCGTTAGCAATTGGTAACGATGTGGTTCATACCACGTTACTAATGGAAAATAAAATTTTTATTAATTTAGTAAAACAAATATATTTATATTTTAGTAACGCGTATATTGTAACACGTTAGTAAATGCGGATCAAATATCTTGGCGTGCTAAGTTCACCACGTTAGTAATTACCAACGTGTCCTTCAACACCATGTTAGTAAATGTATTTTTTTTTTTTTGGGGAATAAATTATTGTTATTGTTTTGTGAGTTCAATTACTTAATTATGTTAGTTGATTACTTTGGGAGTATGTTAATTAACTAGGGTTTTAGTTCGTTAACTAATATGATTGGTAAATTAACAAGGGTTCACTTCGTTAATGACCGTTTTATGGTTTAATCATTAATCACCTCATTATTCATTGATTAGTTTAAGAACAGAGGGAAAAAAAATAAGCAGAAATTATAAAATTACATTTGCTAACGTGGGATTGATTGCCACGTTAGAAATTGCTAACGTGTTTATAAATCCCACGATAGCAAATGTAAGTTTTTTTTTGGGGGAACTTATTATCATGCATGTGTTGTTTAATTATGTTATATTAACTAATTAGATATTAACTTAAGTTGGTGAATTAATAACTTTATATTCATTAACTCGATTCAATATTTAAGTACATATTTTGTTATTTACACTCAGTGGTTTTTTTTTTTTCACGATTTCGCTTATTTTTAAGGTGCGCGCCTCATGAACCTGGTTCTTCTCAATCTCTGCATGCGAACGGATCTCTTGCGACCCTTGCTCTCGAGACTTCCTTTATCTTTGCCATTGCAATCGGAGTTTTGTTTATGAGTTTCGTTCACAACTGGCCCAATTTTGAATTCTTTCGGTCTATCAATTTGAGTTTGAAGATCATTGATCAACATGAAAATAGTAGCACACATTAATGGAAAAAAAAAAAAGGAAAAAAAAATTCACATTTACTAACGTGGGTCTAAGTCACACGTTAGGAATTGCTAACGTGTAAAAATCTAACACGTTAGAAATTTCCAACGTGTCCTTGAACCCCATGTTAGTAAATGTATTTTTTTTTTTTGGGGATAAATTATTGTTATTGTTTTGTGAGTTCAATTACTTAATTATGTTAGTTGATTACTTTGGGAGTATGTTAATTAACTAGGGTTTTTGTTGTTAACTAATATGATTGGTAAATTAACAAGGGTTCACTTCGTTAATGACCGTTTTAGGGTTTAATCATTAATCACCTCATTATTCATTGATTAGTTTAAGAACAGAGGGAAAAAAAAAACCCGAAATTATAAAATTACATTTCCTAACGTGGGATTTATTGCCACGTTAGAAATTGCTAACGTGTTCCCAAATCCCACGTTAGCAAATGTAAGTTTTTTTTGGGAACTTATTATCATGCATGTGTTGTTTAATTATGTTATATTAACTAATTAGATATTAACTTAGGTTGGTGAATTAATAACTTTATATTCATTAACTCGATTCAATATTTAAGTACATATTTTGTTATTTACACTCAGTGGTTTTTTTTTCCTCGATTTTGCTTATTTTTAAGGTGCGCCTCATTAAGTTGGTTCTTCTCAATCTCTGCATGCGAACGGATCTCTTGCGACACTTGCTCAGACTTCCTTTATCTTTGCCACTGCAATCGGAGTTTTGTTTATGAGTTTCGTTCTGGCCCCAATTTTGAATTCTTTCGGTTTATCAATTTGAGCTTGAAGATCATTGATCAACATGAAAATAGTAGCACACATTAATGGCAAAAAAAAAGGAAAAAAAAATTCACATTTACTAATGTGGGTCTAAGTCACACGTTAGGAATTGCTAACGTGTGAAAATATAACACGTTAGAAATTGCCAACGTGTCCTTGAACACCACGTTAGTAAATGTATTTTTTTTTTTTGGGGGGATAAATTATTGTTATTGTTTTGTGAGTTCAATTACTTAATTATGTTAGTTGATTACTTTGGGAGTATGTTAATTAACTAGGGTTTTTGTTGTTAACTAATATGATTGGTAAATTAACAAGGGTTCACTTCGTTAATGACCGTTTTAGGGTTTAATCATTAATCACCTCATTATTCATTGATTAGTTTAAGAAGGAGGAAAAAAACCGAAATTATAAAATTACATTTCTAACGTGGGATTTATTGCCACGTTAGAAATTCTAACGTGTTCCCAAATCACGTTAGCAAATGTAAGTTTTTTTTTTGGGAACTTATTATCATGCATGTGTTGTTTAATTATGTTATATTAACTAATTAGATATTAACTTAGGTTGGTGAATTAATAACTTTATATTCATTAACTCGATTCAATATTTAAGTACATATTTTGTTATTTACACTCAGTGGTTTTTTTTTCCTCGATTTTGCTTATTTTTAAGGTGCGCGCCTCATTAAGCTGGTTCTTCTCAATCTCTGCATGCGAACGGATCTCTTGACACTTGCTCGAGACTTCCTTTATCTTTGCCACTGCAATCGGAGTTTTGTTTATGAGTTTCGTTCACAACTGGCCCAATTTTGAATTCTTTCGGTTTATCAATTTGAGTTTGAAGATCATTGATCAACATGAAAAATATTTGTACACATTAAAGGCAAAAAAAAAAAAACCATTCACAGTTAATTACATTATATTTACTAGTTAATTAACTACTTTACATTTTTAATTATCTTAGATTGTCAATGTTTCTCATTGGCTTAATTAAGTACGTTAGATCATTCAACCCTTTCACATAACAAATAATTTTGGTTCTTTAGGCTTCACCTATTTTTAATTATTATTGCAAAGTAAACAAAAATGCCAAAAAAAAAAAAAAAAAAACGTAGTTTACATTTGCTAACGTGGTAAGTCAACGTACATTAGCATTTGCTAACGTTGCATGCATAAGCATGTTAGTAATTGCTAACGTGTTATGTGTTTCCACGTTAGCTTATGGGTTTTTTTTTTCAACAAGTATGATGTTTCATTTTGTTATATTATATTAGCTTATTAACTACATTATATTGATAATATGACAATGATTTTCAATCTTTGTCATAAGCTTCATGCAGGATGTTAGATCATTCAACCGTTTCGAACAAAAATTAGTTTTTTTGTAATTAATAAATATGTTCAGAAATCAATTGTTTTGTGGCAAGATTGAATTAGTTGATTAATTGGACTCTATAGTAATTAATATTAGCTCCAAAACACGGTCACTTGTCCAGAAGCGGAGGCTTCAAAATGGATATGATCGTGATGATACGAAAGTCACAAAGAAAGCCCCCTTAAGTTGTTCCAATGATAGAGGAAGTTTAGGGCGAGGCCATGGGAGGAACCAGGCCCAACGAGGCTATCGAAATAAATACGAACCACGACAAAGACGACTATGAAATAGAAATGGGCGAGGTGTTGCCATAGAACAAAATACCAGACGGAAGGCATCATTTTATGCTTGCTACGTATAATATCGATCCCATTAAATTATTTCTGGATAACAAAAAATTAAAATAAAATTTTATTACATTTCCTAACGTGGCATACCATGCAACGTTAGAAAATGCTAACGTTGCATGTCATACCACGTTAGCTTATGGTTTTGAAATTTTTTTTTTCCCCTTCAATTTCATATATTATTCCATTACATCATATTTACTAGTTAATTAAATACTTTACATTTTTAATTATCTTGGATTGTCAATGTTTCTCATTGGCTTAATTAAGTCGTTAGACCATTCAACCCTTTCACATAACAAATAATTTTGGTTCTTTAGGCTTCACCTATTTTTAATTATTATTGCAAAGTAATCAAAAATGCCAAAAAAAAAAAAAAGCAGTTTACATTTGCTAACGTGGTAAGTCATTGTACGTTAGCATTTGCTAACGTTGCATGCATGAGCACGTTAGTAATTGCTAACGTGTTATGTGTTTCCACGTTAGCTTATGGGTTTTTTTTTTTTTTCAACAAGTATGATGTTTCATTTCGTTATATTATATTAGCTTATTAACTACATTATATTGATAATATGACAATGATTTTCAATCTTTGTCATAAGCTTCATGAGGATGTTAGATCATTCAACGTTTGGAACAAAATTAGTTTTTGTAATTAATAAATATGTTCAAATCAATTGTTTTGTGGCAAGATTGAATTAGTTAATTAATTGGACTCTATAGTAATTAATATTAGCTCCAAAACACGGTCACTTGTCCAGAAGCGGAGGCTTCGAAATGGATATGATGCGAAATGATGATACCGAAAGTCACAAAGAAAGCCCCTTAAGTTGTTACTACAATGATAGAGGAAGTTTTAGGCGAGGCCATGGGAGGAACCAGCCCAACGAGGCTATCGAAATAAATCGAACCATGACAAAGACAACCATGAAATAGAAATGGGCGAGGTGTTGCCATAGAACAAAATACGCAGGAAGGCATCATTTTATGCTTACACGTATAATATCAATCCCATTAAATTATTTCTAGATAATAAAAAATTAAAATAAAAATTTTATTACATTTCCTAACGTGGCATGCCATGCCGTTAGAAAATGCTAACGTTGCATGTCATACCACGTTAGCTTATGGTTTTGAAATTTTTTTCCCCTTCAATTTCATATATTATTCCATTACATCATATTTACTAGTTAATTAAATACTTTACATTTTAATTATCTTGGATTGTCAATGTTTCTCATTGGCTTAATTAATGCGTTAGACCATTCAACCCTTTCACATAACAAATAATTTTGGTTCTTTAGGCTTCACCTATTTTTAATTATTATTGCAAAGTAATAAAAAATGCCAAAAAAAAAAAACGTAGTTTACATTTGCTAACGTGGTAAGTCAACGTACGTTAGCATTTGCTAACGTTGCATGCATAAGCACGTTAGTAATTGCTAACGTGTTATCAGTTCCCACGTTAGCTTATGGGTTTTTTTTTTCCCTCCTATATATCATGTTTTATTTCATTATATGGTATTCCCCGGGCCCGTTCACCGCACCCTCGGAAGTCTAACACGCACGCTTAATCCCTGTGAAACCCTATCTACTATATTTGGTAACCGTAGACCTATCTAGGGTTACCATATGTGGCAATTTTTTATTTTTAATTTTTATTTCATTTGTTTTCAGCGTATCTCTCTACGGTAGGGCCACTTCGACCCACCCCAGCGGAGTAAACACCAGTCCCGTTCATCCGCACCCTAGGAATTGACCACGATTGGGCATGACTAAGTCACCGACTTTTCACGAGATTTTTTGTATTAACAGATTTTCTAACTTTTTTACTAATATATTTTATTTTTATTTGTTTATTTCTTTGTAAACAGACAGAATGTTGTAGAAGTGCCACGTTAGAAAATCACTCTAACGTGTGGCACGTGCCACGTTACAAAATCATAACAGATTTTGCAAGACTAATAATATGATAAATAAATTGTTTAATTAATGCAAAATTAAACAATTTGGGTTATTTATTGTTTTCTGTCGGGAAACCGAATGTCCAAGTATGGCTGTTCCGACCCGTCCTCTTAGAAGAAACCCCGGGCCCGTTCAACGCACCCTCGAAAGTCTAACACGCACGCTTAATCCCTGTGAAACCCTATCTACTATATTTGGTAACCCTAGACCTATCTAGGGTTACCATATGTAATTTTTATTTTTATTTTTATTTCATTTTTTTCAGCGTATCTCTCTACGGTAGGGCCACTTCGACCCACCCCAGCAGAGTAAACACCAGTCTCGTTCATCCGCACCTTAGGAATTGACCACGATTGGGCATGACTAAGTCACCGACTTTTCACGAGATTTTTTGTATTAACAGATTTTCTAACTTTTTTACTAATATATTTTATTTTTATTTATTTATTTCTTTGTAAACAGACAGAATGTTGTAGAAGTGCCACGTTAGAAAATCACTCTAACGTGTGGCACGTGCCACGTTACAAAATCATATTGAATGACACGTTACTATTTACCCACGTGTTATCACCTTTCACGTTAGTAATTGTGTGTTTTTTTAAAATCTTTTACATATTATTGTTATTGTTATTATTTAATTGAGTTATGTTATATTCATTACACTAGATTATATGTTTGATCAGGTTAGTGAGTTCCTTAGTTCAGAGTAATTAATTACAAATAATAATTAATAAATTAGGTTACAAATAGTTAATTAATTTAAAAACAAAATGACAGTAGGGACAACAGCCAGTTGATGCCTTCGAGTAGATCTGCCCTTGCATGCAGGCAATGCATAAGTTATATACGTATGGTTAAAGTGCTGCATGCAGCTCAAATTTTTTTCCATGTAGTGACGTGGCAGAAGGCCACGTTAGAATTTGCTCACGTGGCAATCTGCCACGCGTCACCAATTGGTGACGTGGGGAGAGCATGGCACGTCGGGAATGGGGCGACGCGTGGCCCCCACCTGGCCCGCACCCCTATCTCTTTCTTCTTCTTCCCCCCTATTTTTTCCCACTTATTATTTTTTCCCCGCCTATCCCTCGTCAGTCTCCCCACTCCCAAGCCATCTTCCTCTCCCTGCTCCCCATTTTCTCCTCCTCCGACTCAGCTCTCTCACAATCCTCCACTCGTTTTCCACTCTTCCCAATCAGCAAGAAGCCTTGCAAGTTTACTTTTGTGGTCCCCCATCGGACGGCCATCCCGCCTCTGAGTCTCCGGCCTCCTCCCGGGACAGACCACCCCAGGCCATCGCCTCCGGCGAGCTCCTCCTTCTCCACCACAGAGTCACTCTCCTCTCCGGCCGGTATCTCTCCATCTCCGGTATGCATTCAAAAATTACTATTGCATTAACAGTATTAATTTTGATTTTTTTTGTTAGATTGGGTTGTTATATGTGTTTGGTTTCTGAGAAATTTTGACTGAGGATAAAGAAGGTGATTTGAACTGTTGCATTTTGGCAGCTTATTATTATTATTGTTATTATTGTTATTTTGAGTTGTTAATAATCTGGACAATAAATGTGAGAGGATAGTCTGTATATAATTTATTTGTCTGAATAAAGTCTTGGGCAGCTTACACTTTGTTCTGATGAATTGAAGGACTTTATCCTAATATTTACATGTGTTTTATTTATTGTTTAAATTATTAACAATTTGAACAAATAGTTAAGGGTTGGAATCCACACTTTGTAGTGGAGGCGCGATTAGACATTTGATTAGCCAACTTCACATGATAAAAATATCTTCTTTTGTCATCATTTGTTTTTTTATTTTTAATGCAAACCTTCAAGAATTGTTATCTCAAAAATTAGCATTTGAAATCTAGTAAAAATTAGTATATTGAAACTGATGTTTTAGTTAAATATTTTAGATGCTATAGTAAATGTTGTAAAACTAAATGACTAGAGTTGAAAGTATAGGCTTTTTTTTGGTAACAACCAGTAAATTCTTGTTCCCTTTTTTTTTCTTTTCCTTTTTCATTCTATTTCGCCAAAAAATAATATTGTTAGTCCGTTTGCCCTACTGATTGCTGGGAAAAGGTAGAGTTTTATTGGATATTTATGATAAAATATGTGATATATAGATCACATGCATGTCTCCAAAATATTGATCACATGTATCAAAAATATCCTAGAAAAGAGAGGGAGGAAGAAGAAGAAAGGAGGAAGCTTTTACAGATGAGTTTTTGGAGACCAAAACCAGATGAAAACCTTTATTCTACTTGTAATCATTGGTGTTTGTCTTTATCGTAGTTAATTGGCTGTGTTAGTGTGTTAATCGTTGCAAAAGCTTTACTTTTAGCGTTTGTTAAAATTCTGTTATAGTTATTTTAGACTTTTGACATTTAAAAATGCTTTGTTTTGTTTAATTTTTTTTAATAAAAAAACCAAGCTTTTGAGATAATAAACACACTTTTAAGGCCCTCAAGCATAAATGATTGAACTTGAGCCTTCACTACCTCCTGATTTTTGTTCTTTATTTTCCTTTTCTAATGAATGAACTTAATTACTGCATTAATGGAAAATGCAACTTGTTTTAATTGGCAAATAGATGTAACTATCAACACGATTTCTTTTTTTATTTTTATTTTTCTTGTTTGCGCTTTCAGTTTGGTGAACAATTCCCAAGGTTCCATCCTTCGTAAGTGGAATAACCATCAAGCTTATATTCCAAATTTGGAAGAACGTTAGCAAGGTAATTAAAAGTTTTAAAATACGCAAATGTTTTGTTCATGTGTTTGCCTAGTGATAAAAAGCTAATAAAAAGTTATTGATTTAATCATTTAGTTAACATTTTAATACTCTCCTTAAATATGCCCATGAAAACCTACCTAAATATGTCTTCATCTTTGATCGACACACGCTTAAATAACGAATCTATCATTTCAACCTTTGAGATCCCCAACAGAGGCCATATATATATTTAGAAATCAATGGCCACCGCCTTGAGCTAACCACATGAGTCTCAAAAAATGATTCTTAGATAAGAACTTCTTTAAAATTAAACTAGAAGAAGTTGATAAAGAGTACATAAAGTAGTTCAATAGTAACTATAAGTAAAGAGACAAAAGAAAAGTGCAAAATAAGAATTACCGTTACGCAACAATAGATGGTATGTCGAGTAGAAGAGCCATGTGACACATCCATCCCAAGTATGAAAGTGGGAGCCTTGAAAATATAGGAATGAGGAGAGTGTTCAACCGCCGAATGAATTCAAACCACCTTGCACATCACATAAGGAAATTAAACAAGTTTGGCAATACAATAACACCAAAGCCTTGTATCCCAACAAATAATTTGCAACAACAAGAAAAGCCACAAAGGGAAAGAGAGGTATTGCAATAAACTACAGTCATCACGAGCTCTCACCTTTGCATTACTCTTCAAGAGAACATTAGTAAGATCTTTGGTCATTAACCCTTTGAGGTGTCATGCATTGAGTTACTATTCCATACTCAGAGATTCTTTTTCCATGGACCTTGGAGATGCAACATATTTCATTTAGCAGTCACTTTGTAATTAAACACAATTACCATTGTCGAAAGAATGGATCAAATCAGTCTCTACCATAAAGATCAGCGTTTTCCTCTCGGAAGCAAGCAAAGAAGAAAGCGGAGCACCGGAAGCTTTGGGATATCCACAAACATCTTCTCTACTCTAAACCATATGTGGATTTTTCGTCTGATTCTCTTAAAACACGTCAAATTGAGGCTCTATAAGCTACAGAAACAGAGGAAAAATAACTGTCAGTCACTAGACAATACAAAATCTCTATCCCTATCATGACCTATCGTACAATTCCTTTCAACTCTCCACATTTAGTGAAATCTCGTATAAATCCATGTATATCACAACGTGCTGAGAAGATAACGATAGCACATCGTTCTATCTTTGTTGGATGCACCAATTTCTGCAGAAGCAGTTGAAAATACTATGAGAATTACTGAACCTAAATCACAAGTAGAAAAAACAATAAAAACAATAATTACCTTCGAAAGTTCAGCAAAGACACCTACATCAGACAAAACCTTCATCCTCTCATTTGGCTTTTGCCTTGATTTTTCCACTAGTGAAGCTCTTTCAAGAGTGGATAGAGATTTTGTGTAACGTTGCAAGGACACGTACACCAAGGAACATAGCTGAAAAGAAAAGTGAAACAGAAAACCTTGTAGATAAGCTGCACTCATCATTTATACTGTATTTACTTAAGTAGATATAATCTATTGCTTCACCTCAAGAGGTAAATAAGTTGGGCGTTTTGGCTTCCCAACATTGATACATGGAAGATCTCCATAATAACGCTATTGTATACCACGATGATTAACAAAATAATCATAAACAGTCACTTCCACCTGACCTTCACCATCCACATCATTTCCAGTTCTCTGCTTCAGTGTAAAGCTACAACACACAAGCATAACAATTATTCAAAATGCATTACTTATTAAGAGGAAGTCTTTTTATAATTACGTGCAACACCAGTCTCAACACAACCAATCAAAGGAAAAGTAAAAATGATGACATGACAGAAATTATACGTCTGCTCTTTGCATGGTTTCTCACTCAAGCCAGTTATCTTGAACTCAAGATTGGAGGGACTACCTTTAATCCTAAGAATTTTGAGGACTCGCAGCACATAGCAGAACAAAAACAGATGTATAAGCGGGTAAAGAACTAAGTTGATAAATAAAAGAAAGATGCAGATTTAATTACCTTTGACCAATCAAGTGAAAATGGATCCCTCACATTCTGATTGGAAGTTAAAAAATCCACCACCGGCCCAGGGTGTATGATCATGGTAGTAGATACATCTAGATAGAAAGGCAAAAGAACAAGTAATACAAAGAAAAAGTTCAGAGACAAATAAATATAGAACAAAATTGTAAATGATCTTACCGATGTTCAAAGATAAGCTTCCTTGGGTGGTTCTAAAACTTGAATGAAACCCTCTGCAGCCAAGAACGCCACCACCAACCTCAACAAAAAATTTTGGATCATTGTGAAAAAAAGATTGGCGAACAAGGAGGCAGCCCTCAAAGTCAAAAATCGCTAATTATTTAATGGATCTAAATTGAGCTACGTAAAAAGCTAGTGAAAATTTAAAATGAACTAATCAAGCATAGTTCACTCACTACTTAGTAGCATGCACTTACGATATAATATCCAACACTCTTAGGGCTTCTTGGGAGTTCTCTGATTCCTGACCCCGTAGTGCATTTGCAATGGCATTCCTGAGAATTTATTGCAGCAAAGCTAATTTCGACTTTAAATGTCTTGGAGTTATATGGTACGCATTCTCTTGCGGTCACTCTCATTTGGACTTCCATTGACATCAGGGCTACGATTTCCATTGTGTCTACACAGAAATTAGGTTTGTTAGATATTAGATTCTAAATTGACAATAATATAGAATACGTAGAATAAATGAATCACAAACCCTAATGGTATACCTGTTCGATTGGACATCCTCAAACACAACAGTAAACTCAAGTTTATTGTTGGGAAGTGATCTAACAGTGAACAAACTCTTCTCCCCATCATAAGCAAAGTCCTTCTCATATTACTCACTATATTCACTACAAAAAACACGGCATTTACTAACGTGATTACTGTTCACTTATTTTGCCACGTTAGCAATTACTAACGTGTTAAATTTCAACACGTTAGTAATGGGACCAAAAAAAATGAACAAATTAAAAATTTTAGTAATGTGTTGTTATAAACACGTTAGCATTCATAGCATGCACATGTGGGGGCTGTTGCCTTATTGTCATCTTTTTGGTTGGATTTACCCATCCAAATCGTGTAAATTGGATGGGTTATGAGTGCTTAGGTGGGTTTGGTTGGGTGAGTCCACTTGTAATTTATTGGTTTGTTATTTTTGAAGAGTGTGTAGTTGGAAGGAAATTAAGAAATTTGTGTAGCGCTTTCTCGTGTTTGGTGTGTGATTTCCTTGTTTGGTATGACCAACTTTGTGATTTAACCTTAAATTAATTGCGCTTAACAATATTTAACAAATGTTTTCTTTATTATTTATTGGTTCCATTATCACCTTAAACATGGAAGTATATATTGCGAGGCTTATTGTAGTTGTGCATACTCAAAATTTAAACTTATTATTCCAAATCAAACTTAGATGGAGTTTTGGTTTGTTAACTATATACAATTAATATTATCATGCATACAATATGTTATATTCAATTTGATATATATGACCATATATGTAAATGCTTCGAGATGCCATTTCCTTCCAACATATATGGAATTTTGTTAATTGAATTGTTAGTAAACATAAATAAACCTAGGTCTATTCGTTCTTGTCCCAATATATAATGTATGTAAATTTATCGGGTTTTTTTTTACCAATAATATGGATAAGAGTTGGATAATGAAGCCTAGGATCTCAAGGAATACATTGGGTTGTAGATCGTTAAATAGATTTTGCAGTACTCAATTGTAGGACTCGGATGGGCTCATTTATTGTCCGTGTAAGGCGTGTTGCCTCAACAAGCGGCACAATCCGGCATTGGTATTCGATCACTTGACAGGGGGTAAAGGAATGTCGCCCCAATACAAAGAATGGATTTATCACGGCGAGCCTCTGTCACGAACTCGGGTTGAAGAAACTAACTTGCGAGATCGGCCGTGAATGGAGTCCAAAGCAGGAGGATGTGGGTGGCAATATGCAAGCAATGTTGCGATTTGTTGATGTGCATGATGTCGGGGAGGACAGCAATGAGCCTCAACTTCGAGGCAGAAGGTGGTGAAGAACATGTTTGGATGATACACCCGGCAGGTGGCCTTTCGGAAATGCGATGATTTGCTTAAAATTCGGACAAGCCACTCCACGGGAAGACCGAGACCACGACAAACTAAGTGCCCTGTACACCTATACAATTTGAAGTGTTTGGGTGGGGTTACTAACACGATTTTCTCGGCTCTCCTTGAGTTTTGTCAATCATTATTGC
>CP054672.1:22501955-22561354 GCA_013348765.1 Carpinus viminea | reverse complement strand
TATATATCTATAGGTAGATATATAATTAGTAATGGTGTATGTATATACTAGCTAGCTATATATCTATAGGTAGATATACAATTAGATAATTTATTCCGGCATGCATAGATTATGTTACTAAGTTTTTCCGGCATGGTAATTAATAAATTATGTTAGAAATTAATTGTTTTGTTGGTTCAATTAATTAATTATGTTAGTTAATTAGCTTAGATTATCAATCTTTGTCATAGGCTTATTTAGTTTAGTTAATTAAAAAGGTTAGATCATGCAACAGTCTAGTTAATTATTTAGGTTCTTTAAAGTTGACCTATTTTTAATTGTTATGACAAACTAATCAAAAATAGTTTGGTAAAAAAAAAGAAACCTAAAACATGCATGTCACTGAACGTTAGGAATTGGCTAATGTGGCATGACATGGCACGTTAGCTTATGGTTTTTTTATTTTATTTTTTAAATCTTCAAGATCATATATTATTCCGTTAGATTGTATTAACTAATTAACTACATATATTAGATTGATAATTATCTTAGATTTCAATCTTTGTCATAGGCTTAATTAAGGAGGTTAGATCATACAACGGTTTAGAAAAAAAAAACAGTTTTGTGATAATTAATAAATTAGTTCAGAAATCAATTGTTTTGTGAGTTCAATTAGTTAACCATGCATGTTAGTTGATTAATTAGGGAGTATATTAATTAAGTAGGGTTTATGTACTTAATTAATATGATTAGTTCATTAATTAGTATGATTGGTTAATTAACAAGGGTTTACTTCATTAATCACGGTTTTAGGGTTTAATCATTAATTAGTTTAACAAATAAGGCTAAAAAGAAAAAACAAAAGAATTCACATTTGCTAACGTGGAAATTGGAAACACGTTATGAATTGCTAACGTGTTAGCCAGTCCCACGTTAGTAATTCCCAACGTGTGGCATAACCCACGTTAGTAAATGTGATTTTTTTTTTTTTTTTTTTTACATATTACTGTTATTATTATCTAATTGAGTTAGATTATATTCAGTGGACTAGATTATATGTTTGATTAGGTTAGTGAGTTCCTTAGGTTAGAGTAATTAATTAAGTTGGTAATTAATAAATTAGTTTAGAAATCAATTGTTTTATAGGTTCAATTAGTTAATTGTATTAGTTGATTAATTAGGGAGTATACTAATTAAGTAGTGTTTATATACTTAATTAACATGATTAGTTCATTACCTAGTATGGTAGGTCAATTAACAAAGGTTCATTTCATTAATGACGGTTTTAGGGTTTAATCACAAATTAGTGTAACAAATAATGGCTAATAAGAAAAAAAATATTTATATTTCCTAACGTTGGAGTGGAATACACGTTAGAAATTACTAACGTGTTATCGAGTCACACGTTAGTAATTTCCAACTGGTGGTCCAATCCCACGTTAGTTTACGTGAATTTTATTTTATTTTTCTTTTTTTGGAGATATTATTGTTATTATTATTTAATTGGGTTAGATTATAGTAATTGGACTAGATTATATGTTTGATTAGCTTAGTGAGTTCGTTAGGTTAGAGTAATTAATTAATTAGTTTATAAATCAATTGTTTTGTGGGTTCAATTAGTTAATTGTGTTAGTTGATTAATTATGGAGTATATTAATTAAGTAGGGTTTATGTACTTAAAAAAAACATGATTAGTTCGTTTAGGAAGCGTGACAAAGACGACCATGAAATAGAAATGAGTGAGATGTTGCCATAGAACAAAATACCAGACGGAAGGCATCATTTTATGCTTGTAACGTATAATATCCCATAAAATTATTTCTCGAAAAAAAAAATTACATTTCCTAACGTGGCATGACATGGCACGTTAGCAAATGCTAACGTTGCATGGCACCACGTTAGCTTACGGGTTTCTTATCTCTTTTTTTTTTCTTCAATATCATATATTATTCCATTAGATTATATTTACTAGTTAACTACATTAGATTGATAATTATCTTAGATTTTCAATCTTTCTCATTGGATTAATTAAGTAGGTTAGATCATGCAAGGTTTTAGAAAAAAAATTTTGGTTCTTTAGTTGACCTATTTTTAATTGTTATTACTATTCAAAATAAAAAAAAAACGTAATTTACATTTCCTAACGTGGCGTAACATCGTTAATTACTAACGTGACATGCAATCGTTAGAATTGCTAACGTTATGACTACCAGTTAGCTTATGGTTTTTTTTTTTCTCTTCAATATCATGTTTCATTCCATTATATTGTATTAGCTTATTAACTACATTATATTGATAATATGACAATGATTTTCAATCTTTGTCATAAGCTTCATTAAGGAGGTTAGATCATTCAACGTTTGGAACAAAAATTAGTTTTTGGTAATTAATAAATTAGTTAAGAAATCAATTGTTTTGTGGCAAGATTGAATTAGTTAATTAATTGGACTCTATATTAATTAATAGCTCCAAAACACGGTCACTTTGAAGCGGAGGGATCAAATGGATATGATGATGATACCGAAAGTCACAAAGAAAGCCCCTTAAGTTCTGCAATGATAGAGGAAGTTTGAGGCGAGGCCATGGGGAACCAGCAGAGGCTATCGAAATAAATGAAGCGTGACAAAGACAACTATGAAATAGAAATGGGTGAGATGTTGCCATAGAACAAAATACGGACGGAAGGCATCATTTTATGCTTGCTACGTATAATATTTTCCCATTAAATTATTTCGGATAAAAAAAAATAAAATTTTATTACATTTCCTAACGTGGCATGCCATGCACGTTAGCAAATGCTAACGTTGCATGCCATGCGTTAGCTTATGGTTTCATTTTTTTTCCCTTCAATTTCATATATTATTCCATTACATTATATTTACTAGTTAACTACATTACATTTTAATTATCTTAGATTTTCAATGTTTCTCATTGGCTTAATTAATAGGTTAGATCATTCAAGGTTTTTACATAACAAAAAATTTTGGTTCTTTAGGTTAACCTATTTTTAATTATTATTGCAAAGTAATCAAAATGCCAAAAAAAAAACGTAGTTTACATTTGCTAATGGCAGTCAACACGTTAGCATTTGCTAACGTGCATGCATACGTTAGTAATTGCTAACGTTATGCTCCACGTTAGCTTATGGGTTTTTTTTTTTTTCAATATCATGTTTCATTCCGTTATATTATTAGCTTATTACATTATATTGATAATATGATGATTTTCAATCTTTGTCATAAGCTTCATTAAGGAGGTTAGATCATTCAACGTTTGGAACAAAAATTAGTTTTTGTAATTAATAAATTAGTTAGAAATCAATTGTTTTGTGGCAAGATTCAATTAGTTAATTAATTGGACTCTATATATTAATTAATAATAGCTCCAAAACACGGTCACTTGAAGAGGATAAATGGATAGATCATATACCGAAGTCACAAAAAAGCCCCCTTAACTATGTTGCAATGATAGAGGAAGTTGAGAGGGCCATGGGAAGAACCAGCCCAGAGACTATCGAAATAAATAGGAAGCGTGACAAACGACCATGAAATAGAAATGGGTGAGATGTTGCCATATAACAAAATACGGGAAGGCATCATTTTATGCTTGCAACGTATAATATTTTTCCCATTAAATTATTTCGGAAATAAAAAAAATTACATTTCCTAACGTGGCATGCCATGCACGTTAGAAATGCTAACGTTGCATGGCATGCCACGTTAGCTTATTTTTTTTTTCTTCAATATCATATATTATTCAATTACATTATATTTACTAGTTAACTACATTAGATTGATAATTACCTTAGATTTTAATCTTTCTCATTGGCTTAATTAAGTAGGTTAGATCATGCATTTTTTAGAAAAAAAATTTTTGGTTCTTTAGGTTGACCTATTTTTAATTGTTATTGCAAACTATTAAAATAAAAAAAAAAATGTAATTTACATTTCTAACGTGGCACAACACGTTAGCATTACTAACGTGGCATGCATAACGTTAGCAATTGCTAACGTTATCACGTTAGCTTATTATTTTTTTTTTTCTCTTCAATATCATGTTTATTCATTATATTGTATTAGCTTATTAGCTACATTATATTGATATATGACAACGATTTTCAATCTTTGTGAAATATTAAGGAGGTTAGATCATTCATTGGAACAAAATTAGTTTTGTGGTAATTAATAAATTAGTTGAAATCAATTGTTTGTGGCAATTCAATTAGTTAATTAGACTCTATATTAATTAATAGCTCCAAAACACGGTCACATTCAGAACAGGATCAAACATAAGATCGTGATGATACGAAAGTCACAAAAGTTAACTTGTTTCAATGATAAAGGAAGTTGAGGGAGCCATGGGAAGAACCAGCGAGACTATAAATAAATAGGAAGCGTGACAAACTATGAAATAGAAATGGGTGAGATGTTGCCATATAACAAATACGACGGAAGCATCATTTTATGCTTGCAACATAATATTTTCCCATTAAATTATTTCAAAAAAAAAAAAATACATTTCCTAACGTGGCATGACATTCGTTTAGCTTTTCGTTATGGCATGCCACGTTATGGGTCATTTTTTTCTTCAATATCATATATTATTCAATTAGATTATATTTCCTAGTTAACTACATTAGATTGATAATTACCTTAGATTTTCAATCTTTCTCATTAGATTAATTAAGTAGGTTAGATCATGCAAGGTTTAAAAAAAAATTAGTTTGGTTCTTTATGGTTGACCTATTTTTAATTGTTATTGCAAACTATTCAAAAATTACGTAATTTACATTTCCTAAATGGCAAACACGTTAGCAATTACTAACGTGGCATGCAATAATTAAATTGCTAACGTTATGCTTTCGTTAGCTTATGGTATTTTTTTTTTTCTCTTCAATATCATGTTTCATTGTTATATTGTATTAGCTTATTGCTACATTATATTGATATATGACAAGATTTTCAATCTTTCTCATAGGCTTCATTAAGGAGGTTAGATCATTCAATTGGAACAAAATTGGTTTGTGGTAATTAATAAATTAGTTAAGAAATCAATTGTTTTGTGCAAGTTCAATTAGTTAATTAGACTCTATATTAATTAATAATGCTCAAAACACGGTCACTGTTAGAAGCAGGATTAAACGGATAAGATCCGTCTAATGATACCGAAGTCACAAAGTTAACTTGTTTGCAATGATAAAGGAAATTAGGGGCGAGGCCATGGGAAGAACCATAGAGACTATCGAAATAAATAGGAAGCGTGACAAACACTATGAAATAGAAATGGGTGAGATGTTGCCATATAACAAATAGACGGAAGCATCATTTATGCTTGCACGTATAATATTTTTCATTAAATTATTTCGAAAACAAAAAAAATTACATTTCCTAAGTGGCATGACATGCACGTTAGCAATGCTAACGTTAATGGCATGCCACGTTAAATGTTTATTTTTTTCTTCAATATCATATATTATTCAATTAGATTATATTTTAATTAACTACATTAGATTGATAATTAATTAGATTTCAATCTTTCATTAGATTAATTAGTGGGTTAGATCATGCATTTTAAAAAAAAATTAGTTTGGTTCTTTATGGTTGACCTATTTTTAATTGTTGCAAACTATTCAAAAATACCCAAAAACGTAATTTACATTTCCTAATATGGCAGGAACATTAGTACTAACGTCATGCAATAGCAGTTAGCTAACGTTATGCTACCACGTTAGCTTATGGATTTTTTTTTCTCTTCAATATCATGTTTCATTGTTATTGTATTAGCTTATTAGCTACATTATATTAATAAATATTGATTTTCAATCTTTGTGATCATAGGTTGATCATTCACTTTGGAACAAAAATTAGTTTGGTAATTAATAAATTAGTTAAATCAATTGTTTTGTCAAGGTTCAATTAGTTAATTGACTCTATATTAATTAATAATAGCTCCAAAATCATGTTAGAAAATAGGATCAAATGGATAAGATCATTATGATACCAAAGTCAAACTAATTTTGTTAATGATAAAGAATTGACATAAGAACCAACAACTATCAAATAAATAAATTGACAAAGACATATGAAATAAATGGGTGAGATGTTGCCATATAACAAAATTAAGGCATCATTTTATCATAATGTTATTAAATTATTTAAAAAAAAAAATTACATTTCCTAGATTGGCATGACATGTTAGCAAATTTTAACAAATAGTTTTTTAATTATGAAATTAGTTAAGAAATCAATTGTTTTTATTATTAATTATTTATTAATTTAATTAAAAAATATTGTTAGTAAAATAAATAAATCATTAATGATAAAATTAAAAATTAATTAATGATAAAAATTATAATAAAAAAATTATTATATCAAATAAATAGTGAAAAGATATGAAACATTAATGTTGTATTAACAAAATGAAAAATCATTTTATGCTTACTTATAATATTTTATTTTTTTATTTTTAAAAAGAGAATGTAAATGTTAGAAAATCACATTCTAGCATGTTTGTTTAAAATCACATTTTTTTTGAAGACTAATAATATGATAAATAATTGTTTAATTAATGCAAAATATAATTGTTTATTTATTTGTTTTTATATTAAAAATGTCCAAATCTTGATATTCTTAGAACAAAAAGAGTTCATGCATAATGAAATGCAATTGGAAAATCTTATGTTTGGTAACAAAGGGTTACCATATTAACAATTTTCTTTTATATTTATTTCATTTTTTAGCGTGTCTCTAAGGTAGCCATTAGATTATGTTCATGCATAGGAATTATACGATTGCTTGACTAAGTCATTGGCTTTTACATGTTTGTATTAATAGTTTTTTAACTTTTTACATTATATTTTATTTTTATTTTTTAAAAAAAGAGAATGTGAGAAATGCCACGTTGAAAATCACATTCTACGTTAATATTACAAAATCACATTTTTTGAAGACAATATGATAAATAAATTGTTTAATTAATGCAAATTGTAATTGTTTATTTATTATTTTTTTGTATAAACCAATGTCAAGGATGTTTTAATTCTTAGAACAAACCAGTTTTCATAAATGAATGGCAATCAGAAATATCTCTATATTTGGTAATAGACCTATCAGTTACCATATTAACAATTTTTCTTTTATTTTTATTTCATTTTTTTCATTTTATCTCTCTAGGTAAATATTGACCCAGTAATCCATTCATCCGTAGAATTGACATTCATCTAAGTCATTGGCTTTTCACATCATAGTAATTGTGTTTTTTTTGTTTTTCACATATTATTGTTATTGTTATTATTTAATTAGAAGTTCTAGAAAGAATGATAATTAGTAGTTCTTATAGTAATTAATTACAAATGGTAAAATAAATTAGGTTACAAATAGTTAATTTATTTAAAACAAATATTTACATTGATGCCTTGAGTATATAGCCTTGAAATATGCATAAGTGTTAGTATGGTTAAAGAATGCATCATAAAGATATGAAAAAAAAATTTTTACCATTTTATTTCACGTCAATATTTATCAGTGGCAATAAGCGTCAAAAATCGTGTAATGCATCATAGGAATACTACATTTACATTCTCTTTCTTCTTTAATTTTTCCACATTTTTTCATTTCTAGTTTGACATTTCCTTTTGATTTGGCCATAATTTGAAGAGATTATTTGTACCTTGTTGTTTGATTTTAATTGTACCCTTGTATTTAAGTTTGTTCTTATGAAGCTTTTTTTTAAGAAAAAGTTCATTTTTGATAATTTGAACTTTGGTTTATTCTTGTTATTTCCTTTTGTCTTAAATATGTTTAAATTGAGGTCATAAACAATACATGTAGCATTATTGATCTTGAATCTAATTTTCAACAAATAATTAGATAACATGAGTCATTTTAATTAGCATAAGTTGGAAGCCTCAATCCTTTGTGATAGGAATATTTGCATCATGATTCATCTCAACTAAAGTGAGTTGATCAATTTTCTTATATGCAATCAAATCAAAGCATTAATTTGTTTTTTACAATTTTGACAATATAATAATTTTTTGGAATTGATAATCATTTATGAATATTTCTCCATCTTTAACCTTTCTAGTCCAAAATTTTTAAGTCATCATTTTTTTGTTTCAAGCTAATAAAAGATTCTTATTCAATTTGAAGATGATTACTTGTTTAATGTTTTCAATGCATCTACCTCTACATATTTTCAACTATTAAAATAAAATTCTTTAATGATAATGAACATCTTTCACCTATAAATTTGTCTCTATTTTTGTTTTCTCATGGTTGATACAAGCATAACTTATTAATAACAATTGTCCGGTATGCCTGCATTCAATATTCAAGCCCGCTTCAAACACAAAGGGTTACATTTTCTGAAAAATTACAAAGATCCTAAATTGCCAGTTACGCCGATCCCAGTATCAAAGACCTTCTAAGAAATAGCATTTCCAGTCTTGCGTCATGTGCAAAATAACACAATGCCGTACGGCAATCTGAACTCCCTATTGCGGTCACGATATGTAAGTCTTCGTAGCCCATAAGGGATCATCTGCGACAGGCTCCCGTTCTTTTCAAATCTTGAATACTCGCGTAATCACCATAAATGCGGCCCCAGTATTTGACCGTAAATGTCATCCTGACAGCCTGTCTATGCTGAGTAGCAGCGTATTGCCCCCTTGGGTCCAAACATTTCCCCAATAGGGGCACCCATGCCCGTATAACATGTCCCTGTCCTGCACCCACTTAACTTGGCCCACCTGTCCATCTTCTCATTTTTGCCTAAAATTAGCACTTTGAGTTGGCCGTATGCATTGAGACTCTCTTTATCGCTACGCCCCGCCAATCTACTCGGAATCACGTGAGGTCTTTAGGTTTAAAGATTTGCCCCGCTTTTCCTTGATACCTAGTACTGCTTTACCTTCTACCCGGGTATCCTGATTCATTGGTTAACTTCTGCATGTTTAAGCGCAAAATTTGCTATATAGAGACGATTCTGTCCTTCGGATTTTTTTGAGAAAAGGTCCATGCGTAAATAATATCCTCACTAGTCGCATACCAAACTTGAAAGTTTTACCATTTAAGCTGCAAGTGAGGAAGTTTAGTCGCCGTTCTGAATTATTCGGCTTGTTTCGCCTATGAGACGGCTCATTTTCCGACTTACCCATTAATACCACGTGAACGGGGCTGTCGATCACAAGGCCTGTGGTGCTTTGCATACGACCCTAGGACTGGCTTCGGCCACTGAACGTGGATCCCGCCTAGGTACATCTGACTCTGAAGTCGAAAATGGGCTAGCCATAAATAAAAGAAAGGCATATTACTGCTGCTCAAAAACGGTTAGGGTTTTAATTGAATAAAGATGCTAGTGGCGGAGCCCTGACTTGACAACGGTCTGTCAAATTACGGGTTTGACATTTAACGATACCAAAATAAAAAAAAAATTACACTAATTTGGCTCTAAGGGAAAATCTTGAATAACGTGAGTCCCTAGAAATAGCCCAAGAGTGCATCATATTTGCATCAATATGGCTTTAGTGCTTTCCTACTTCATCCAATTTTGCACGCACGCCACCACCAATGAAAAAAACCGCTTTGCTTAAAAATGGTACCTCGCGATACGGTGCAATTTTATTCTAGCATTGCAAGGATAGAGAAATCCATTTACGTACCTACTTGTATGCCAGATCCCCATTAGAAGCAGCCCCCGTAGACAGCCTACCTGGAAGACCCAATAGGGGACTTCCCTTTGAGAAATACACTATGGCGACACCCAGCTTTGTGTTTGGTCACTGCTAAAATCAAGTTCCACCGACACTCACATTTTCCGGCTATGATTTAATTCAAATCTCAAAGAAAAAACTTCACGACCAATCTGATAGTCAGAGAAAAAGAGAATGATTGGGCTGCGTACTATGGGCTCAGATTTAGTGAAAGTGTGGACGGCCGATTGGCACTTCTCGGACTATCGGCGTGTATTTATGAACTATTTGTCGACTAACGTTCACCAAGTTTAGCAAGGTTACGCCTAAACCTGCATTGGATGCAATAAAATTTTGATGATTAGTGTACCATTAAGGCTTCGTGATAACACTTCGGTGGGCAATGAAAAAAGTCACCAAAGTTCAGGTGATATTAATGCCAGGCAAAGGGTTCATCAAGCGGTCTGAGGCGTAAGGTGGGGGATTTCTACATTTGCCATTGCTGTAGTAAGAAAATGGTTTTGTACACGAATTCTCGGTTGTGGAGACCACTCTCATTAGTTTAACCTCCCGGCTTAAATGTCTTCGAAGGGTATCTTACGGAAAAAGGTCATTGGGACGTGCCCAATTTATTGTAGTCCTACACTGGAATTCTATAACTCAGGTTCCGACATTTGTACATGCATGTGAAATTATGTTGTTACCTAAATATTGGCGGATTAAATATGGTCGCCCAAGCACGAATACCGATTGTCACTCTCACTTGAATTGAATATCCTACAAATGTCAGATTTGGAACTCCCCGAAAAGTTATTTAACGTTTGGTGGAAATTCATCAGCACTCCTCGGTACTAAGATCCACTCATAACTGCTATTCCCCCTGGCCTATTAAGGCTACAATCAGGCGGTGCCCAAGTCCGTTTTATGTACTTTAATTATTCATGAAAGCCGATTAGTACACATGGCTTTGCATTTCAAGCCGAACTGGACCTTGTTGAAAAGCGAAGGGTTTTGTTATTTTGGTTTCCTTAGGAAGTAATTGTAGAGTGAAACGGTCCAATTGAACAAAAGTTACGAATGGACAAACAAAATACTGGATCATATATTCTTTGCGGTACCTTACGAAGGAATCATAATGGGTTGCAGCTCAGCATTCAAAATCAAGAAGTCAAATTCCTTTTCTTGAAGCTTTCATATTGCCCACGTCCTAGATGTGGCGGTATAAGTGCCCACTCTTGTGTGTCAACATACCGACTCATACTTGTCAGGCTGCGATGAGCTTGAACTCTGCCGATGTTAAGCAATAGTCTCGACTATCAGAGGCGGACACTCCTAAGTTGTTGACAAAATGCATTAGAAAAACGGGGGCTTGTTCCGGCATCCTTTATGAACGGGTTTTCATACGGTTGTCGGGGAATAGCATCCCGTCCAAATGAAATGCACTGATGATTTGAACAGATTAGTGTTCTGTGGCTAGGCCAAAAAAAAATAAAATAGTACTAGTATTGCATTGACTTTAAGGCAAATTAAACCTTGCTTTCTCATTTAATGGAAAAGCCGACACCCACTTGATGTTTATGTACTGGAAATGACCGAAATGAAAGTTCCTTACTACATGGTAAAGGAATCGACTCGATGTTGTTATCTAGTTTGAAAAAAAAACTGATTTTTTTGGCAATTATCCCTAGATAGTGATATAGTGGCAGATTTTCAAGTATTAAAGACGCGGCGATAGGTTGGAAGCTAAAAAAAATCGACGATCGGGGAAGATATGGTTTATCTGGGGGTGCTTTTTGTTTCGATTGCCACGGTCTGAATGCGGGCTCCCGTTAATAGTCCTTATCGCATCGCCTGATCCAAGTCCTCACCGTACCAAATAAGTTTAGCGCATTTGTGTACGTTTCGATTTTGTTCACAGAACTAAGAGTGAGCCTTATTGCCGGAACCCAGAGATGTCTGTTCAGATAAACAAAAAAATAATTGACCCTCAGGTTTTGCGAATCGACAAATTAAGTTCAAATGCTTTGCTTTGAGGCATGAACGTGTATCGAGATTGAAGCCCTTGTTTAGATACAAAATTGACCGTATTGGCGTTCATGGCGTCCCAACTTTTAAATGCATACAGAAATGAACCTGGGGTTTTCGGGGAAGACGAATTTCCTAAACGTGGGGCTGATGCCCAACTGACTGACTAGTTCCATCCTTATGATGGTCGGCATTACCCCAAATCAGGATTCGGAAACATGTTAATGAGTAACCTTTTCCTTTTGACTAATACAAAAATGGAGCCGTTTCATCATGGGGTAATACGTTCACCGAATATGAGCCCGTAAACTTATGGGGTAAGGCTGAAAAATTAACTTGCAACCCCAAGATTAAATAGGCAACAATCCGGCTATGATCGGGTACACCAAAATCGGATTCCATTGCCATGATGGAAAACATACAGGGCATAATTTAGGAAGAATGTAGTTAGTTGACAACAGTCATAGCCCTCAAAAATTTAGGCGGGATAAAAGTTTGGCTTCTCGGTGCAAAATAAAATATGATGAATATATTGCATTAATTGACGGGGCTTCGAGATCTATATGTAATTATGGTTGTATTGAGATGCCATTTCCTTGACGTATATATACTTGTTAATTGAATTGTTAGTAAACATAAATAAACCTAGGTCTATTCGTTTCTGTCCCAATATATAATGTATGTAAATTTATCGGGTTTTTAATTATGTAGTAATAATATGGATAAGAGTTGGATGACCTAGGATCTCCAAGGAATACATTGTGATTGTAGATCGTTAGATTCGGATTTTAGATTACTCAATTATAGGACTCCGATGGGCTCATTTATTGTGTAAAATATGCTGTAATCAGCCTCAGCGAGCATACAATCCGATTTGGTATTCGATCACTTATGGGGTAAAGGAATAATGCCCCAATACAAGACGATTTATCACGGAACCTCCTTCTTTTAAAAACTTGCTCCTCAAAAAGGGTAATGAGAATACACTAACCAATTTGAAGTGTTTGGGTGGGGTTACTAACACGATATTCTCGGCTCTCCTTGAGTTCAATCTTGTTGCCTGATGACGGTGATTCTTTGCGGATAATACATATCAAACAAAAAATTCTAAAGGACATGGGGCTCGGTATGAGAAAATACTAGCATGTCGATGATGTTGTATGTTGTTTTGGAAGGACAATAAGGACTTAGACTCATGTCTTAAATGTGGACAATCTAAGTGGAAGGATGAAGTTCATTTGATGATTATGGTGAAATTATTTAAGTAAGAAAAGTGCAAAGGTATTGCGGTGGTTTCCATTAATTCCAAGATTAGAGGTTGTTTATGTGTATAGCATGCATACAAATATGAGATGGCATCAGAGGTGCACAAAACATATTGAGGCATCCCCGTGAAGATGGAGGTGTTCAATAATTTACATCGGACTTCTCATTCGGCCGAGAACGTAAGGCTTGGTCTAATGTCGGATGGGTTTAACCCATTTGGCAATATGAGTACATCACATAGTACTTGGCTTGTCATGCTTGTACCATTGCATGAAACAACCATCATTCATTCTATCCTTGATAATCTCGGGACCAAAATCATCTGGAATGGATATAGATGTGTACCTTCAACCCTTGATTGACGAATTATAGGAACTATGGAATGTAGGGTTCGCATACGTTCACGTCTCAAACGAAAACATTTTATGATCTGGCGAGTTGATGTGGACGATTAATGACTTCCGTCTGTGATTTGTCGGATGGCCTACAAGGGGTGTAAAGGCATGTCCTTGTATGTATTCAGAGGTCTATGGCTAAAATAAGAGAAAAATATTGTTTTATGGGTCATATGCGATACTTGCCCATGGATCATCCGTTTGTAAGGAACAGGAGAACGTTTGATGGTAAATAGGAATTTGAATGTGCCCGAAGTCCCGAGTGGAGAAGAAATATTGAGGCAGTTAGAAGGATGGTATTGAGACAGAGTGTCGGTAAGACACCAAAACCCCCTCCATCGACAAAGAAGGACCGCAAGAAAAAAAAGGAAAAGCAGTTGAAGAAGAAGAGGAAGAAGAATAATAATAAGAACCAAGAAGAACCAGTGGCCCTGAATCTTGTGGAAAAAAGAAAGTATTTTTTTCAGGTTGCCATATTGGAAAGATAACTTATTGAGGCACAACCTTGATGTAATGCACATTGAAAAGAATGTGATGGACAACATACTTCGCACACTTCTAGACATGAAAGATAAATCGAAAGATAACCTTCAAGCCCGTCAAGACTTGCAAGAAATGGGTTTGAGACCTAAACTGCATCCGTACATTGGCGATGATGGGAGAACTTATTTGCCGCTTGCTCCCCACACGATGTTGACCAAAGATAAAATTGCTTCAAGATGTAAGGGTGCCGGACGGTTATGCCTCGAATATTTTCCGATGTGTTAAAATGGATGACCACATTGTCAGGTCTCAAGAGCCATAACAACCATGTTATCATGCAACAACTTCTCCCTATTACATTGAAGGGATCGAAATTGCCAAGTAACATGATCAAAGTACTGGTCGATATGAGTACATACATTCTTGAGGGCATATCTGAAAGCGACATTGACACACGAGGCTTTGGATAGACTTCAAGAACACGTATGACTCGTGTTTGATGGAACAAATATTTCCCTAGCTTCTTCTAGCATGGTCCACGTTGTCATCCACCTTGTCCGTGAATGTCGATTGGGTGGACCCGATGAGACAGATGGATGATATACCACGGAGAGAGGTAAAACATAATTAATTCATAGTAAACTTATTTATTTTATATGTGGATAAGTGCAACGATTGATTGAATGTTGATGTGTAGGAGCCTTGGGAGATTTAAATCCAATGTTCACAACAAAGCGACTCCTGAGGGTTGCATTGCAGAAGGATACATAGCTACCGAGTTAGTGACGTTCTGCTCCGCATATTGAGGTAGTGCATCGATAGTTCACAATAAGCCACAAAGAAATGCAGATGGGTGTAGGGGGCCGGAACACGAGTGAACCTAGATCATATCACATTGATACAAATTCACCGGTATATTATGTTCAACTCTGACGACTTTCACGAACTACGGATGTAAGTCATAGTAATATAAATAGGTTGCATTTTATTGTAACTTAATGACATTCAGTTTTAGTAGTGAACTAAAATGAACGGACTAACTCAATTGTAGGGCGCACATGGAAACGCTTAGGCGAGGTTCGAATATGGGGCAAATGACAGACACTCAGTTGGAGATTCATCATTATTAACAGTTTTGCAATTGGTACCGTGACTAAGACAAGTGTCAAATACGTATTTAAGTAAAGCTCAAATTTTTTCTTACACCCATTCTTTTGCACCAATAGTTAATTGTGCATATACGCTATGTTATGCTCGCAGTCGATCATTTGGACGATCGACGAGGATGGCACTAGGAAAAACTTGTCATGCATTGTAGAGGGCCAATGGTCTCGACAATCAATATAACTGAATGATATGGTCAATGAAAAATTATTAGTATTGCATCGATGTGAAGGAGGTCTCAAACAGTGGCGTTTATTGTGCGGCTGTAAAATCATTGAGGATGGAATACTACGATCGACTAAGTGTATTGTTTAAGTGTGATTGGGCGGACAACACAAGAGGCAGTTGGACAAGTATGGTTTAACGCTAGTAAACTTCAGAAATCTTGTACATAGAGGGATAAAATTCTTGATGAACCTTATGTGCTAACTTCCCAAGTCTCGCAAGTTTATTACTTCAACGCGATAGGGACCCTGATTGGGCTTGCGCCGTGAGGACCAAACCTAGGAATGTATACGTTGGTATGGGTCAAGTGGTGATGATGACCAACCAAGCTACCATGAGACCGATCCTGTTGGATCATAATCATCACTATGATCCACATGGATGACATAGATTACACCAAGATCGATGTACCACCTATTGAGGCGTATGTGATTTAATATAAATTACATTGTCATTAATTTGTTTTTCCTTAAGTAATATGTTTTAATTCATGTGATTGTTCAGTTCGTTTAATTTGATCTTTGCTTGATTTAAAATGTTGATCAGCAATTCCATTTTCCTGAGTGTGTTGGATATTAATTTTTCCTCAGTCATATTAATTAATTTTGAATGTGATTAATATTGCAGGGAAACATGAGTGTTCGGTGAAAGATGAGGGGCCCAAGGCCCACATCCACCGCTGATCGTGCATAGTGGTGGTGATGACAGAGTCTCAGACTGTACCCCATCTCGACCTGATCGTGTATCGACCAGACTCGCATAGGCCGGGTTATTTGGAGTTTGACACCCCTGTGCCTGCTGCTATTGTTAGGGGGGAAACTATCTTGAGGGATAGTACGACTAGAGTTCATGGGCAATCCATATGGTCCATGTGGAGTATATGGATTGTTCTCTTGTATGAGATGATGCCCATGTGGAGCGGTATCCCCGGCCGGGGAGATGATGTGGGCGAGGGTGATGATCCACATGATGTACCACAGCGAGTGGAGATGATAATACCAGATTGACTCGAGGATGTAGCACACCGATGCCCCTGCTTTCCGTAGCTTAAGGAGCACGAGTGCGGGATAGGTATGTTTAGACCTATATGTATGTATGTCATTATTAAATATTTTATATATATTCATTAAATATTGATTGTAAATTTATGTTCTACTTACCAAATGCGATATGAATGATAATATTGAAGTGCTTAACGTGAAGGACCCCCCCACAAGTTATATTCAATACCAGATAGAAACGGTCATTGTTGAGTTCAATGGCATGTAAACCCAAAGGAGAAGCGGCAAATGGCGGATGATGGCAAGATGGTCAGCGTACCTTCATCCGATATCGACGAAAGAAGGTACCGTTAGATAAGAAGGAACTATTTTTTGATGCTTTGATGGTAAGTGTAATCCAATTGTTCTTAATTTAATGTTTTTGATGTGTATATAAATTAGTATGTCAAACTTATTTTCGAATTGAATATCACATTATTTGGTCTATTAATTATTCAATTGTTCACTAATGCAAAAATACTTTTACATAGTGCCTGGCTCGGACATGGCTAAAATTAAAAAGGACTTGTGGAGGGACATGGGCGAGAAGCTAAAGTATTGGCGCGCCGAACTGAAAAAGCCACTAGCCATTCGAGCCGATGACACTCCTGACTTAGTGAAGGCAAGAGCGTCGACAATTATCGAGGGGTATGAGCAGGTGGATGTCGACATATTGCTGCAGAAATGGTGTGAGAAGAAGAATCAGGTTGGTCAATTGTTTGATTGTAGTTGTGTAGCATTATAAGTAAATAATTATTTATCATTTCACATATAAATTAATAAACTAATTTGTGTATGCAGGAATATGCGAGCATATGAAACAAATCAGGCATTGTACACAACACCACATTGCGCAATAAAGAGCTTTGCACAACACGCGCATGAGACGGTATGTTTGTCAAACCGAAATACATACAAATTATTAAATTAAATATTTCAATATTATAATGTGAAAATATGTTTGTATTCGTTGAATTTTGCAGGTCATGATAATGAGCGAAGAAAGGCAGTGGATTTTCAAATGACCTAGTTGAGGAGAGAGTGGTATGCTTGAAACACATGTGTAAATTTTGTTTTTTGTTTTTTATTTTATTTTATGATTAATAATTGGATGTGTGAGATGACCGTGTGTATGTAACGTGCAGGCTGAGATGAGGAGGCTTGAGAAGTCTGACCCTGCTGCACTTGTAGAGGGGCCTGAGGGGACGATTCGGTGGGCACCGAACGATGCATATGCATAGGCTCACGGCAATAAGCCGGAGTATGCGGGTCGTGTTCGCGGCGTCAACAAGAATATTTTGCCGGTGCGGGGACACATCCACTCGTATTACACACCGCGCCCGAATGCTACCCCCTGTCGTAGTTTCAAAAATGATCCAGTCTGCAATTGAATTAAGAGAACAGCAGTTGAGGGAGGAGATGAACCAAGATGGAAGCATTGACTCGATTTACTCGGATGGAGGCGGCGCTCACCAGCGCGCAGATGAGGAGCGGTTTTGATCGCTTGAGGTGAACACTGGGAGTGCTTCGCAGGACGTAGGGTCACCTACACGTATCATCCCCCTATCATCAGGCGATAGAACACAAGGTAACAATATATTGCATTTTATTAACATTTAATAAGATCATATAGCATACCAAAAAAACTTGAAGTATAATTTTAAATGCGTAGATAAAGATCGGAGTGAGACTCGAAATGTGACCCCGATCACCAAAAAGTCGCGTCTTTCGAAGGTGACAAAATGACAACCATTATACGTATAGTGTGGTACGTATTTGTGTTATTTTAGAAAATTGTATTTACTTGAGATATATTTTTGTTGATTGTCGATTGCATGAGTGAGTTTGGTGCATGAGATTGTGTGAGATATAATACATAATGTAATATGTAATAAGTTATATATCTCATGAGTTTGCATGACATATATTTTTCCTTGAAGTTATGGTTGATTTTGGTGCATGAGTTTGTTACTATGGAAGTTGGGGTTGTGTATGTTTGTGTAATATGTAGTGTTCAGGTGAACAGGTATAATATGTTTGTGTATGTTTGTTACTATGGAAGTTGATTTAGTGTGCTGCTTGCAACATCTGCAGGTTTTATATTTGTTTTCACCTGTCTCTGTCTCTCTCCCCCACTATCCTTTACTTTCAACCAAAGTACAAATTTGAAATCTTAAAAGCATTTATATTTGCAGTTGTGATTTGATACAGAGACGATAATGAGGAACTTCTACAAAATGTGTCATCTTTGCTGAAATTTGGTGATCATTTTTTTGGTATTACTTCTGACTGATGTACAATATAGTATGAACTATGAAATAGAGGTTCTTGAATACTTGTTTTGGAAGTTATTTCTTAGTTACATTGGGATTTACTTTGTATACTTGTCTGGATGTATTTATACTAGTTCAAAATATTTTATTTAGCTAGTGCTTTCAGCTGTTTATTTGGAATTTGATGATTTACTTGGTTGTTTGGGTACATTGGTAGCTTTTCTTGGTACTTAAACTAAGATAATGAGGCCTGCATCTATCCACTATCTTTCTTTTACTCTCTTTCAGTTGATTTGGTAGCCTTATCAAGATTATGAATTTTGATCATATTCTAAATTGTTGAGATTACTTGGATTTATCCATTCACAACCAAGTATATATATATTTTTTCATGTCATTTTCTTTTTATTTTTTATTTTTTATTTGGTTGAATGAACATAAAACTTTGTTGTCAGTGATTGGGACTATCTTTGGCTGAGTGTCAATTTAATCCTTTAACATTGGCTAACGTGTCTTTTTCTAGATTATTCGCATAATTTATTTTCATGACTAAACAACTGATTCCCTAGTGTTTTAGGAGAAAATACAATCAAATGTTGGTAGTAAACAGTAGAAGATGTCTAAATGGGAGGATCTTTGGATGAAAAAAATACTGTTGATCAAATTTAATTAAGCCATCTAAATGGCATCCACGGTTCAAATTCTAGTTTTGGTTATATATGAAAACAAAACAAAATATGTGATTGGTTTCCTTGAAGTATAATGTCTACTGTAAATATTGTTTTGGATAAAAAAACTGTTCAATTATTATTCGAAAATGTCACTACCTTGATGATTAATCATCTTGTATTTATTAGTACAAAATAGGCAAAATTGCAGTTTCATGTTAACCATAAGTTCCGTAATTCTGCGAATGAATGATGGTTCTTGTTAGGAAGAATCATTTCATTTTCATGTCGCATTCTTCTTATGTTATAAATTTGAATCTCGATTCTCAAGGGTTGAGTTCTAGTGTTTTATGTTCTATTTGAGAACTACTACAAGTTAGAATTTGTGGTAGATTGGAAGTAACAAATAGAAATGATGCCGCAAATTCTTGTATTCGGTGCAAAATAATTAATTGGTTGCCATGATTTCATGTGTATGTGTCTAGGAAACTAATTAGTTCACTTCTTCAACTTGCCAAAAACATTGATTTTGATCGTTCTTATTGAGAAGGTGTTCTTGGTATATTACAAGCAAGCTATGATTATGTGTATTTTTTCTCCTTTTTTATTTTTTATTTTTTATTTTTTTTATTTTTTAATCCTTTACATAACTATCATGCTCATTTATTTGATATTCTATCATGCTCATTTAATTTTTGTTTCTTTTATTAGTTTCAGTTAGTGCTGGCATGGAAGTCAGGGCGGTCTCTACATTGTTCGATCCATTCAATTCCACGGAGGACTCTAGGTGATGTGTTGGAAACATACATATGCAGTGTTGTCGATCACGTGACTTGTATTTTTGTATCATTGTATTTTTTTGTTTTTCTATGTTATTATACATTGGACCAAAGTGTTGATCTATTTGTACTTAAGTTGTTTGTTAATTGTTTATATAGGATGAATGTGGTATAGTTGGATAATAGTAATGTGTTATATTTACGTAATATAAGCATACGGATGGAGTGTTTTTTATATAATTTTGATTATGAATTTGCTTTTGATTATAGAGATATGATGATTACTAGGTTGAATGTTCAATATTGGTGTGAATTAGGTGGTTTAAAAAAACGAAATAAATAAATAAATAAATAAAAAGGAAAAAATTAAATATTGCTAATGTGTTTGAAATACCCCACATTGGTAAATGAGAATTGCAATTTCTGTAAATGGAATCGCAATTGCTAACGTGTGGACTAACTAGAACGTTAGTAAATGGTAACGTGTGGACTAATTAAAACGTTAGTAAATGGTAGCGTGTGGACTAAGTAGAACGTTAGGAAATGGTAGCGTGTGGACTAAGTAGAACGTTAGGAAATGGTAACGTGTGGACTAAGTAGAACGCTAGCAAATGGTAACGTGTCTATATGTAAAACGTTAGTAAATGAAATCACAAATGCTAACGTATCCATAAATAGAACGTTAGGAAATGGAAAATGAAAACTAATATAAAAAACATAAGCTAACGTGGCAAAAAAAGAAAATGTTACCACATGGTAATGTGTGATATTCAGCCACATTAGCTTTTGTTATTAATTTTTTTTTAAATTTAATATTTGCTAACGTGTGAACAATAACACGTTAGTAAATGCTAACGTTCTACACGTATAACACCTTAGGAGATTTCCATTTCCAATGGCCAGTTTACCAACGTGTTAGAAACGTTAGAAACAGTGTGTATGGCCCGTTTACTAACGTGTCAGATACCTTAAAACGTTAGTAAATTAGCGTTAGTAAATAGCGCCTTTTTTGTGGTATACACGGAGGAGCTTTACGGCCCGGGTGAGTACAAACTCATATAGATGCCTTGCTATTACTTTTCCTGCATTGCATATCTATTTTATATATATATATATCAAACATGCATATTTTGTAACTCTCATGAAATACATTTTGGAACTACGAGGACCTTTCTTTTGTGAAAACGTGTATTTGTTAACAAGATAATAACGAGACTTGTAAAATTGTGCATGTAAAAGACTGATAAGACTAATTGCATCGTATGACATGATACACCGGTATGTGCAGTATAATGGCCATGGACTTACTATACGGGTTAGCTTTATGGTCAATGTGTGCATGTGTAGGGGCTTTGGATCCAATAATTCGTGACTAATGATGTAGCCGTTCCCAATGGATAGTAACTATAGGACGGATGTCATTAGCGGTGTAGGCAACCTGAGGTTAAACTCGGCCGTGCTGCTAGTGTTATGTACGGTATGTTTCGTGAAATGATTGGGGCACCGGCATTGTACTACAAGTCCCTCAAGACAGCGTCAACCTTGCTGAGAATGGGTAATTTTCGGGTAGACCATATTGTTGAATTATTACTATTATTCATGATTATAAACATATATTATATTATATATATATATCACCTATATGATAACTGTCATCTCATAATGTTGCCTGTGTTTTACAAATAAAAGAATCTACAAATTAATGGCAGGTACGTCATGTGGATTTCTACTCACTAAGTCATCAGACTTACCCTTGTATTTCCCTTTTTTCTCTATATGTACGATTATGCTGTTATAGATAGTGGATACCATGAAGCATCCGGTTCTTGTGGAGGAGTCGATCTAGGAGATGCTTGAGGACTTACTACAAGCTTAAGCGGGTACTTATGGTAACTAGTACTTTTGAGTTAAGTTGTAGACATTAGAGCTTGATGTATGCTTGCTTACATATTAAGGTTTAGCATGGATCCCTTGTATTGATGTATATAGTATGATTTTCATTGCTTTAATGATTTTTTGTTAGACGCCTCTGGTTGTATTGATGAATGTTTATAATACTTTATTACTTTTGTTGCTTAGTATCATCTGCTTTTGAGGAGTAGAGGTCTCAAGGTATTTTTGAGTGGAACAAGGTTGGGAGATTTAACCGTGAATTAATTACCGATTAATTAATTCTCTGTTACAATAAGAGGTACTTGTACCAATGCATTGGGTTGCACTTTAGCGATCCTAATGTTTATGGCAAATTTAAGGATTTTTGTTGTTGATAGCTTTTTGTGAGTCTTTTAATATTTTCCCTAAGTTTAGGAAAAAAAACAACTTATAGGGTAGCTGCTGCTAATGCTCTTTCGAGAGCTTGCATAGATGTGAGAGAATGACAGAAAATGGTTTACGTAAATGAGAAGTGTAAATTAGTTTATGCTTCATGAAGGTTATTTTCCTTAGTCAACTGAAAATATTTTCATGTTGACCAACATTTTACGTCGCGCCAAATGCTCAAAAATAGAGAAAATATTGTTTAAAAAATATTTTAGGTTGATCAAATGGGCCTTGAATAAAATATCAACATTTTTGTATTATAAAAGGTTACTTTTTTGTTTTGATGAAAAAAATGGGCCAATCTTCAAAGGTTTAACAAGTCAAAATACAAACTCGGCCTTTGATCCTAATACAAATACAAGTTGAAGTTGGAGAAACCCAAATCATTCTTTACGGGTCCAAAAGTTTTCAAGTTTCTTCTCCTCCCTCGGTCTGAAATTCTTCCAAAACCGTAACCCTCCAAAAAATACACACACACACACACACACTCTCTCTCTCTCTCTAAATTCTGTAGCCATGTACGAAGGTGGTGAGTGCATGAATATTCATATATTTTTTCTCATCTAACACTTTTAATTTTGTTTTATTTTTCAAATTTTCTCACTCATTAATTTTACTCTTTTTTTTTAATTTTTTTTTATTATTTTACAATTTTACAGATGAGGTACCAACTATAGTAATTGACTTAGGCTCGTATACTTGCAAAGCTGTGTTCCCTTATGTAAGTGCTTCTACGCCCGAGTGTTCAGAATTCAAAGGGTCGAGTCCACTCACTCATACTCTCTGAACTCACAATGTGGCCCTTTGCTGCTATTCTTGGCCCGAACACTCACAATTTTAAAGGCTAATTGGCTATTTAGTATGAATGCTATTTTCAGGAGATGTAACTTGTTGTTTTTTTTTTTTCTTCAAATATTACCATTGGAAGTGGAAGTATAGTCCAAATGCTTGGAAAATGTATGTATTATGGTCATATCCATAAACTAAAAATTATTTTGGAAGCCATGCATCTTGTGATCTTTGGATATAGGATGCATTTTTTGGGTTATTGGGTCTCACAATGATATCAATGTGTTAGAACGGTCTTCTATATTTACCAATTTAGATGAAGGGTGTGCACCTTCAATCACTCACTCAATGGTCACAACTATACGATGAAATACTATCTTACTGATGGTATATATCATTTATGGGCAAAATTTGTAAAAACAATTAATGCTCCATAAGGAAATAAAAGAAATAAATTTGTTGAAACTCAAGAGTTAGCGAGGAAGGACATAGATTCGCATTTGGAGTACTTCAAGTGGTTTGATATTGTGCGAGACCACAGACGCTTACACAAACTTGAAAGGCTTAAAGAGATTATGGCGGCGTGCATAATATTGCATAATATGATCGTTGAAGACGAAGATTTATACCTTAAAGCAGATGACTTTGATTATGAACAAATCAATGAAAGTCCTCAAATCACCATCACATTAGCAATATCCAGTATATAGAAGATCGAGAAACTCATTCTTAACTCTAGTTGGATCTTGTCGAGCATTTATGGCAAATATAGGGCCAATAAGAATTTTTTATTTAAAATTTTGTATGATTGCACTTGACTATTAAATTGTATTTGGTTTTTTTTTTTTTGGTCAATATCCAGTATATTAACAAATATATTAAAAAAAAAAAAAAAAATTCTTATAATTGCACTATGCCTATTAAATTGCAATTCATATGATTGCACTTTTTTAAGTACTAAATACTAAACTCTTTAAATATTTAGAAACATTTAAAAGTAACCGTTTATGGCAAATTTAAGGACTTTTGCTATTTTTTGACATTTCTCTAAGTTTAGGAAAGAAAACTACTTATAGGAGCGGTTGCTAATGCTCTTATGATAGCTTGCATAAATGTGATAGAATGACATAAAATGATTTATGTATATGAGAAATATAAACTAGTTTATGCTTCATGAAGGTTATTTTCCTTAGTCAACTGAAAATATTTTTCAAGTTGACCAATACTTTTATGCCACGCCAAATGCTCAAAAATAAAGAAAAACATTTTAGTCAATCAAATGGGATTTAAATAAAATATCAACATTTTTGTAAAATAAAAGGTTACTTTTTTTTTTTTAAAAAATTTTATTTTAGTAATAAAAAGGCCTATCTTCAAAGGGAAAATGTTAGGTGCTTTTCTAATGTTCTCTTAATGTCCTTCTAATTGTGATGTGACTTTTAAAATTATTGTTGAATTTAAGATTATCATTATTGACTTTTAATCTATTGCTAATTTTAAAAGTCACATCATAATTAGGAGGATACCAAGAGAACACTAGAAAAACACCTAATAGTTCCTCTTCAAAGGCTTAACAGGTCATGGGTCTGTCTACCCCAAGCCTGGCATCTGATCCTAAATACAAATACTTGTGGGAGTCAGAGAAACCCAAATCCTTCTTTATGGGTTAAAAAGATTTTGAGTTTCTTCTCCTCCCTCGATCTGACGTGTAAAGAATTTTGATGTTCATTTTGTGTTTCTGTATATAGAATGGGATGAACGTATGAATGTAAGAGATGAAGAGATAGAGAAATAGAAAAGGCAATGAGATTGAATTGGACTAATCCAAATGGATGGTATTGAGTTTTCAAGACACTCAATAAGTCTCCATGATTATAGATTACAAGTAAAGGCTTCAAGCTATTTCCATAAGGAATTACAGTTATGCTGCTGGCAAAATATACTATGCAATCAGCCTAACAATCCCCTCTAACAGCAATCTAACAGGCTTGGTATAGTTATAACCAAAAGCCCAACCGCTACAACCCACTCCTAACAAACCACAAACAAACCCATTTATTAACAGCCCAAATAACTAACTTCTAACAATCCACTACAAGCCCACTCATTAACAGCCCAAGAAACAAAGCCTGCTCCACTCTACTTCGCAGCCCCTCTTCATCTTCAATACGGCAGCGTTTTGTTGTCAGCTAACTCTCTCAACTGCCCATGGCCGTACACGTGTATTTCCCACACCACGGCACGCCCACTTGACTTTCCCCCAATCCTTTCTGAATCCCTAACGGCCCCGCTTCTACCCTTCTTCTTCTAGGTTTAATCTCACAATTAAACCCTAAAACACCGGACACGGCGTTCTTCCAAAACCCTAACCCCCCCAAAAAAGCGAACTATCTCTGAAATCTGCAGCCATGTACGGAGGCGGTGAGTGAATGAATATTCACACACACACATATATATATATATATTTTTTCTCGTCAAACACTTTCAATTTTATTATTTTTCGAATTTTCTCACTCATTAATTTTACTCTTTTTTTTTTTTTATAATAAAATTTTATTATTTTACAATTTTACAGATGAGGTATCAGCTATAGTAATCGACCTAGGCTCGCACACCTGCAAAGCTGGTTACGCCGGCGAAGATGCGCCCAAAGCTGTGTTCCCTTCTGTAAGTGCTTCTACGTCCGAATAGTCAAAATTCGAGTGGCCGAGTCCACTCAACTCACAATGTGGCCTTTTGCTGCTATTCTTGGCCCCAACGTTCACAATTTTAGTATGAATGCTATTTTCAGGAGATTTAACTTGCTGTGTTTTTTCCAAATATTACTTAAGCTCCAGTTGTTTCGTTAAAAGGATGTAACTTGCTGTGTCTTTTTTTTTCCAAACAATTGACCGTGACAGTTGTTCACATGGGTACATGAATTTTCTGTGATTAGATGTCACCGCAGCTTAATCTTCTCTCTTGAGTTGTTAGATGCAAAATATATTGTCCAGTGTAATATAATTTTTTGTACATTGAAGAAGTTTTTACTCCCCTTAATCTTGAAGGTTTGGGAACTAGGAGTTTGCTCACTTTCAATCCGGCTCTTTTGGGGGAAGTGGTTATGGAGGTATGCTGTGGAGAGAGAGGGGCTTATTGGCAATAGGTAGTGGATAAAAAAATTATGGTAGTTAGGTGAGAGGTTGATGCTCTAATGTTGTCACCGGGCCATATGGAGGTGAGTTTTTTGAAAGATATTAGGAGGGTTTGGGATGCTGTCTCTAGTTTTGTTGGTATAGAGGTGGGTGATGGTGCTTGGATGAGGTTTGGCAAGTCGTTTGGTGTGGGAAACGTCCTCTAAAGGAAACCTTTCCCAGTGTTATTTTGCATTGCTCCGGATAGGGATGCTTTGGTGGCTGACCACATTTTAGCTCATAATGGAGAGGTGCAGTGGGATATGAATTTTATCATATTGATGCATGATTGAGAGGTGGACGTTGTTTCTTCTCTTTTCAATGTTTTGTATTATGTTTGGTTGGGTCAGGGGACGAAGATAAGATCTTCTGGACGCCTTCGAAGAGACAAAGGTCAAAACTTTTTATAAAGTTCTCATTCCCAATGTTGATTTCTCTTACATTGGGAGGACTAAGGCTCCTTTAAGGGTGGCTTCACTTGGACGGCATCCTTAGGGAAAATTGTCACTATGGATAATCTTTGTAAGTGTCACATCACAGTGATGAATTGGTGTTGTGTGTGTAAAAAGAGTGGGGAAACACTTGATCATCTCCTTCTTCATTGTGATAGTACGGGAGAGTTGTGGAATGGTAGAGTGGGTTGTGCCCGGAAGGGTAGTAGAGCACTTGGCATGTTGGAAAGGATGGTTTGGTCGGAATAATTTTAATTGTTTGGCATGTAATCCCTTCTTGTTTAATGTTGTGCATTTGGAGAGAAAGGAATGTCTGAAGTTTCGAAGATTGCGAGAAGAGTTTGGAGCTACAACTGCATTTTCTTAAATCACTCTTTGGGTGGATCTTTGTCAACGCCTTTCTCTAGATCTCTAGCTTTGTAGCTTTTTGTGCACACTTTCTTCATTCTTGATGTTGTTGGATGTTTTTATCTTGTATACTTCCTGTTTATTTGGGTTACTCCCCTTGCACTTTTAATGAATTTGCTTTACTTATTAAAAAAAAAAAAATCTTGGAAATTGTAGTGTATTTTTCTTTATTCTGGCATGTAAAGCAGTTAAAAACTAATGTTATTATATGTCTATGCTTGTTAAGGTTGTTGGAGCAATTGATCAAATGGAAGTGGATGACACTGAAAAAACTGAAAATAACTCTGGATCTGCACTAGATTCTAAAAACACTGTCAGAACGCTTGATTCTGAAAAAGCCAAGGGGAAACGCAAATTGTTTGTTGGATCTCAAGCCTTAGGTTTTCGCCGGGATCATATGGAGGTAAATTTTCTAGTTATTTTCTGTTAACAGGGGGACTTTGATAGGATATTTCCAGATTGTTTCATGTTTTAAGGTTCTGACTATCTTTTCTGCTTTCTATTAGGTACTGTCACCCATAAAGGATGGAGTTGTTGTTGACTGGGATATGGTTGACAACATATGGGACCATGCTTTTAGGTAATTACTGAGGGTGATATTCATCTACTTCTTTTCTGGTGCTCATGAAATAGAGATGGCTTGGGCTAATAAATCGTACAAACATTATATGATTGGCAAATAATGATGAACGTATGATATCTTGCAGTTTGGAGATATGGCAAAGCTACTGTCATTTCTCCATCTTGAGTGGTAGAATGATACTTTAGAAGAAATCTTGAACCATCGATGTTGACCCATTATATTGATTAGGAAATTAGGCCTCATTGTACCTGTAATGTTTCATTTCCAATTCCCTAAAACATGATATTAGAAGCCTAAAGTGTTGCCACCCATAGATGAGGTGAAGTCTGAAGGATCCCATCGTCATTGCTCTCTGTGTGTGTGTAGAAAATATGTTTCTATGCTACCAGATCAAGTATTTACTTATGCATGTACTTTTACATTTAATGCTATATTCCAAACAACATATAACTATGTCATCTCTCTTGCTTGAAAACAATCAAATTTTGTATGTAACTATGTGAAAGCATTTTGATTTTTGATTTAAAAAATCATTTATCAGCTTAGATTAATGAGTTCTAGTTCAAATAACACATCTACTTGTGAGCACTGGGTGGAGGTTTGCTTGTGGGTTCAAAACCCATCAGAGGTTATCAATAAAAAAAAAAGCAGTTATCAGTCTAGAAATTTGTACTTCCTTTCCTTCTTATACTATTTGATTCTTTTTTTCTCAAATTATGTTTCCGTATGCTGTAACTGGTTGCCCTTCTGCTTTAGGGAATGCCTATTGATTGATCCTAAAGAGCATCCAATGCTACTTGCAGAACCATCTTCCAATACTCAACAACAAAGAGAAAGGTGATCTGGCACTGTGCAATATTTTTTCTTAGTTGATGATACACTTGATGAGTGCTTCTCATTATCAACTCATTTTAGAGCATTTCATGGATTTATAATCTTTATGTGAGTAGTATGGTTATTTAAGAGCTACTGAGAATTGGCTTAATTTAGTCATTCCTTGCAGCTTTATTTGTCTGTTATTTCCTGAGTTATAGCTGGTATTTTTTTTCCTCAAAACTTTTGAGGAACAGATATTGGTAACTGTTGAGTGAAGACTGCATAAATATGTTGACATTATTAGTGTAAACAAGGTCTTCTGTGGTACAATGATAGTTCTAGTGTTTACGTTCTGCAAAATGAAACTGAGTTCAACAAAAAGCTATCTTGCATCAAGAATTTCAGCTGAAACTTGGGGGGAAAAAAAATCTAAGGACTAGCAAATTTTAGAGTAACTCCTGTTTAGGATATCTTTCATTAACTGACTAGGTTCTGTCCTGATAACTCTTGTAAGAATTAATTTTTGAAGTTGTTCATTGTGAGAGAACAGCCAATCTATTTGTTCAACACATATAACTTGGATTAAGGTGCATGTATGTACTTCTGGTCTGGAAATGGGCTGGGTGCAGGCCTCTTGGATGGGCTGCAGGAGAAGCCCATTGATGGGTCGTATTCTGGCCAGGTCTCCGGGCTGATTTCCAGGTCCGGTTCTGGGCCGGATCCCGAGCTGAGTGAGGTTTTGTGCTCGGTTTGGGTCCCCGTGTCCTCTGGGCCTGGATCTGTTGCTGATTCCGGTGTCGGTGATGGTCCCGTGTCAGGTGACAGTGATGGGGTAGGCTCTTCTGTCGGCGATGGGGTTGTTGCTGGCATTGGGTCTCCCGGTAGTGCTGTTGCTGTTTCTGTGGCCGGGGATGGGTTCGTTTCAGCTGCCGGTGATGGGATCGTTTCAGCTGACGGTGACGAGGTTGGTTCTGTTGTTAGCGTTGGGTTTGCTGCCGGCGGTGGGCCTACCAGTTTTGCTGTTGCCGATTATGCTGCCGGTGATGGGTTCGCTTTAGTTGCCGGTGACGAGGTAGGTTCTTTGATTTCTGGAGCCGTGAGGGATCTAGTTTTGCTTTGCCGGATCCTTCTTTTCTGTGACATCGGCTCGTGCCAGGTGGGTGAGACCGCTTTCGTTAGCGTTCGTCGATGTCGAGTGTTCATCTAGCTCGACATTTCTGATGAGTGTTCGTCCCCGGGTCTGCTGAGAACGAGATTATTGAGATGTCACAGTGACAAGTCACTTGCTGTCTCTGCTAGGAAGGATTCGCAGGCCTGGTTCTTTGGGTGGGTGAGGGCTAGTGTGCAGCATGATGAGAAGCTTCTCGCCAAATTGGACGTTATTGAAGAGAGAACGAGGCGAGCTAAATTGGATGCTCTCTCCGGATCGTACTATAGAGATGTTGCAGATGCGGAAAAGCTTGCGTCTATGGATGTTGAGAGGGGGCAAGTTTTGGCTACTGCTTGGCTCAGTGTGCAGGACGAGGAGTGTTTGTGAGGGTATTTGCTTTGGGTGCTCCTTGGGAGCTTAGGGCTTTGCTTTGGGTGCTCCTTGTGAGCTTAGGGTGTTTGTTTTGGGTGCTCCTTGTGAGCCTTGGTGTCTAGACGACGTTTATTTTTATCGTGATGTACATCATTTCTTTAAGTGATGTACCCCTGTGTAATTGTGTTGCGCCCCCTTTTGGGTTTTGGTATATACAATTTTACTTATCCAAAAAAAAGATCCAACAGCCGCCATGTTGATGCAGTTCTGAATATGAATGAAAGGAAAAGAGAGTTTAAGAGGGAAATTAGAGAGCTAGTTCAAGCTATCAAATTAGCTAGAATACCCAAACTCAATCTTTATGAGAAAGGGAGAGAAAAGCCACAAATGTTGGCTGAAAGTTCATTCAATTCTCTGGAAAAAGCTGCTCTTACAACTTCAGAAAACTCTAAACAAGATAATAAGTTGATTCCCTAGTTAAGACACGATCACAACCACTAACTCAAATCTATTCTAATGATTCTAAGTCTGTCATGTAGTGGTCACATGCCTAATAAAATAGTCACATGACTTGTTACATAAAAATTAAAAGACTTAACATAAAAAAATACTAAAGTTCAAGACACAAAACATAAAAAAAATCAACTAAGATTGATCACATAATCAAACTTATGGACGCCTAGGCTTCCTTTTAGTGTTTCTCTTCGGATTATCAACTGTTCGTAAAAAGTCCTCTTCTATATGCTTTGCATCACATGTACTGACTTCAAAGTGAATAAGCTTGGACAAAACCTTTAAAGTGCTGACCTTTGCACTCTCTGCCTCAGATGGGTTACCTACAATTTAAGAAAGGATGATATATATTATCCGGGTCATACTTTCTTCATAAGCTTTATGAGAAGATAACCTTAAGCAAAAGTGCAAAAGCAACTTATTGTGGAGATGATGATGTCAATTTGGGTGATTGGAAATGTTTTAAGGTTTAGGATTATGAAAAGGAAAATGCTAGGCTTACAAACACATTTTACAAAATCTTTTACGATATGGCACAACATGATTAGGTTTCTCAAAATTTGAATTTATCTTATATCTAATCATGTTGTGCCACATCAGTTTGTAAACATTTTTTTGTAAAATATGTTTGTAAGCCTAGCACTCCTCTTATGAAAACTAAGACTTAATATTACTCTTTTAGAAAGTGGATTGATCTTACGCATAAATGCATTTTAGTAGAAATTGTCGAGAATAGGGTGCCAGTTGTATAAAAATGCTTTGCATGTAGTATGAGCATAAGTGCTATCCTATAGTCTAATAGGTTCTTTTATAACATTTAAATTGGTTTGATTAATGGAGGAAAGTTTAATTTCATGGTTTAAATAGCACATATTGTTAAGTTCTATTGGATGGAAAGCATGGTAATTGATTAGTGGTTTCTTTATAAAATCTAGACAAAATAAAGGTTCTTGTCACACAGGGCTATATTCATTCATTATCTGGCTCCAACATTGCATATTTGCTAAATAGTTTTTATTTAGTTATTTTATTTGTTGATGATGAATAATTCTACCAACCTAACTCAATAAAGCTTTATTTCTTTTATTGATGACCAATATTAATGGTTTTAGGTCTTTGTATTTTATTCTTTAGGATATTAGTTTGTAGTAAAAGAGTTTGATTTTCATGTATCTGACAGGACGGCAGAGCTTATGTTTGAGAAGTACAAAGTTCCCGCACTATTTTTGGCCAAGAATGCTGTATGCCCCTAGTGGACCCATGAACTCACTTCAAATTGTATCAGTTTCATTATCAATATGAATATTCTCTTTTTCCTCTCCTTTATCAAGAAATGTCAATATGGTGATTGATTGGAGTGCTTGTTGATGCCAGGTTCTCACATCTTTTGCATCAGGGCGTGCTACCTCATTAGTTGTTGACTGGTAGGATATATGTAATTATTCAGTGTCAGTTTCGGTTTCTCTTCTTGCATTACCTTTCTACCAAATGCTTAAGTGTTATTGTTTGAGAGGCCTTTTAGTTTAGGCCACTTTGTATATCATATTTAGATTGTATTTCTGTGATATTTTGCGATATTTCATGCTATGGAGTAAGATTGCTTGAATTTTAGTGTTTGTTGGGGCTTATCTTAGGAGTTTCATATTGGCTCAAACCTTCTCTCCTTTTCTCAAGTTACTTTTTCTTTACACTGTTCCTTAGATTTTTATAGGTGGAATGGAAAACATTTGAATTTGCTTTAATATGTTGGGCTACACCGTTAAGACACCAAAAAAGTATCACAAAGCTGTGAAAGAAGTACTTGAAAAAAAATAGAAGATAAATGCATATATGAGCTCAAAAGATGAAGAGTATTGGAGATATTACAAAAATGCGCTCCTCATTTCTGTGGTTTGGTTTCATTTGCAATATGCTTGCTGTTGCAGAGGTATTAGAAGTTTGAACACTGAATTTCATCAAGTTCTTAGTAAATTTTTCAGCACAATTTTGTAAGGTAATTAATCGATTCTCAAAATTTTGGAGTTAAAAGAAATTGACTTATTAATTGATATTATGTTCCTTTTGTAGTCTAAATGAATATGTTAGTAATTTTTTGAAATCTAAAAGAATGTTATTACTTCTCTGTCCTTCTCCATGCAAGAAATCTGTTGATTAGAATCTTCTTGTCAATAAAAATGCGCTGTGTGCAATTGTTAAGTTTTTCCTTGTCACTTATATTTTGATCTAATGTTTATCCTCTTCTAATATTTCTTGATATATGTTAGAAGCAAAACTAATGTATGATATTTTCTATAATTACCAACTAATTCAGTGGTGGAGGATCAACTACAGTTGCCCCAGTGCATGATGGTTATGTTCTTCAGAAGGTATTGCCCACCTTCCAACCAAAAGAAAGAATGACTTGCTTCACAATTTTATTTGAGTTCATATTTTCTGTTTACACATCTAGCAAACTCGGTTTGTTCCCAATTTCTACACATGGGATTCTTGCATGTGACTTAAGCACTTAGTTTTGAGAGGATCTGATTACTGTTCCTTTTTTTTTTTGGTGTGTGTGTGTGTGGATATATATAACCCTAAGAGGTTGGCCCACGTGGTGGAGGCCTTGGTCTTTGGGGTTTGCTCCCTTCAAGGTCCAAGGTTCAATATCTCATGGGTGCAAACAATTCCTTGGGGCCACACCACCACCTGGTGAAAAGCCAGCGATTTAACCAGTTTCGTGTAGCGAAACTTTTGAGAGTAAGGTGCATAGGACTGAGGTTTTTTTTACTCTGCAGGGGTGGGTCCGAAAGGCCTTGCCTTGGAGAGGTTTCCCGACATAATATATATATGTATATTAACCAAGTTTTTGTGCAATATATCAATATGTGGGTGTGTGTGTTGGTAGCTTTGTGTGCTTAAAAATTTTCTTCAAGTGATATTATGATAACTTCTCAATAAATCACGTTGTCCTTTATGTACTATGCTGACTTATTGTATAAAAGTTATTAGCCTGTTAGTCGATAAGTTTCTATGCCCATCTTTTGTTGACATCTTCTATATTTTCACACAATAACGTTACTCAGTGATCATATATAAGCTTCACTTTTAGAAATTAACATTCACCTTATATGTCTATAATGTGGCCCCCCCTTCCCCCACAGGCATATGAAAGGACTATTTGTTCATGCCTGTATGTTAAAAGTTTTGATAAAGCTTTTCTCAGCTTGTAAAAGATTCTTTGCCTTGTTATTACATTTGCAACTATAGGCTGTGGCATCTTCTGCAATTGGAGGAGAATATCTCAGTGATTGCTTAATGAAAAGTTTGGAAAGCAAAGGTATTATGGTAAGTGGCTAGAATAATTTTTTATCTTGAAAGACAAATCAATTGTCTCAAGGTGCTTAGCTTCCTTTCTTTTTAGTTTCAGAATGTTTTCTTCTTGTCTGTTGCAGATAAAACCCAGATTTTCATTCAAGAGAAAGGAAACTCGGCCAGGAGAGTTTCAGGTATGTAATGATTATCAGTGGTAGTTTCTTTTGTGCACATAAGTCATTCATTTTTTTTCCTCTTTTTTGTGGTATGGAATTGGAAAGTATCATATTTCAATCTCATGTCTTCCCTCACCTCGTCTGTCTTGACTTCTTGCTATGCTTAGAACCACAACATTATAATACCTACATGGTCCGGTAGCGTCCAAGCTTTATTGGAGAAGGCTCATGTGAGAATTGTTTTTGGGGGGTCAGAAACATAGGACCTTATTCACTAAGAATTAATGACGTCTTTAACAATGAATTCACTTGGTCCAAATGGAAATGTTGGCACTGAAATTTGGTTTCATTTTCCCTAAGATATACCTGGTTCCCATTTGATAATCTGACGCTCTGCTTATAATCAAAGGCCCTTGAAATCCAAAAAGCTGTTGTTGCCCAAGATTAGAGTTAAATTCTCAGAAAGAGGTTCGTCTTCCGCACCTTGACCATTGTTCCTCTTATGTGTCTTGGTTTATTTACCAAAAAGTTTGATGCTTCTCTGTATGTGTCTTGGTCTATTAGACTATTACAGTGCTTCTTGGTTTGAGAATACATTTTATTGTTGCACTACAAGATAACTCAAGATTCTTAATTCTGCCTTCCATTATTATGTTGAATGAAAAGAACTACATTTTCTAATTTTGTATTCACATTTGCTTCTGTTGTATGCTTTTTCATACATTTCCTAATTTTGTATTCACATTTGCTTCTGTTGTATGTTTTTTCATGCTTTAAGTCATCAGGTGCATTTGTTAACATTATTCAATACTGTCATTCTTTAGACACTTAACTTTTCTGAATCTCACAGACAGTAGACATGGATTTTCCAAATACAACAGAAAGCTACAGGCTTTACTCCCAGGTCTGTGAGTTCACAGTTATTTATTTATTTAGAGAATGCTACCAGTACTCAACATTTTACTCCCCCACCCTTACACCGGACGTGACAGTTGCCACATCATATTTCCACTATCTAGCACCCATTTAATGTGTAAAATAGGGTTGCTTTCTGACATATTTGGGCAGAATACTTGGGCACAAAATCCAAGAGGTTTTTGGGAGAACCTCACCCTCTTCTTTTCTGAGCATTTTCACTTTCACGATCGAAGGTAGATTGCTTTTTCTAGGTGAATTGAATGAAATCCTTCAAATCCTTTCAGTGAGCCTTGCTTTTTCTTCATCCTTATTTTTAGCAACAACTCTGATCTCCTCCTAATTTGGTTGAAGGACCTACATAAAGCAGGAGAACTGCCTCAGATCCTCAAGTGTGGTCATCTTTTTATTATTGAGTTTCCAAAAGAGTTTCAGAGAAACATAAAGGAAAGAAATTGAATTTCAAAGGAGTTTTGGAGAACTAAAAGCAAGGCAAGAAATTGGTTGAGAGTACGCCAATGCTCTTTGGGTCTCTCGCTCTGTTTTGTGCTTCTACTTTGTTTTCACAAACCAGGCATTGGTCATACTTTGTTATTAAATTGACTTTCTTTAATGTACTTTATTAAAAAATGGCCTACTTTGTAAGTTTTCAGTAGCTTGCTGACAAGAATGTGGGTGTACAATACATAGATTCAGAGAGATTCTCCTGCCTTATATGGGTCCTTCAGCCAATTTCTTGCCTTGCTTTTAGTTCTCCGAAATTCCTTTGGAATTCATTTTTTTTGTTTTTTTGCTTCTCTGAAACTCTTGGAACTCAATAAGAAGAAGATGATCACGCTTGAGGATCTGAGGGGTGGTTCTCCTGCCTTATGTAGGTCCTTCAACCAAATTAGGGAGGAGATTAGAGCTGTTGCTAAAAATAAGGATGGAGAAAATGCAATGCTCCCAGAAAGGATTTTGAAGGATTTCATTCAATTCACCCAGAAAAAGCGATCTGCACCTTTGGATTGTGACAGTGAAAGGCTCTACAGAAGAGGGTGAGGGTTATACCTCCCAAAAAGCCCTTCGATTTTGCACCCAAGAATTCTTCAGATGGGTTTGGTTTGGGATAGTGGAAACCATCTGCCACGTCAGGGTGTTAGGGTGAGGGAGTAAAATTTGGTAGCACGGGTAGCATTTCTCTTTATTTACAGGATTTATCCTTTATATTTTATATGCTAGGTGCACCCTTTCATTTTTTTCTGGTCGTTTTCCTGTTGCAGAGGGTAATCTCTAGTGATATTAAGGAATGTGTATGTCGAGCTCCAGATACTCCATATGATGGTTTGTGTCTTCCCATACGTACACCTCCAGCTGCTTTTCTACTCTGTTTTTGCGCATCACATTTTTTCTAATTGGAGATTCATATATGCATGCATGTCTTTGCTTAACTTATTTGGGTAATGTGTTTGTTTTTTTTGCGATTACTGCTTTGTCTGCAAGGATGTTTCTTGTATTCATAAAATTTGCGAATGCATTTTTGGATGTTTTCCTCATTGTTTGAAAGGCTTCTACTTATCAATAATAATAATAATAATAATAAAAATTTGCAAGGGTTCCCTAACTCCTGGTGATAGGTCCAGTACCTGATTTTCCATTATTTCTTCCATACCTTCCACCAAGGCCCTCTAGTTTGGTACTTTTTAGGGGGTTTGGGTTGGGAATGGATTTGTAGATGACACATCTTGGATCCTCACACGTTAATTTCTAGCAAAGCATGCTCTTTATAGAATTGATGTCTTAATTCTGCAGCATTAGACGCTGAGAGGACTCGAACATGTGTGGACACATGATCATGGCATGTGGCTGACATGAGTTGGAACAGTGTTAGTTATTGTTGGAAGGAATGTACTCAAAGGTGCCCCATCTAGTGGATACATTTGGCAATATATATTTTGGTATCTTTACTCATGAGTGTTTGAAGATAAATTTATCTTCCTAGATTAAAGGTACCCTGCATAGCACAACTATATCTGGTCATTAGGGTTTGAGGGCCATGAGCCTACTTAAGGACTACTGAGATAAATTAATTCTTTCAAAACTAGGTTAAGTTTAATCTTGGAAATTTTACAAGGTTCAATTTAACTTAGTTTTGAAGGAATTAATTTGTCTTAGTAGTCCTTAAGTAGGCTTGTGGCAAACAAAACAAAAAAGAATCTTGGAAAATGTCAGGCCTGAGAAGCCAAGAATTAATACTTTCAGATTAGCATTAGACAATATACAATTAGTCTTGTTCTTCTATATTTAACCTTGATAATGTTGTTAATGCTCTTAAGATTAAATCTCCACTGCATAGGGAAATGCTTTGATCTTTTAGACGCATCAATCATACTAAGCATTCTCTTATATGTCCTTGTTGTCACAGAAAGTGCTTATTCAAACATTCCAATGACACCATATGAGCTACCTGATGGCCAGTAAGTCCCATACTCTTTTGTTACTAGTAATCAGATTTCATCTTGTTTCATTGCTTAGCATCTTTGAATTTGTTGGTTCTTGTCTCTGTAACCTTTATGGATTCATGAGGCACAATGTGGCATCATAACAACATAATATTACCTAGTTTTATTCTGCTTGATAAGCTTTATATTGTTGTTTCTAATATTGATATCTAGTTATTTTATTCCACATAACACAGGACAATTGAAATTGGATCTGACAGATTCAAGATTCCTGATATTCTATTTAATCCATCGTTGGTTCAGGTGGGTGGCTTGCAAATTTACATAGTGTCAAATTTTTATACATATATATTTCAGATAAATTGGAAGATTTGGGTGCATATCTGATTTAATTCTGTTGTTATTATCTTTCTCACTCAATTGACACTTAATATTTGTCTTTAAACCTTAATCTTGTCTAGTCTATTATGATTCTATGGGGTTGAGATAGCTAAGTCATTTTGCCCGTTTATTGGCTAAGTTGGATTCTACCTTTAAAAGTCCAATTGGCTCTCTGTTAATTCTAACTTTCTAACTTTAACTGGTAACCTTTTCTATTACATTGCTTTAGTAAGACACTGAAAGATAAGTCGTTTGCTTGAACATGGTAGAAATTAGATCTGGCTTTGCCAATCTCTCATCTATGTTGATGCAGTTTGAAGTTCTGGAGATGTCTGATTGTTATGATGCGGAAAATATTCATCAATGGTGGAGAAAGGATTTTTGTTGTTTTATTTACTTGGCCTCTATGAGCTCAGAACAGACATGTTGTCACTTATGTCAGAAAATTTTGGAACTGTGTTGCAGCGTAGTCTCTAGACTGTCTCCAATAGCTTGCTTGATTGCTGTAGCTTGCTTTCTCTAGCTGGGGTGTCAGATTTTTATGTTGAATTTTAAAAAATGATTGTGGAGACCCAAGAGGTAGCTCAATCAGCTCAGATCACGCCTCATGAAGCAGAGGTTACTAGTTCAATTTTCCCCTTCCCCTTCCCCCTTGGTGCCAATTACCTAACAAAAAAATATGTACATTGTAGAGAAATTGGCTTTAATTGCTTCAGTTATACTATTCATGTTTTGAATAGCTCACTTGTAAGCACCATGTGATTAATGAGAATTTTTCTTAACTAACAACAGTTTTCCTGCACTTTAGCTTATTCCCAGTGTGCATACCATCTTCCTTGGGTTTTGGATATGACATTTGTTGAACCCCTTCTCCTTTATTAGTTAACTGGGGCTTTATTTTGCCATTATTGATTGTATATTCAATCAAAAAGCCAACTTACTCTTGGCTTTACAAGATTCAAAATGCAGTACCAATATTTCTATCGGCCCATGAGATTGATCAACAATTGAGTCCTACTTGTACCAGCCTTTTATCATATTCTGAGTGGAAAACACTTTGGAAACTCAGGTTGCATGAAAGACTCGAACATTTCTCTGGAAACTTTCCTGGAACATCTTGCCTACCAAACCAACATTTCCTGATTCATCCGCTTATCTACTCCTGAAGACTAAGCTACCCAATATGCTACTCTCATCTGCAGTCAATAGAGCACCTCTTTCTTGGCTGCAACGGAGCTAGAATCACTTGGTGTGAATTACAATGGCCCATTAATTCCTTCATTTTTACTGACCAGGCCATTCATGTTTGGATTAAATCTATTTTGGATCCTCAAGCAACTCTTTCTATCGCGTCGGTGGAGGTGCATCATTTCCAGATTTTTGCCTCTTTCATCCTGGATTTTATCAGGATGGCTAGAAACTCCACTGTCCATGGCTCCATTAGGCCGGAGGTCTTTTCTTTGATCAATTAGATCCGCACTACAAGTCAGAAGCATTTGAGGGGCTTGGTTGTGTTTACAAGTTGTCGGATGTTGATTTTTTGTTGGTTGTATTGATGATCAATCCAATGTTGGTTGCATTGATCATCAAGTTGTTGAGATCCTATCAGCCTTAGTGTTTTGTGGCTAGATCGACCGACTCTTGGGGTTTTGCGGTGTGTTCCAACCGGCCTTTGGTGTTTTCTAGCAAGATCCTACCGGCCTTGATGTTTTACGACTAGATTTGACTGCCTGTTGCAGTTTTCTAGCAAGTTTTCAACTAGTGTTGAGGTTTTGTTTTGTTTTTTGTTTTTTTTTTTCTCATTTGCTTGTTTCTTCCAAGCTGAGCTTATACAATATATATGTTCAAATTTAAGAGGGTGTGTTAGAAGAGTTATTAGGGTTGTGGGTATTTTGATCATTGTTATATTTCTCAAAACCTAAATAATAAGGTGTGAGGTAGGCTGCACAACAACAACATCAAGCATGACAGGCTTCTACCTTTCTCTAAACCGTTCATGCAAACTACAACTGGAAAAATTGTCTTCTTGCCTAGAAGAATGGTCTCCCTTTTCAAAAAATTTCATCAAAGCTATCTTTGATGTAACTATGAGGGATCCCTTTTCTTTCACCACAATGTTATCAATGGTGAAATTGGACCCTATCTCAGCTGGAGCTGAAAGTCTTCCTCCTCTTGATGTTAATTCCGGGGAAGCATGGGCAGCTTTGCTGGCAGTGACCCATGCAGCAAATATGGGCTAGCGAAACCTAATCCTGGATGGAGATTACATGTTAATCATGGCAATCTAGCATAAAGACTCACATGTCCCCCTTAATCTTTGACATGCACCAACATCTCAAGCTTTTCTCAAAGTGGATGGCAAACAATGTTCATAGAAGTGCCAGCTCTTGGGCACGTGATGTGTTATATGAGCTGCTTCCATGATGTTTATGGAAGCATTCCAACAAATTCTATTTCTTCTTCCCCCTCTCCCCCAATTAGAATCAAGAGTCCCCTTGTTTATTGCTAGGAAAAAAAATGGTTCTTAAATTCCTCTGGCAGACTTATCAAAAAAAAGTTCCTCTGGCAACACTTTGTAATGATCAGTTGAATTCTGTAATGTTTATTCCTAGCTTTTCAGTGCCCTATAGTTATAGTTTTGACTGAATATTGGCTGCATTTATCTCAAATTCTTACATCGTACGCACAAGAGCACATTTGGTTCCTAAATGTTAATCCCTCATTAATTTTCATTCACGCCAGTGACTGATCATTTCTTGACAAGTGCATGTGCAATAAACATCTGATCTTCAGTTTTAGTATGCATGCGCATACCAAAAATATTAATATACACATGCAAACTGGTTGAACTGATATTTAGATCTTAGAGGTTTTGTGCACATATCTACTTTACTTGGTAATGCAACTTCCCTATATCTTTTGGCGTTTGTTCATGTTTCAAATTTTGTTAATGATGTAAACCTCAGACAATTCCTGGTATGGATAATTTTGCGGAGATTGCTCCTTCAGTTCGTGGTTTGCCACAGATGGTAAGCTCCTTTTATTTCATTATGGATGTACACTTGCATGTATTTGCGCTTTAATTATTTTTTTAATCACTCTTCAATTGCTGATTTCTTTTTAATCTGTTCAGGTAATAGACAGCATTAATAGGTGTGACGTGGATATTCGGAGAGAGCTATTCAGTAGTATTCTGGTAAACTTTATATGTGTCAGCTCACCTTTTTCCTTTTCAATTTTCTTCCTTGAAATGTCATGTAACATTCCTACCCCCATCAAATTCTTGTCTTTGTTTTTTGTTTGTTGTAGATTATAAAATGCAACCAGGTATTGAAAACTTGAGTGTAACCTAGTTTAAGTTGGATATCTTATAATATTTTCCTTTTTGTGGAAAAATTGATAAAAGTATTATAGTTTTATAATGTATCATGTCTGCAGACTTCATAGTAGCTTAATTGGGCTAATTATTATATCAAGGATATAATCTTTTCCATGGGACTCGTTGACATGTGCTTCAGAGACAACATTGGGGACGTCATCTAATTTCTTAATGGAACTGGATCAGACAACACAATATATATATCTGACAGAAGTAACTTTCTTTGTCTACTCTAGCTTGGAGCATTTTCGAACTAATTTGGTTCTGCTGTTTCTCTTGTATGCAGCTTGCTGGTGGCACAGCTTCAATGCAACAGTTGAAGGAACGCCTTGAGAAAGATTTGCTAGAAGTATATTTTTTTTTCCTGAAGCATTACCTACTGTGTTTTTTTATTTATTTATTTTTATCTTCTTCTCTTTTTTTATTTTATATATATTTTTTTATCTTCTTCTACTGGTTGGTGCTCTTTTTTCAATGATTATATAGATTAGTCTCATCTTGCAGTGGGCTTTAAGTGTTTAACGACCTAGTTCATGTCCAAGCCCAAGTCCACGTCTAAGCCCAACTCCATAGGGGCTCTGATAGTGGCCTAGAAGTGGTTTTTGAGTCCATAGCCAGTGTGGGACTATCTGACCAGGCCTTGGGTTGCCCGTGGCTGGTTTGGTCATGGCGACTTCGAATGGGGTTTTCCAGCTTGTTAGGTGTGTTCCGGTGAATCTGTTGTCGCCGGTTTCTTATTCCCGCTGTGGTTGGAAAGCTCATTGATTACCAACCAGATCCTGGTGATGGTTGTGGGTTTGCCTTTTGGGTATGTTCGGGCTGGGTTGCCATTTTCTGTGGTAATGGACCTCTGTTATGAGCCTAGATATTTGGGAATGATAATGGTAAATAAAAAAGAAATAAAAACACTTTGGCACTTCAAGGGGCCAATCCCTTTATAGCACATGGCTATAAGGTCACGGCTTTAGATGCGAATACTTTGATACCTTTCATTAAGAGTAGTCTTGACTTAAAAACACATGATGCACTGATAACTGCTACTAACTTACTGACCCACTTACAGCTTGACTGCTACTACATACCCATTATCCCACTAACACTCAACTGCAATTGAGTGTCCCATTTCGCACTGAATGACCCAACTGCTACCCCACTATGATGAGCCACGTTGATCCTCACCAAAACCTCCTGGAAGATGGAGGAACAAAGGCTTACTAACTAAATTAAATTACACTTACGCAATAAAGATAACTAAATAACATAATAGGCACCTACTAAATAACTATTATTAGGCTCATAACAACCTCACTGGTGGTTCTTCGCCGGTTATCTGTGAGTCTTCCCCTGGCTGGGTCGATGTTGTTGGTGGCTACTGACTTCACTGGTGGTCCTTCCCTCTTTGTGCTTTGGGCATTTTCTCCGAGTGTTTGTTTCTCTTCTCTTTGTACCAAGGACAAGTTCGCGGCAGAATGGCTTTATGGGTGTGATCTATATAGGAGGGGGAGGAAGTTGTTGGCGTCTGTAGGGGGTTTTTCTTGGGTGATTCTATTGGGTTTTGGGGGTATTTTTGGGGGGTTTTTGCTGGGGTTTGTCATTTGTTTTCTTCCTGTGGGGCTTCAGATGGGTTTTGGGTGTCTTTAGTGTGTTTGTGGGGTCCTTGGTCGTTTCTGGTGGGTTTTGGGAGGGTTTTTGCTAGGGTCTTAGCTGTTTCTTGGGTTTTGGGCTTGTAAGAGCACCTTGTGTATACAACCTGTGTATTTAGGGGCGCTTTACGCTTTTTCAATAAAATTTGACATTACTTATAAAAAAAAGTATTAAATGACTTGGTGTTTCGACAACTAAATAACTTAAAAAGTAACATATGTAATCTTATTGCCTGAGTAGCAATTCTAATAATTTCATACAACTTATCATCTGCAATCTTCAGTGGAACATTCAAGACTTCAACTTAATATTTTAATGTTGTAGATCCCACCTCAAAACATCCACACCCACATCACACCTTTTGAAAATCATGAAGAATTCAAGGTTTATGCGGAGATCTTGCTTGTCTGAGATATCATTAGGCGATTCTCTTGTATATTTTCTATGTTGTGTTTGCCATTTTTAATGATATTTCGAATACAAAATCATCTTCAATGTGTAGGAGTCTCCTCAAGCTGCTAGAGTTAAAGTATTGGCGAGTGGAAATGCAACAGAAAGGAGATTCAGGTGGGAAGCATTTTACTTTCACTCTCTCTTAGTGTTGGGCGGTATATGTGCCATGTTATATATATATATATGTATTAGTGGCAATAACCGCTAACCGTAACCGCCCTAGCGGTTAGTAGATTTCATTAACCGCAGCCGCTTAGGCGGTTAGTGGTTAGCGGTTAACCGGCCGGTTAGCGGTTAATGAAATAGGTAACCGCTCGCTAACCGCTTTTTCAAAATTGGGTTTTTTTTGGGCTTTTATAGTGTTTTTTTTTTTTGTCTCAATTACTATAAAAAGAGCCCATATTGAAAAATAAAAAACATTTGACCCCAAATTTATATTTACTTGTACTTAAAAAAAAAAAACTTAAATATTAAATCATAACCGGTTAACTTTAAATAAATATAAAAATAACCAACACAACATATATAAAAAATAAAAAAAATAAAAAAGGCTCAACACAACTGTCACAATATATATATATAAAAAAAAAAAAGAAGTTCAACACAATATATTAAAGACGTTTAAATAAAACATTAAATGATACAAATAAAACACTAAAACTTCATCAATCCTCTCCTCTCATTTGGTTCTCTATGAAATCCTGTGGACATCAAAAGATGAAAAGTTATAAACTTAAACATAATAATATAAGGCATAAGCATGTATACATATCAAAATGTGTTTAATATAATTGTATTATAATTAAAATAATATGACAATTCAAAAAATGATGACCTTCATTACTAACAAACCTCTAGGCATATTGTTATAAGTGATTAAGTATCACATTGTTGAATCTAATATCAATTACTTAATTTGATATTATATAGTCATATCATATGATCTTAATAATTAAATTACATAATAGAATTAATTATTTAAATTATGATCATATTTACTTAATCAAGTTTGAGATGATTTAATCTTAATACTTCAATTATTATTATAAGTATCATATTGTTGAATCTAATATCAATTACTTAATTTGATATTATATAGTCATATGATATTATGATCTTAATAATTAAATTACATAATAGGATTAATGATTTCAATTCTGATCATATTTACTTAATCAAGTTTGATATCTTTTAATCTTAATACTTCAATTATTGTTATAAGTATCACATTGTTGAATATAATATCAATTACTTAATTTGATATTATATCATATGATATTATGATCTTAACAATTAAATTACATAATAGGATTAATGATTTCAATTATGATCATATTTACTTAATCAAGTTTGATATCCTTTAATCTTAATGCTTCAATTATTGTTATAAGTAATTAAGTATCACATTGTTGAATATAATATCAATTACTTAATTTGATATAATATAGTCATATCATATGATCTTAATAATTAAATCAGATAATAGGATTAATGATTTAAATTATGATCATATTTACTTAATCAAGTTTGATATCTTTTAATCTTAATACTTTAATTATTGTTATAAGTATCATATTGTTGAATTTAATATCAATTACTTAATTTGATATTATATACTATATAGTCATATGATCTTAATAAATAATAATTAAATTAGATAATAAGATTAATGATTTAAATTATGAATCATATTTACTTAATCAAATTTGAGATCCTTTAGTCTTAATAGTTCAATTATTGTAGAATATGAACTTTATGTTATATAGATGATAACATAAACTAAGTCTCTAGATTATATATATATATATATATATATATATTTTTATCAAAAAAAAGCGCCAAGCGCCTCTGAGTACACAAGGACAGCGCAAAGCGCCTCAAGCATACAAAGGAAACTCAAACCACCAATGCCTCTAGGTACACAAAAGTATACCAAGGAGCCTAAAAAAAACCCGAAACAATCCAAATCAAGCAAAAGACCTACATTACACCCAATAGAAACAGCCCTAGATCTCCACCAAGGAGGCCCTAGTGCACCTCCGGAGGGAATGAGCGTGCATTCTTCGCTCCCGACCAGCCCCGTTGCCGCTTGTCCTTCACCGGAGAGATGTCACAGTCCAGATTTTTTAGCTCTCTCATCCCCTTGACCTTAGGCACAGTAGCTTCAATAATGTCCCGAAATTTCTTGTCTTTACCTCCCCAAGACAATCCCAAAACCGGAGCGAGGTTCAAAGCATCAGACACCCGATCCCCCCCACCCACCGGTAAAACACCCATAGCCTCCGCAATCAACTCCTTGTTTTTATTCAGCTGCTTAGCCACCTTTTCCTTCACCCTCCGGTTATACCACATTTGAGACAAAGAAACAGAGGAGTTAATGGGATTAGGCTCTGTCACCACAGTCTTAATGGAAGATGCGCAAACCTGCGACGAAGGCAGGGAAACTGCAGCAGTGGAATAAGCTCCCTGCTTATCCTCCAACAAAGAAGGAAAGATCACCGGACCAGAGGTAGAAGAGGCTTCATCCTCTGTAGAAGTATCCTTCCCCTTGAACACCGGCACGACCTCCTTCAACACCACTGGGTGGGGGGAGACAATTCTCGGACCAAGGAAGCCACGTCTAAGCAAACTTCTCATCGGGACAGGAGGGCGCACCATCTGGGTGCCTCCTTCACCACCGGAGGAGGATGCCTCTCTATCCCTGCATGATGGGCTCGCCGGCTCATCCACCTCCCAAGGAAGAGCAAAAGCCTCCTTGATAATCTCCGAGTCAGACAAACCCAACCGGTCTGTATGCAAAGAGGAGCAAAGATCCTCCCAGTCCTTACCCAGAGAACCCGGCGGTAAAAAATCAAGAAACTCCTCCGCAAAAGGGACCGAAAGGCCTGGTCCCGACATCTGAGAAGACCCAACACCGGCATCAGGTGACGCGACGACAGTAAGGGTTAAGTCAGCCTCCTCCGCCGGAATCACCGTCAATGGAGTCGGCTCAGCCACCGAAGCATACCCTTCAACGGCCGAGGGCCCAACAAGCGGCGCGTCCACCGGAACCAACGAAAGCTCCAAACCCACCGCCTGCAAAGAAAACTCGGGGATAGAAAGCCCCTCCCCGCCAAACCCAGAGTCCCTGTCTAAAGCTCGCTCCGACACTCGCAACACAACCTCCGGCGATCCCAAACGAGTCTCCGGCACCTGAAGACCCATATCGGGCACGGACGCCAAATTCGATTCCCCGCAAAAGGCACCGGAGCCGACGCCGAAGACCCCCCATCGATAAACTCCGGCACCTCAGACACCATCATGTTGCTCGCGGATACCCCATCAGAGAGAGGAGCCGCCGGATCATCCTTCCCTTCATCCTTGATCTCTAGAGTGCCCATCGCACCAACAGAATCAGGCAAAATACGTTTTAAGGAAAGACTCAAACCCGGATCCGAAGCCCGGCCCACATCCAAAGCCCAATCCAGATCCGAGTCCAAGTTCATACCCTGATCCGTACCTAGATCCAACTCCTTAAACATACCCGTATCCAGGATCGGGTTCATACCCTGATTAGAAAGGGAATGAAGCCCATCCAATATGGTACTCGAAACCTCAATCACATCCGGACCTACAAACTTCGGGCCCAATCCAGTAAGGACCCGATCCAATTTATCATGCAATATCCCTAAATTTCTCATTAACCCAGAAATACCGACATTGTCCTTCGCCTTCTTGACACAAAGAAGTGACTCGCCACGGAGACCAAGACAGACACTCCAACTCATAGCAATCCACAGCAGATCGCAGCTCACCAATATACCCCAGCTCAAAACTATATAGCACCGGAAAAAGGTCCAGAGGGCTAGAAGAAACGACCTTCAATCCCGATGCTTTCGCTTCAACGCCAGAGGTAGATCTGAGGACCTCCAAGCACGATCTCCAGACTTAAAACCCAAGGTGGAACATCCAAATGACTCTCACGGCTCGTCTTATTAATCGCTCCCACCACTGTCAAGAAGCTCTCCAAAATCGCCGCCACCCTCCCATAACAACCCTCCGAAGCGATAACACCTTCGACCTCGTGAAAACCGACACCTCCAAGAAGATACCGCCTTATTGCCTTGGACCATAGTAACCTTATCTCCTCACGGTACGACGGCAATTTCTCCTTCGCCGAGAGAACCGCCTCCTCCACCGTATCCATCAACCACGACGCATTAATCGATTACTCACGAATATGCCTAATCCTTTCCTCCTTTCCTCCAGACGAAAAAGAGGACACCCATCCTTTGCCGAAAAGCAAAAGGTTTTTAGCCTCAAAGGTGAAGCTGCGCTCCATGGTCACCAACCAGAAAACAACCTCCTAGCGGGACGCGTCCATTGGCGCCACCACTAGAAGAAAGAACCCTTACTTTAATCAAAATTACGTGAACGCAGCTATATCCTTGCCGGAGAGAGAAGAAGATGGTGCGAAGGATGACAAAAGGAGTGCGGTGATCTCACATCAACGCCGGAGGCTGCGATCTCCACCGGATTTTGAAAATTTGAAATTTGAAAAAAGTTGATGAGAGAGAACGGAGCTTTTTTCACTGTAGCTTTTTGAAAGATCATCTCTAGATTATATATATATATATAAAAAAAAAAAAGTATTAGCATGAACTTGAGACTCTTTCTTTAATTGAGAATTGAGATAGATTTTGTTACCTTTTTAACTTATATTAGCATGAACTTGCATACTTATAATCATATAAAATTATAAATTATAGTGCTAATATATTAACACTTAAATTGTGATTTAATTATCTAAAACAAAAATGTGATTTAATCATTAATGATCAATTGATTATGTTATATGTATAAATATTATTATATTTATAATTATAAAGTATTGGCAAGTGAAAACAGTTAAAGGAGATTCAGCTATAAGCATTTTACTTTACTCTCTCTTAGTGTTAGCGGTTATTAATGTGCCATAGCGATATATATATATATATATATATATATATATAGTTCCATTAATACAAGGGTTGTTAGTTGTTACCAGCAGATAAATAAAGGAAATAAGACATCATGTCATATTGACTAATTTCAGAAAATAATCATTATAACGTTCCTCCCTGGCTCATGTAGCCCTTTGATGAAAAGAAAAAGGAAAAGAAATGCAGACTGGTGACAACAAGAAAAAGGGTATAAGGAATTGTATGAAAATTAAGTATTGGTTTGTGTACGTGGAAAAGTAAGTCCTAATATTTTTGGGTAGTGTAGCTTATGATATGAAAAAAAGGGCAATATATTTCTTGCCTTGGGGTTTTGGGGGTATTATGGGGGTGTTTTTTGCTTTTTATAGTTAGGTGTTTCATTTTGCATACTTTCTGTCTACTTAGGGGCGCCTTAATAAAATTTGTCGATTACTTTGAAAAAAAAAGAAGGGATAAATATATTTATCTGAGCTTAAGTACAGCGGCAGTGACTCCAGTTGCAGTTAATAGAAATAATATTTTGTACAACAGTTTCCTAGGATTTATATTTGATTGAAATGCTTCATCATATTGCTATGAAAAGAATGTGTAGTTTTTGAGGGATTGGAATATGTACTGGGGTTGAGGTAAATCTAAAAGATTTTTTCTTTGGTTAGCCCAAAACTTACATCTAAAAAAGACGAATAGATTTTTATTTGGACTGATGTTGAGGTAAATAAGCCTACACTAATAAGCAAAGACGTCTGTAGTTAATAACCGAATCTCATTACAATTTCTTATCTGACAAGATCTAATTTTACTATGTCCGAGGACTACTTGTGCTGCTTGAGCGAGGGGACATCCTTTTTATCCCAAATAAAAGTGGGCATCAATTTGACATGTCTGTCTCTCTAGATTTCTCTTAAGCTTGGAGCATAATGAGGATGTACGTTTCTGTAAGCTTGAAGCATGATGCTATGTGATCTCATACAATAAGTGTTTTAACATGTTTTACTAGGTATCTTCTGACTAGGACAACCTAGATATAGACCAATTCCTTATGCACGGCACGGTTGGATCAGCTTTCTACCTTAAGCAATTTCAATATATTGATCGTGACACTTTTATTCACGTCATCAACCCCACAATGAAGTCGTAAACTCTATTTTATGTGCTGCAGCTTTTTAAGTTTTGAATATTATACTTCTATAGTAGGTGAAATAAGATGTCTTTCTTTGATTGCTTTTTGCGAAATTCTTGTATGCATATGACATTCATACATTGTTGCTTCGTCTAACTTATTGTTGGTGCTGAGTACTTTTTGCAGTGTCTGGATAGGAGGGAGCATATTGGCTTCTCTTGGTTCATTCCAGCAGATGTGGTTCTCCAAGGCAGAGTAAGTTTCACCTTTTCACAAAGATTTCGCTTTGAACAGTGCATTTAACTGTTGGAGTTTAGATGAACAATTTAATCCTTTTACTATTTTTGTTTTCTTATCTATTCAAAAAAATTGACGTCGTGCTTATTTAAATCAGCGTTGGGCATTAAGTGAAGAGAAATACTACACTCTGCACATTCCTTTTGATGGATCAATATTGGATTTTGGATTCAATGATGATTTTTAATGTCACATCAGGAAGTGTGCATTTAGAGTGTGTGAAGTGTTTCTTGTAAGTGAGAACTTGTACTTTTTTTATACGTTATCTCATCATTTCACTTTTTGTGTGCTATAATCAACAGGTATGAAGAGCATGGGGCTTCTTATATTCAAAGAAAATGCCCTTAACATGCCTCTTTCTTAGTGAATGGGAATGCCAGAGGCTGTATCCTTTGCTTAGGTATTTAACTTCCGGATCTTTCTTATGTGCTTCATCACACTAACTTATTCAGGCCTGTAAAAGCTCTAAAGCCTGTGTCTGATATGTAAACAACTTAAAACTGTAGATTTTAGCTTCTTAATTTGTAGCTCCATTGTCTTCGTAGATAGATTAATGCCCCCATTGATTCTGATTTTTTCGTGAACATTATTTAAATTATTGTAAGTTTGCACCAAAGTTGCTGTAGTTGTGGAGGCTATTGGAAAGGCAGTTTTTAGATTATTTGGGTCTCTTTAACTCTCTCTCCATTCAAGGCTGCATTGATTGTGTAAGCTAATGCATGTAGGTTGTTGGCATGAAGGCACAACAACTCAGTTACAAGTTCCGTGCTGGTGCGGTCCGTTGAACTACTAGTTAATTAAGAGATGCTATTTTGCATTCTTTGAGTATATACTCTGTTGATGTGTCATGCTTAATTTACCCTTGAATTTTTTAAGTTCTTGTTTTTAATTAAAATTGATGTAAGAGTTAATTGAGCATGTTACATCAGATGAGAGACTGCAAAATAGTGTTTCTCATAGAAGTACACTTTTTTCATAAAAATAGGAAATAATCATGAATATTGTTAGATTTGTCTCACGCTTCCATTCCTCGGATAGATGATTGTAATGACCTGTCATAATCAATCCCTTATTTTTTTGGCTTTTTGTTTTGTTTTTGTTTTTTAAGTAGAGTTTTATATATATATATATATATAGTGCAGTAGAGTTTATGAAAGTATGCAGAAAATAATGATATTCTGTAAATGACAATATATGTAAGTAGGCAGAAAATTAGTAAAAATTTTAAGAGTAAGCAAGAAATTGGGGTGAATACAGGAGTAAAACAAGATTTAATAATTGCAAATTTATTGATATCTCAGTATAAAACACTTACAGAAATAGTAACAAGATGGAATAAGGAAAAGAAATAGGAGCAAAGCAGGATACAATATGAGAGCAATGGAGGCACGGATGAAATTTAGTGTTTGGTTAAAAGTCTCTGCCTTGACAATTCGCCCTTTTATAGGCAAATTATAGTAGGTAAAAGAAAATTACACCGGTAAAAGTAGATTCTTCGCGTTGGCAGGCAAAAGATCAATAGTGAAAAGTTGCAATAATGGCTTTAGTAGTAGAGACATCAATGATGAAAAGTAGCAAAGAACAATAGTGAAAAAAGCAACAATAGTGGCTTTAGAGTAGCATCAACAGTGACTTCAATAGTGAAAAATAAGCAATAAGGGCTTCAATAGTGAAAGTAAGCAATTATGGCTTTAGTAGCGATAAAAGAGTAATAGTGAAAAAACAGCAATAATGGCTTTGGTAGCCTCATCAATAATGATTTCAATAGTGAAAGTAAGCAATGATGGCTTTAGTAGCGATAAAAGAGCAATAGTGAAAAAACAGCAATAATGGCTTCGGTAGCCTCATCAATAATGATTTCAATAGTGAAAATAAGCAATAATGGCTTCAATATTACAAATCTTCAAGTCTAGGAAAATCATCAGCAACAAGAGGGTCATGCCCAAAATATTCCCTTTTGGGATCAATAGTAGTTTTAGAAGATGCTTCAGATCCTTCATCTTTTTCACCAGAACTTTCATCAAGGGATTTTAAAAAGGCTTTCAATATTTCTTTCTCTTTCTTCAAAGACATTTTCTTCTTTTTGTCTTCTAAGAAAGAGAGGATGTAGCAGCAGAAACAATACTAGCATTAGTGATTTCTTTGCAATCAGGAGAAGATAAGAAAACACTTGGGGTTACTAGTTTGGTAGAAATAGGAGAAGGTGAAACTTGGACGTTTGCCTTCTGAGCAATTTCTTTAACGGTACTAATTTGTGGGATTTGTCCCATCATTTAACATACCAATGACGATCAAGCTTGTCACCATTAATGACATAATGCTATTTTTAGGATCCAAGGGATCTTATATTTTTTAACAAATGTAACATGGAAAAGAACTTCGCACCATAATCATCAGTTTTGTAGTATTTTTGAAGGTATTGAAATCTAGGAGGAAGAACATCTAGTATGAGGTCAAAATTCAACCACCACCTGGAGAACTAGAGGGGAAGAATTACTCCAAAATTTTTATCAAAATTAATGAACCAAGAATGATCAAATTTGAGAGTATGAAAAAGCATGAATTTGCACCAATCCTCAACATAATCATAATACTAGTAAGGAATAGTAAAATTGGTGAGATCTCTTGGCTTAGAAGAATGATCACCCCAATCTTCTTCAGTAATGATCTTATCAAAATAAACCCTGAGGAAAAGTGATGCAACATTAGATCGTGTATAATCAAGAAAAACAAGAATAGAAGGATAAATATTCCTAAGATTGTGAGACTATTACAAAATCAAAGAAATCTTCTCTACGCAAAAGATGCTATCTAAAGTTTGAAGGAAAATAACTAAGAAACTCAACTTTGAATATTCTTATTAAACAAAATCAATAATAATAAACTGTTTTTTAAAGGGTCTAAGCTTGTATTTATAGGCTTAGAGGCTAAAGCATAAAAGAGGTTAACATAAACTAGGATTACACATCCTAGAAGGAAAAGTAAACTAAAATCGCATACTAGAAAGAAAAGTAAACTAAAAAGGAGTCATAGAAGAAAAGTAATTAAAAGGCGGTTTAAGCCAAAACATGGCTAAGCGTCCAATGGGTAAGAGGTTGTCCGGACAGACACTAAAAACCGTCCCGTTGACGGATCGAACGCCTATGAACGACGCTTTTGGAAGCTTCTGAAAGCTATGGGTTCGGATGGGCTGGGGTCCGACAGTTCTCCTCCCCTTCGAAGTTTACAAGTGTGTCACCATCCTCCGTGGTGTCTTCATGCTTACATCACTCTGTTTGTCTTCATGAACTTTGAGGCTATTTGATCCACATCATCCCCAAGTTGAAGAGAATTCATCTTCAATTTGCATCCTCCTCTGATGAGTCCTCTATAAATGGAACAAGGTGTTTGACATTAAAGATATCGGGACGCTCTTAATATGGCTTGGTAGCTTCAACCGGTATGCGTTTGGATTGATTTTTGTGAGTATCTCTACCGGACCCACCTTACGAGTTGCCAGCTTCTTGTATTCTCCCACAAGGAATCTCTCTTTTGTCAAGATAGCCCACACGAAATCTTCTTCCTCAAATTCTACGGCTCGTCTCTTCTTGTCGGCACTTGCCTTATACTTTGCAGTGGACTCTTGCAATTTTTGGATTATTAATATGTGGCCCTCCTGGATTTGGATCATCAGGTCTTCCGCTGTTGTGTTTGTTCTCATCATGTCTGGGATAGGTGCCAAGTCTAGTGGGGCACAAGGATTACTCCCATAAATAATGGTAAATGGGTTTAAGCCTGTGCTCCGGTTTGTAGAACGGTTGTAGGCGAACTTGGCCTGGAACAATTTTGTATCCCATGACTTAATGTGTTCCCCCACCAAACTCCGAAGTAGAGCTCTCAACGATCGATTAACGACTTCTGTTTGTGCATCTATTTGTGGGTGGTAGGCACTACTGAAATCAAGTTTTGTGCTTGATAACCTCCATAAGCATTGCCAAAAGTGGCTAAGGAATCTTGTGTCGCGGTCGGATACTATCGACAAAGGTAAGCCATGGAGACGGTATACCTCTCTAAAGTATAATTGTGCCACATTGACCGTATCGGCGGTTTTCTTGCACATAATAAAGTGTACCATTTTAGAGAATCTATCAACAACCACAAAGACTGAGTCATTACCTTTTTGGGTCTTTGGTAAACCCAACACAAAATCCATGCTCACATTTGTCCATTGTTGTTTTGGAATAGGAAGAGGTAAATATAGGCCAGCATTGGTAGCCGATCCTTTTGATACTTGACATACCCTGCAACTCTTCACTAGTTTGTCCACTTCTCTCCGCATACTTGGCCAATAGAACTGTTCGGCCACCAGTTGAAATGTTTTATCTCGCCCCATGTGACCTTCGTCGTGGCGTTTGATAATTTTCAGCCGTAGGCTCCCTTCAGGAATGCACAGTTGAGTGCCTTTGAATAGGAACCCATTATGCAATACAAAGCCTCCTTGTGCTCTTGTGGACACATCTTCTTAAATAGGGCCAAAAAAGGGTCTAGATAAGGAATCTTTTAATAGTTCAAACCCTATTACCTCAGATTTCATGGTGGTGAGTAATGATGTTTTCCGGTTGAGGGCGTCGACCACTTTGTTCAATGCCCCTGACTTGTGCTTGATGGTGAAAGAAAATTGTTGCATGAAAGCGGCCCATTTAGCAAGTCAAGCGGATAACTTATCTTGACTGTTGAGATGCTTTAGTGCTTCATGGTCAGAGTACAAGATGAAGTCATTATAGGCGAGGTAGGAGCTCCAATGTTTTAGCGACTGCACTAATGCGTAGAACTCAATGTCGTAAGTACTATAATTGAGTTGTGCGCTCTTCAACTTCTCATTGAAATAGGCCACTGGTTTGCTCGATTGGCTAAGCACTACTCCAATGCCTATCTTGGATGCATTGCAATGCAATTCGAACGGTATGTCAAAGTTTGGAAGGACTAATAATGGGGTTGTGGTCAATTTGACCTTGATCAACTCGAAGGCGTTAGTAGCTGCCTCATTCCATGAGAATTTTCCCGCCTATATGCATTCCGTGATTAGTGCCAATATGGTGCTGAAATTGTGAATGAAACGACGATAAAAGGACACCAATCCATGAAAACTACGTACCTCATGTAGTGTCTGCTGCTACTTTTGACTTATCCACTGCTAATCCATCCTTGGACACCACATATCCAAGGAAAAGTATTGAATCGGTTATGAAAGAACACTTGGCCGGTGCTGCGTAAAATTTCTCTCGTCGTAGCACAAGGAGTACCTCCCGTATATGTTGGATGTGTGTCTCTAGGTCGGAACTATAAATGAGGATGTCGTCGAAGTAGACGACCACTGATTTGCCGATGAATGGGCGAAATATCTGGTTCATTACTCGCATAAAGATACTTGGAGCATTAGATAATCCAAACGGCATTACCAATCATTCATAAAGTCCCTCACGCATTTTAAACGATGTTTTCCATTCATCACTAACCCGTACTCAGATTTGATGGTAACCACTCTTTAGATCCAGTTTGGTAAATATAGTTGCCCCACTCAATTGATCTAGTAAATCATCTAATCGTGGAATTGGAAATCTATATCGTACCGTGATTTTGTTGATGGCGCGGCTGTCCACACACATCCTCCATGTCCCATCTTTCTTGGGTGTGAGCAATGCTGGAACTGCACATGGGCTCAAGCTCTCCCGAATGTGCCCTTTTGCCAGTAGTTCCTCCACTTGTCTTCATAATTCTTCATGCTCTTTGGGACTTATGCGGTAGTGTGGTCGGTTGGGAAGGCTAGACCTGGGCACCAAATCAATTTGGTGTTGAATGTCACGTAGGGGCGGTAGCTCCTCTGGTAGGTCTTTTGGGAATACATCAGCAAATTCCTCTAGCAAACCCGTAACTGCCTCTAGTACAATCTTCATTGGGCTACATTCTTTACTGTAGAGTAGGTATACTTGATCAGCGTCGAGCATTTCTCTTATGAATTCTCGTTTGGCTAGAAGTGTTTGGCCCACTTCTTTTTGAGGTTTAGGTACGTCTTCTAGGTTAGGTAGGAGAGTAAGCTTCACATTATCCACCAAGAAGCTATAGGTGTTCTTCCGTCCATCGTGGTGTGCATTTCGGTCATATTGCCATGGTCTCCCCAGTAATAGGTGGCAGGCATCCATGGCCACCATGTCACACCAAGTGTTATCTTTATATTTGGTGCCAATAGAAAAATGTACAAGGCAACGTTTTGATACTATTACCTCATTTCTCTTCTTGAGCCACTCCAAGAGGTATGGTGTGGGGTGTTTCTTTGTGTCTAGGGCCAGCTTTTGAACTGCTTCTTCTGCTACCACATTCTCACAGTTACCTCCATCAATGATTAGCTTGCAAACCTTACGCCTAATAGTACATGTGGAGTGAAAAAGGTTGTGCCGCTGTTTGTCATCCCCTTCCGTCTTTCGGGGTGTAAGACATATCCTTCGCACCATTAAGCTAGGCCCACTATCTCCGGTAATGAATTCTTCTTCCACATCCCCGTAGTCGTCGAAGGTTGCTTGTTGCTCTTCTTCATCGCCTTGCTCATCGAAGGCATTTCTCGAGTCAATAAGTAGACCCTTTCCATATTTATCTCCTTTACAGCAATCCGCAATTCTGTGGCCCGGTTCACCACACTTAAAGTATTTAGGCCCATTCATCGTTGCACTCCGGTTAGGTGGATTGGTTGTAATTGGAGCCCGGTTTGGGATTGTTGATTGGGTGGTGTTTCGAGGTGTAAACGGCCCGTTGTAACGAGTCGTGCTACCCCCTGTGCCACGCCCAAAGAAGCCTGTGGATCCTCTCTGGCTGCCGTTTTCTCCAATAGAAGGGCTCTTTGATGAGCCGCAAATCGTTAACGGGATCAAAAAGATTTAATGAATCTTGAATGTTTTGTCGCAGCCCCTCGATGTATCGGGATACTAATTGATCATCCGTCTTGGCTAAATCAACCCGTGTCAAGTATTTGTAGAACTCCTCCATGTACTCATCCACGGTCTTCGAACCTTGGCTTAAATTCTGTAGCCGCTGATATATGGTTTGGATGTAGTTGTATGGCAAGAAGGCCGGCCGCATGTGCTTCAATAGTAAATAGAAGGGATAAATATTCCTAAGATTGTGAAACTATCACAAAATCAAAGAAATCTTCTCTAAGCAAGAGATGCTATCTAAAGCTTGAAGAAAAATAACCAAGAAGCTCAACTCTGAGTATTCTTATTAAACAAAATCAATAATAATAAACTATTTTTCTAAAGGGTCTAAGCCTGTATTTATAGGCTTAGAGGCTAAAGCATAAAAGAGGTTAACATAAACTAGGATTACACATCCTAGAAGGAAAAGTAAACTAAAATTGCGTACTAGAAGGAAAAGTAAACTAAAAAGGAGTCCTAGAAGGAAAAGTAATTAAAAAGGCGGTTTAAGCCAAAACACAGCTAAGCGTCCGGACGGGTAAGAGGCCATCTGGACCGGACACTAAAGTAACTCCGTCGCAGGCCGACGGGATCGAATGGCTCATGAACGGCGGCGTTCTGGAAGCTTCCTGGAAAGCTACGGGTCCGGACGGGCTAAGGGGCCGTCCAGACGGTGTTCTCTTGTCCTTCGAGTTTGCAAGCGTGTCACCATCCTCCGGGGTGTCTTCACGCTTGCATCACTCTTGTTTGTCTTCATGAACTCTGAGGCTATCTGATCCACATCAAAAAGTAATTTGGAAGGATTAATTTTACAAAAAATAGGCTTGAAATGAACAAAATTTGTTTGCAACAAAATGTTAGTATAACATGAAAGATTTTTCATAGGATGCTCAGGGATCCAATGAAAAAAAGGGGGAAGGGGGAAGTAGGAGAGAACAAGTTGAGCAAGAAATTAAAGATGAACATGATTCATTTCAATATGAAATAGATGTTGGAAATAAGGAAGAACAATGTAAGTAGATGGTCTATCATATTTAAGAAAAGGGGTTCTGGGTTTCTAGAAAGCAATAGATAGGTGATTCAAGGCTGAAGGCTGAGAACCTGTTAATAAGAGTAATAGGTGAAACAACAATGGTAGACTCTAGTTTTAAGACCAGAGCCTTAGAGTCCATCTTCTCCTTGTCCTTTTTTCTTTCCACGGTGGCACTACAAAAATTCACGAGTGAGAAAGTTTGAATAGAATTATTGATACCTTTAAATATATTCAATACCAAAATAAAAGAACACTTAAAAATAGATTGCCATTTAGCAAAAATTTGTTTTGATGCAATGTTTTGAACATCTTTTTTCAATATATATTTAGTAGATTTACAATAAATGCATACTAAAAATTTTGATTCAGTAAATCAGATAGAAATTTAGTAATGCAAAAAACAATAGAAAGAATTTCTTTTTTAATAGTACTAAAATTAGCTTGCGCATTATTCCAGGATTCAAAATGGAATCGAACAATTTGTTCAGGAGATCTTGGAGAAACAACTTGTTTCAAAATACCTTCAAAGCCAATTTCAGAGGCATTAGTCTCAACAATTTTGAAAGCATTATCGAAAGGAATACCTAAGCAGAGGTAGAGTTTTAACATGAGTCTTAATCTCTCTAACAAGTGAAGTGTGAATATCAGTCTAGGGAGGATGATTGTTTTGCAATCTGTCAAACAAGGGTTTGCAATGTTTTGTCAGGTCTTTGTAGAAGTTGGCAATGTAATTTAATGAACCTAAAAATCTTTGAAGTTGGGGCTTTTTTAATGATAACGTGAGGAAATTTATCAGCAAATTGAATAGCTTTGTCAATGGAACGTATTTGTCCTTCAGAAATGTCAAAACTAAGGAATCTAATCTTGGTTTGGAAAAGCTTAATCTTTTTGGTAGAAACAACAAGTCCATTATGTTTAACATCTAGAAACGAATTCAAATGTTTCCAGTGTTCATCAATAGATTTGGAGTAGACTAAAACATCATCAATGTAAACAATAGTAAAATAGCTGAAATGATTGAGGATATCATTCACAATATTCTGGAATTCGCTAGGAACATTCTTTAAACCAAAGGGCATAACATTTCACTCATAATGACCAAAATGAGTGGTGAAAGTAGTCTTATACCTATCTTTACTAGCAATCTGGACCTGCCAAAAACCTGACTTCATATCAAACTTAGAGAAGATTAAAGCTTCACTAAGGCGACTAAAAAGGTCCTTCCTATTAGGGATGGGGTACCTAATCCATTTTAATATATTGTTGAGAGGTTTGTAATTAAACTAGTCTAGGGTTCCCTTTTCAAGTTCAGCATTTTCATAACATAAAAAGTAGCGCAAGACCAAAGAGACTTGCTTTTGCGAATAATACCTTTAGCAAGCAAATCAACAATTTATTTTTGACAAAATTTCAAAGTTTCAGAAGATATGGCCAAATGTTGACTAACACAATACTGCCAAATGTTGAACATTTGGGTGTACCTTTAAACATTCGATGTACTATTAGACCAATGGTCCTAGGCTTTTTGGCCAAGCGTTCAGGACTAAGGTTAAGGTCGAATGTTTGGACATCCAACTTCAAACCTTCATCACTAGGGTTTAACTCGAACGTTTGACTAAGAGCAAAAGTAAAAAAATTTTCACTTCCAACGAACCCTAATGAACTTTAACAAACCCATTAGCGCTTCCAAATTAAGTAATCAGGATATGACATGTTTACCTAATGGACACCCTCGCATTTAGACTTGTTATGCACTATTTGGTGACATAGATGTTTTATTCGATCTATGTTGATGTTG